>NWBT01000049.1:1053983-1068281 GCA_003386485.1 Colletotrichum lentis | reverse complement strand
GGGGGGGGCAACAAGCCTGCCAGCGCATCTCAGCCTCGGCGAGCCCGGATTTGAGGATTGGCTCATCTGTGCTTGCAACGGCCGAATAGCAACATGTTGGCCGGAATGGCGTGGCATGTGAAAAGGACCGGTGTCCCAGGCCCTGACAGCCGAACAGCTTCTTGAATCCTAGACCGCGAGTTCACTGACACAAGCATGGACATCCCATCGCCGCCGCCGCCGCCGCCGCCGAAGCCCCCGAGCTCACCCTCTGGCTTTGGTCTGGTTCGTTGCATCAGAGCGCTGCGTGTCAATATAAAGGGCATCTTGCGCGGACCGAGTCTTACGCCGAACTTTCTCATCAGCGACATCGCCGGATGCCTCCTCCGTTTGGCCCTTGCGGCAGACTGGTCCGCCGTTTGCCGGCAGAAGCTGTTCGGATCCGCGCCGCTCTTGCACGCCCTCGCGGAGAACCTATACGGTTTTTGGGTCGCCTTCCGACAGGAACGTTGGCACAAGGAGGACCACGCCGAGGCGAGGATGGACAAGTGGTGCCCGTACCTGTACCGGTCGCCGCCCCCACGGCTGCGGTCCTACCGGGAGATCCTCAACCGGCAACAGGCGTTGAAGAACGGCTGCGGCGCCCAGCTGCACGGCCTGGAGACGCGGGACGTGGCGAGGAACATGCTGCTGCAGGCCGTTCTTGCGTTCTGTTGGTCTTGGGCGTTGTTCAGGGACCACATCAAGCTCGTACGGCTGCTGGCTGCGATCGAGAACGACCGCAAAGGGTACCGAGACGAGATCGAGGCCTCGACCCCGCCCGTGTTCCGGAAAGGAGAGGAACCGATGCCCGTGGCTCGGGGCGGACAGTCACACAGCAGCTTGAGAAGAGTGCAGCGACAGATCGGCCGCGGCCACGACCTCATCGACAAATTTGTGGAGCTGGAGATGTGCCATGTCGGAAATGACGCCGCCTGGGTCGAGACGGAATGGTTGTCGGAGAAGGACGGCGTGATTCCTGCAGACATGGTGGCGGACGCAGACCGGTTCCTCGTGAACCGCGTCGCCTTCTCGGCAGGTTTGTCTTGGCTTCTGGTATCCATCAGCTGCGACTTTGCGACATTCTACCTCCTCGTTCTAATGCTCCGTGTCAAGAGTCGTTTCGTATAGTGGTGGCTAGCAATTCAGTTCACACGTGTTCTGCTGCTGTTGCCGTAATGTCTCGAGATGAAGCCAGCACGCACAAGAGCAGTATGCGGCATTGGTATAGTGGGCATTGACTCATTAACACCGTAAAACAGGATATCGCTTTCCATGCAAACGCCTTCCGATGCAACCCTCGACTTAGCGCCGTCTTCGGAATTTGCTGTTGTGTCCCGGTCCGCCTTTCGCGCCATGGTTCTTCAACTTTAACCGCCGGAAGTTCGTGTGCGCCATTTCGTTGACCTTCCTCACGGCCTTCTTGACCGCCCCCGCCTTCTCCGCCTTCTTGGCACCCTTTGTCTTGGGTTCTTTCGACTCGTCCAACTCCGCGTCTGAGTCGGGCCCCGGGCCCGCAAGCTCATCTTGCATCTCATCCGCCGCACCGTTGGCTTCTCGTGTTCCCGACACGTTCACCTCATCGTCTTCCGCTTCCGGCCCGCCCTCGGCCAGGCCAGATGGTCGTTTGATTTGAACAGGCTTCATGTTGCTTCGTCTTGTTGTTCGCTTCTGGCCCTTCTTCTTGTAGACCCTCAACGGCATTCCGTCCCTGCCTTTCTGCTCCTCATCAGGGCTATCGTATAAGCCTTCGTCATCAAACCCGCCCAGGGGTAAATGCACTTGGCTGTCGGCAGCAAGCATCTCGTCGTTCTTCGGCTTCGGGGTCGCTTTCGGCTGGACGATCTCGCCTTCTGCTTCCCGAAGAGCATCGAGATCGTCATCGTCGTCCAGCTTTTCCTCTTCCACTTTTCGGAGGCTTGCGACAATGGCGCTAAGACCCCGGACAATTGGCTTCCGGGGCAAACGGAGAGGCGGCGCCGTGAATTCATCGTCCTTGCTTGGGGGAGGTTGGGCGTGTCTTTTGAGAAAGGACGGAGTGCTGAACTGGAGCTTCGAAACGGTTGTGGGCGTTTTAGCATCGGGTGTTTGCGCGCCCTTGTTCTTCAACGGCGTCATGAAGCTGTCCAGCATCTGTCGTTTGCTTGTCGACATGGGTGTACGCCCAAACCTCGCATTGTCCTCCTCGTCCGTGGGCGTGGCACGCTTCCGCGGTGTCGTCATCGCTCTCGCATCGGCAGAAGTGTTCAAATCCAGGTTTCTTCTTGAGGGCGTGCCGAGTTCGCGCTCCACCATCAAGTCAAACAGTCCAAGTACGCGGCCATCGCGCTGCGGTGTAGGGCCTATCGATCTCGGGGCCGCGGGGCTAAATAGTGTTCGGGAAATAGAGGGAGTACTGATAAGACCGGCATCATCAGGTTTCGACCTCGCTTTCGAAGGTGTCTCGACATATTTATGTTTCTTGGAAGGCGTCGTTGTGGGCGCGGGATTCTCTTTTCGCTTCTTCGACTGGGGTTCTGCCTTCGGGTTGGGCGGCTGGATCTTTCCAGAGAGAATGTCGCGCGCTTTGTTGTACTGCTTGTACTTTTGTGCTACCGAAATCATCAGTATCTTGAGCCCAATAGTTTTGATAACAAAGACTCTGCGTACCTATGTCGGTATTGCGCTTGATATCGTCTCTCCCCGGTTTCTTTCCGTCATGAGATTTCGCCCATGAGGTTTCCCAGCTCTTCAGTTCAACACGAAGTTTCTGGGACTCTGCCTCGTAATCAGCCCTTGTTTGGTCGTCCATTTCGAGGTGATTTTTTGTTAATCGGAGAGCAAGTACGTCATTGGAGGCAGGCAGTTGTGACGGATGGGAGGAGGTGTGACAACCTGGGCAGATATGGTAGTTGGGTGGCTGAAGGTATCCGTACTCTGGGTGGAATTTGAAGTGGAGGTAGAAGCAGCGGGACGCGATCGAGACGCGACACAGGAAAACCACTAAACGCGAACGATTCATGGTTGCCCAGCAGTACAGCAGCAGGGGGGTTAGTGCACCCCAACGGTCAACCCCACTGAGATGGGGCTCAGCTCATTTCAGCTTACTAAGGTACCTACCTAATCAAGGAGGTGGTGGTCGTACCCAGTGACAATCCGAAACAGCGCGTCTCCATCGTCTTGTCTTGCCTCGACACTTTGACTACCTCCTCTGCGGAACTCTGCACCTTTGGCATGTCCCCTGAAGCGGCAACCGGCGACACCTCGAACCCACGAGATCTCCATTCCGCCGTCTTGCAAACCACACTGCAGGAGATATCCTCGCGACCGGCCGACCTCCAAGACTGCTGCGTCATCTGCCTGGAAGAGATCGCCGAAGGTTGCGAGACGCAACCCTGCCACCATCGCAATTTCGACTACCTCTGCCTCATAACATGGCTGGAGCAACAGACAGCATGTCCGCTGTGTAAGGCAGAAATCAAGGAGGTTCGCTACGATTTCAGCGACGACCGAAAACAATGGAAGACATTTGAGGTACTAGAGCGGCCACAGAACAAGGCCAGCGCTGCAGGGGCTTTTCCGCCGAGCCAACAACCGAGGCGATACTACTCCCAGGCACGCCCACGACACCCGCGACCTCATGCGCATCCAAGTCGGACTTCCACCCCTTCTCAGGATGGAGCGATTGCCCGCCGGAGGGCCGTCTATCGAAACCAGTTATACTCGCTACATGTCGGCTCGAACCGGATCTCGAGATACAGAGATCTGACGCCGCAAATGTTTACGTCCGACACGGAACTTGTCTCCCGCGCGCGCACTTTTCTCCGTCGGGAGCTGCAGGTCTTCGAGTTCCTCTCCCCAGACGTCGACGCGCGACCCCAGGATGCCGACCCTGTTCGACGACGGAGAGCAAACAATGCCGAATTTCTCCTTGAATACATCGTTGCGATCCTTAAAACTGTCGATATGCAGGGTAGCATGGGCCAGGCCGAGGAGCTGATCCAGGAGTTTTTGGGAAGGGAGAACACGCGACTCTTGCTTCATGAGCTCAGGGCGTGGTTGCGGAGTCCCTACATGTCGCTAGAGAGCTGGGATCGCGCTGTGCAGTATCCAGATGTTGTCCCTAAGCGGCGGCGATCTGAAAGCCCTGGCGCAGGCAACCGCGCAGAAACCTCGGGCAGTGCCGACAGGATCTATCCCTCGAGTTGGAGGAGAGACGAGCGACGCAGGTACCGGCGCGAGCCTTACGAGTCACGTCGTTCACGAAATGATGAGAGATTAAGAGAGGTGACGGAGCGATACACAGCTGACTAAAGCCTCGGAAACAACCCAAGGCACACGATACCCTGGTTTTTCTGGCTGTGGCGGTGGCGGTGGCGGTGGCGGCATGTTTTTTTGGGGGGAATATGTCACACCAGCACACTGGGCAGGGTGCCAACACATGTATTCATGGAAGGGCCAAGCCCATATTAGCCAGATCCGCCCACAGGGCCTTAGCCGACCATGCTACATCTCACCCCCCAAAAGGCCTATCCTTTCAGAATCTGTTTGATGGATAAGGCGTACCGTACACCAGGCCCCATTGTAACCTTATATGACGGACCTCTAGGCAAGACTTCAGAGCTTAATATGTAGACGAATGATGACAATGCAATACATTATACAGCAGATCAAGTTATCGATATGGACCCCTGCAGTCGCCGGAACTGAAAGTTTCTCAGTCCCGCCTTTTAAGTGTTCAAATCACTTATTTCTTAAGAAGAGTATAGTTTAATAGCAAAATAAGAAGCTTCAACCTTCGAATTGGGGGGCGAGCGTGGTGGATTCGCGGATGGAATGAGAAGGCGAACAATCCCATCGGCCAGGCCAAGGAACCCCCCCTCCCTAATAGATTCCGGATCGGGGCCCGGACCTGCTTGGTAATCAAGGCAAGTCGGCACGCTGGGCGGACATCTTTGCATCCGAAATGTGAAAGCCACAGGGCCTTTTATCAGACGATTCCCGTCATTGTCGACTTCCCAAGAAACTGTTTTCCCTCAACATCCAAATACCCTGTACTCTCTGTAACGAATGAACGTCTCACGACAAGCAAGCAAAATGGCCAACATCAACATCAAAGTCATCTCAGACCCTGTCTGCCCTTTTGTAAGACGTCACTTTGGCGACAAACCTTGTTTTAATTAAAGCCCCACCCACTAACTCGACCAAACAAAACAAAAGTGCTATCTTGGCAATGCCCGCCTGAACCGGGCGATCGACCTGTACAAGAAGACGTACCCGGGCGGCAAGGACGACACCTTCAACGTCACATGGCAGGCCTACTACCTCAACCCGACGGCGCCGGCCAAGGGCTTGCCCGTCAACGAGGTCATGGCGTCGCGGTTCGGCGCCGACCGGCTCGAGATGATGCATGCGCGCATGAAGAAGCTGGGGTTGGCCGAGGGGTTCAACTTTACCTTTGGCGGCAAGACCGGGCACACGCGCGACGCGCACCGAACGATCCAGCTGGCCAAGTCCAAGGGCCCCGAGGTCGAGAACGCCGTCATGGCATCCATCATGAAGAGCTACTTTGAGGAGGACGGCGACGTGACGAGCTGGGACATGATTGTCGACGCGGCCGCCCGGGGCGGGCTGGAGAGGGACGAGGTGCGCAAGTGGCTCGAGGAGGGCAAGGGCGGGCCCGAGGTTGATGAGCAGGTCGAGGATGCGTACCGGATGGGTGTCCGCGGGGTGCCGCATTTTGTCATTAACGACAAGTACGAGGTCGGCGGCGCGCAGGAGGTGGGCGAGTTCCTGGAACAGATCGTGGCGGCCAGGGAGAAGGGCGGCCAGGGATCGAGAGGAGGAGAGGGACTGTCATGCTAAGAGCATAGAGCATACTAGATTTGGTTTATCCTCTCCTCGCTGCATGTTGGAAGTAAAGAAAAAGTTTAAAAAAGAATAAAAAAAAGGTCAACATCATAATCCTTTGGCCTTCTTGTTGCATTTTGGGTATCATGTCGTAAAACCGTTGCAAAAGCGCTGTCCGACTTTCACATGTTCAGCAATCCGCCCAAGTCCTTCTCCATCGCCCGCAGCCGCAGCTGCAGCTCGCGCTTCTTCTTGTCGAGCTCCCGCACGATCTCTTCCTCAGCCCGCAGGTCGTCCTCCGTCATGAGATCCTCGCCCTCGTCCTCGTCCTCATTTTCTTGCTCGTCGGCGTGTTCCTCGTCGCCGCCGCTCATCCAGTGATCCTTATTCATCCTCTCAAGCGCAGACTGATGCTCGGCGACCTTGGCCTCATAGTAAGCCAGCGTGTTGGTCTGGTGGGCGTACCGCGATCGCAGCTGTGGGATCCGCTCGAGCGCACCGGGGAGGGCGTAGACACCGCACAGCTTCTTCGCGCCCTCGAGAAGGATGTCAACGTCGACATCACCGCCCTTGATGGCCGCCTGTCGCTCGCCGCGGCGCAGCTGCGCGTGAAGGTCGCCGCCCAGGACGGCGGAGACAGCGGTGTGTCGACGGGGACCGACCATGCCGCCAACGCCGCTGCGGGAGCTTCCGGGTGGCGGACCGGTGGTGACCTCGCCCGAGGCGACGTTGAATACGGTCTGGCGGCGGCTCGAGGTGGGTTTCGCGTCCGGGTTATGCGAGGCGGATGAGGACGGCGGGGGTGGTGGCGGAGGCACGGAAAAGAGGGCGCGCTCGTGGGCCTCGGTGTCACGGATGAGGGAGGTGATGTCGGCATTGTGTAGCATCGCGTTTGTGAAAATTTTCGGAGGCGGGAAGCTTTGCACCGGTCAGTTGTTCAGCCAAACAATCCGAGGGCCATTGGTTGGATCGCGGGGTAGTAGGGAAGCTAGACAGACGTACGGGAGGGAGTCGATGCCTTCGCAGGAGAGAGCTATTTGCTCCAGATGAATTGAGAGCATTGACATGATGGCTGTTCAGACCCCCGAGCTTGGTGTAGGGTTCTGTTCTCGAGACGTACTGTTCGCGGGCTGTTGGCGATTGCGATCTTGGGGTCAAGCCGACTCGGTAGGATATTGTTGATTTGGGATTGAGAGCGAGAGGTTCAATGTTTACAAGGTACCCCACCAAACATCAATGGCTTACGGATAGTGTAGAGAATGAAAGAGAGCGCCGTTGCTTGGCGCACGGGCCAACCCCTGTTCATCCCAAACCTCGAGCGCCAAGCATCTCTCATTTCTGCAACAACATCCGTCGGCCGCAGTCTTGGATGGTCCCCAATCTCCAGGGTCAACTTGGGAGCTGGGAACTCCCTTGGTTCCAGCCGCATCAGATCTGCATTTTGCTCATGGGCCAAACGTTCTTCGCGACGGTGCCGGCAGCCAAGCCAAGCCTTGCCGTGTCTTTCTTGCGGTTGAGACAGTCGACGGGCATGGCAATTGGAAGTCAACTTGACTTGATCAGCAAGGATGCGTCGCTGCACTCGGAACTACGAATACGGGTTACGCCCAGCCGTGGCTGACCCGTCTAGCAAAGAAAGACAAGGAGCAAAACTAGATGATGTCTGTAAGGCAGCACTTTTCGGTACAAGGACTTGTTCATGCTTGTTGCCTCTCGGCGAGCAGTGTGATCGCAACGAGTGCTTGTGGCCCCGGGTTGGGCGTGCCGATTGGCTGGGCATGCGACGTCAGTTATGACAACCCGGGACCCTCATTGGACTGTATTCGTGTCTGCTGATTTCCGCTCTCTGCGGCATGTGGGATGCTCCTTTTCTTTCCCACATGCATCTCAGGCGCTCAGCCGAGTTCACGGCACAGTTGCAGCAGTTGCAGTTAGTTTAGTACAGTCGACAGGGCTCTTTCCGGGTGTGCACTGCGAACGAACGGCTCAACCGCGGTTGGCCTCTTTCCGTGCCACTGCGGGGGCTTCTCGGAGCCTCGCATGTCCTCTCTGCCTCTCATCTTGCACTGCCCAGATCTGACTGCATGCCGCTCTTGCGCATCTCATTTCACTGTTGGCTCATCTCAGCCCCTTCCCCCCTCTCCGGCCCCCCAAAAGGAACACCTGAAGGAAGGCTAGGGCAACGGGGCAGCAGGCAACGGCAACGGCAACGGCAACGGCAACGGCAACGGCAACGGCAGCGGGGTGGCGCCCTAGCCGCTGACGGTCGGCGTCCCTAACAGGCAAGTCGCCCTGCTTAGGTCCAGTGATCAGCCAAGAGCCCACCGTCGCCAATACCGGCCGCCTCAGCAAATTCAGCCCTGCACCTGCGCCTGCGCCTGCACTTGCAACCTCCTTCTTCCGCCGATGATGGTGCGTCCTCTACGGTAGGTCCTCTACGTATCCGTACTGCGACTACCTCAAAGACTAGGGTCTCTAGGTTCGTCGTTGGAGTTTGTTCTGTGTCTGACTGGCGCCGCCCTCCATCCCCCGTCCGTCCCCCTTCCCCATGATATAATGTCGCGTGAGCACCCGCCAACATCCTCCCGCTGGTCACTTGATCAAATACGCTTTCTGTCACCGTCTTCACTACTGACACTACCTCGCGTCCCCTCTTGGCTGTATATCATCCTCGCGCTTCCACTCGTCATGGCCGCCGGCATCTTCTCCATCCCAGCCTTGGCCGAAAGGGTTGGGCTGCGCTACCAATCACGACAGCGAAAACGTGCCGACCTGCTCAAGAAAAGGATGGGCTCGACAAAGTTCCTGGGCTCCCAGGTTGGAGGCAGCTCCGTCATCAGCTACTCATACACGGATTTCCCCTGGAAGCTCTTCGCCTGGGATATCTACTACTTTATCAACTATATTTGGGCCTTGCCATGGATCGTCTGGCCCGTCAGCCCGGCCGATTCTGGCGACCTCGATGAGCTGGCCTTTACGAGACAGAACCTTTTCTGCATCTTCATCCACATAGTGCTGTGTGTTATGCAGATCGCCTTCATTCTGGCCCTGCCCTTTGCCATTTTTTTGCCCATCTGGGTGGCTGGTCTCGCTTTGACCGCCTTCATGGCCGTCAACTATTTACTCTGCCTTCTGCTCAACGGTCCGACGCTCACATACACCTCGGATCCGAAATACGCACCAGAGCTGCCGGAGCACGCTCACGAGAAATGGATCTTTCTGAACGGCGTTGCTGTAGGGTAAGTCGATGTGATTTCGGGCCGTGCCTGTCCTCTTTTCCGCCACTTGGCTTCACGACCCATGACAACTATACACGTTTCAGTCGGAAATACTAATATCTCAACAGGGACCACTGGATGAAGAACAACCTGAATAGGCTGGCTCTCACGTTCAAAAGGCCAATTTTGGGCATCCACAACCGGACGTCAGGAATTCTCTTCGATGTTGTCGAATGTCTCATCCAACGCAACTTGGGCTACGCCACGTACGATGTGCGGATGTGCTACCGCATCGTCAAAGAAACCCTCTATAACCCAAGATACTCCAAAGTAATTTTCGTGCTGCATTCGCAGGGCGGCATCGAAGGTGGTCTCGTTCTCGACTGGCTCTTGCAAGAACTACCACAAGACCTCCTTGGCAAACTCGAGGTGAGTAACAGAGTGCTCACCATCAGCAACATACCGTGGCTGATGATATCCCATCAGGTATACACATTTGGTAACGCCGCCAACCACTTCAACAACCCCCACCGTCACGTTATGTCTCAGACTGTGGCGCAAAAGAACCCCACAGCCATGACTACGACGACGACCACGATGTCCCACGGAGACTCCACCAGCAGTAACAAAGCCGGTCTCGACGACGTCTCAACTCTGGCCAACGGAACTGAGACCCCGAAGAGCCACCCTGACATCCCAAATCTGCCCAACGAAGGATCGTCCACCTTGTCACGGTCGTCGACTGCAGCGCTGGACCGAGCCATGGGCCATGTGGAGCACTACGCTCACTCGACGGACTTTGTAGCAATTTGGGGCGTCCTGCACTTTTGCACGTCGTTGGCTGCCAGCCACGCCATGCCGCGCTTCATTGGGCGGCTTTTCGTACGAGCCTCGGAGCGGGGCGGTCACCAGTTCTGCCAGCACTACCTGGACGGCATGTTCCCTCTCGCCAAGGACCCGGAGACGGGAGAGTTCACTGGCGCCTCGGAAGAAAACGAGTTCATGGAGAGCGAGATTCAGATCGGCAGGCAAGGCGATGCCGGGGCCAACGCCCGCGAGGCATTCGAGGTCTCATACCTCGGTCGTGACTTCGCAAGCAATGTTGAGTTTCACGGGGAGCAAGTCAAAGGAAGATTCAGAAAGCGGACCGTTCAGGTCAAGGAACTCTCCAGATTGTGGCTCTACCGCAACGGCGGCAGCCCTACCGGCACTCCGCCACTGCTGTTCAAGGAGAATGGGATTGTTAGAAACGCGACTTTGTAAAGTAGCAGGCAGTGCGGAGCTTTTGGTGGTCTTTCTTTTCCGTTTTTCTTATTCCTTCTTGTAGTGCATAGCCTCGTAATTTGATACCCTGTTATGCCATTGGTTTCTTTGCAAATGAATTGGTTCCCCACCCCCCCACTTTGCTGATGATTCTCGGTGAGACGCGGTGAAGAAGCCCTTCACCGAAGGTGAGAGCGGGCCAGAGGTGTGAGTGGAACGGGTGGAACCGGCCTTATCACAATGACTCACCGACCCGACACCGCCAGTGTTATAACTTATGGGTGGCGGGTTGTGGGTACTTTCCTGCATCGCCCCCTGGTACTAAAAGTGCAACGGGACCCTGGACATGGGTGAAATCGCCCGGGAAACAACGCCAGCCAACCCATGCCACGCCAAATCAGCATGGATGTGTTTTACACGTGTCTGAAGGTTTTCAGTTGACTGTCCAGGTCTCTTACCGTCTTTTGTTCCGTGTATAGCCACAGAGGGACGTTGTTGGGATTAGTTGGACAAAAGGATTGCTCATTCAACGGTGGTCTGACAAGTCGCCAGTCATGGAAATGATTCGTTCGTCTCAAAAGGGGCTGATTACAAACAGCCTGGCGCCCAATTACCAACGCTTCCCAACAAGTCGCCAACGCGGCTGGATGGTGTCGTGCAACGAAGATTGGCTCCAGTTTTATCATCCTGGTATCGGAGCTAAGGAAGAGAGGAGACTGAAAGACGACGAGGAGGATGAAGAAGAAGAAGAAGAAGAAGAAGAAGAAGAAAAGAGGGCATGTCTCAGCCCTGGCATCCGGTTCGCGCCATCTCCAATCTTTATCGGGCCGCCGAAAAATTGACGCAAGCCGGTTCCCTACGCAGGGATCGCATAATGGTGGGCGAAGTTTCCACCATTATCCATTCTCTCATCAAAGGGCACTGGTGACATTGGTGAGAGCAGCTCCGGGAGGCGTCCAGAACGGCGACAGGCTACCGGGGTCCATAATTAAAATTGGAAACACCCGAGCGATCTCGAATTCGTTTGCCGCCATCTCTCTTTTTTTTTTATGACATTTTTCTTGGCCCTATCTAAGTCGACAAGTTACTCGCCAGACAACAAATTTTCCTAAAGGCAAGCGACGCCGCTCTCTCCCTCTCTCCCTTTCGCTAGGTTTCTTTCAAAGGGAAACATACATACTTCTTGACAGGGCCTCTCTCATACAAATTCAGCCGTCGCCACAAGGGGGAAAAGAAAACCAGTTAAACCAGCGATTCTATACCACCGTCAGACCCGCAACACGCCATGAACTCGGTCCACATCCGACATGGCTCCGTTCGGCAAGGCAAGTACGACGTCTACTGGAGCAAGGACAACGAGTGGGCCATCATCGACGAGGAAGAGGAAGAGGAGAACGAGCGCAGGCTGAAGGAGGCCTACCATCGTCACAGCCTCAACACGCGACGCTTGACTGCCGGCCTCTTCGTCGTCCTGGTGCCCGCTATGTGTGGTTTGCTATGGTGCTGCCGGTGAGTTGGTTGCCCTTGGATACATCGCCCGCCCAGACCACATTCGTTCAATCGTACTAACATCTCAAAACAGAATGAGGCGGCGCATCTGAACCGACGACAAAGTGCCTCGGAAAGAAAGAGGCTCAAAGACAGGAGTCGACGTCACTGTCGGCTCTCCAACCACACAAATCAGGCCCATGAACCAATCAACAGGAATTCCTTCTATGCGCTTCGCCTCGATTCTGAGAACGACACCAGCCACGCGCAATGCGAGCTCGCTTGCCACCACGCGGCTCCTCTTCAACTCCCATGAAGAATCACGCGAATCACTCTCCCCAAGCCGAGGGGTTTAATTTTTCCTTCAATTTCTCCCAGCAAGCGGCCGCGCATGCGGAACCTCGCTCCGGCGTCTTTTCGATCTTGGTCTTCTCCTTGTCGGCAAACGACCGCTCAGCCGCAGCGATGGCGCCATCCAACCCCCGAGTGAGCCGCGCCCTTGACGAGCGTCAAGCTGGACGACCCATTGCCTCCCACGAGCAAGTCCGCGGATGAAGCAGCACCACCGAACGCGACAGCACCTAGCACCAATCCAACAACCATCGGCAAGCAGCAAGTCGCCGTGCTTCGTTCTAACGGCGAGGCCGCGGTCCACTGCATGGTCCTCGAGGATGCGCCGTTTTCGTGGGGCGTTCCTGAGGAGAGAGTCTCGGTCATGAGAATGAATGGGTACAATACGTCTGATATCGTTCAATCCACTTGGATCGGCGGTTTCGACGAGTGCTGTTATACACAAGCCCGTCGCCTGGACATCGCACAGTCGGAGCCAAGGCACAGCCACAGCCCCCCCCCCTTTCCCAACATGCCTTAGACGCATACGCGTATACGGACGAAATTGAACCAAGTACATGTAACGCATAACAACACATATGAACCGCCCTCACAGGGTGTCACCTCGGTCGCTGGGCGGTGTGGCTAACGGCGTTCCCGGCGGAGGATTCGGCGCGGTGTCGTCGGGGTTGTCTGTGAAGGGTGTGTGTCCTGTCTGTGCGGCCGGACGCTGCCGGATGAGACGAGGCGTTCGCGGCGAGATCGGACGACTCAGGGCCGGGACCTTCTCAAAACGGGGCGGAGTGTTGGAGTCTGCGCATAGGTCCGCCCTGCTGTCGATGATTGATGATGCACAGGATAACATTTTCGCACTATCAAAAAAGGCACCCGTCCTGTTCAAGATACTCAACCGTATACCGTAGCCACACGCCCTAAACACTCAGCCACAAAGCTTGGGGGGGAGGTTGGTTCACAGCAGCATGATGTTCACTGGATAAAAGACTGTCAATGTATAATGAAAAATGTTTAAATGGAATTGGTTCCTTATTAAATAATCATTCAGTCATCAAATGTGCCATGCCATGCCC
Source organism: Colletotrichum lentis (assembly GCA_003386485.1). Classification (NCBI taxonomy): domain Eukaryota; kingdom Fungi; phylum Ascomycota; class Sordariomycetes; order Glomerellales; family Glomerellaceae; genus Colletotrichum; species Colletotrichum lentis. The sequence goes on along the minus strand of NWBT01000049.1, from coordinate 1,055,047 downwards.
GGTTGTCATCACTCGTCTCGTTATCCCCTTTCAAAAAAAAATTCGTACAAGTACAAGTGACCCCGGGTTCTCTCTCTAGAGGTGTGTGTGTGTGTGTGTGTGTGTGTGTGTGTATGTGTATGTGTATGTGTGTGTTTATGGGTCTGTCCTTAGGTCCTCAGCTCGATGTCGCGGCGGTACGTCCAGGTGGTGGCGTCCGAGTAGACAGGCTTGTAGCCAAGCACACCCTCGACAAGGTTGAGGATGATGGTAGGCGTGAGGATGAAGGCGCCGCCGTACTTGTGTTCGGTGGCGAGGACGAGGCGGTCGATGCTGGCGCCCATGCCAAACGTGCACTGGTGCACCCTGACTTCGACGGCGGGGGGCTAGAATGTCCAGAGTTAGCAAAGGTGATGGATGTGGCCGGGGAGAGGGGGGGGGGGAAGGGGCGCGTCGCGACGGAGGGTAAATAAAGGAGAGAGATGGAGACAGATGGAAGATTGGAAGAGAGGGGGGGAAAATGAAGAAGATAAAAAGTCACACACAATAGGAGAAAAAGAAAGAAGGGGGGGTAAAAAAAAACCTTTGGGTGGCCAACCTTGCTCGCTACCTGGTGGTTCGTCCTCCGCCAGCGCTTGAAGTAGTCGGCGAGAAACTTGAGGGTCGCGGTGTGGCTGCACTGGATCTCGATCTCGTGGGCGCCGCGGCTGTAGATCATGAGGTGGTAGGGGGGTTTCAGGAGGAGGTCGTCCGGGCGGGGCAGGGCGTCGGCGCGGGGCATGAAGTCGGCCGCCGGGGGTTGGGTGGCGGTGGAGCTCACGGAGGGGCCGCGGCGGTGGGCGGCGGGCGCGCTTATGGAGAGGCGGCCGACGCGGGCGTCCATGTCGACCTCGGACCAGTCTTCGGCGTGGGGGGAGGCCGAGTAGGGGGGCAGCTGCTTCTGGTCGGCGAAGCAGTCCTTGAGCTCGGCCTGGAAGAGCGGTTGGAGGTTCACGGGCATGATGCGCTGGCGCCGGGGGATGTAGATGACGAAGCCGCCACGGTCCTCGGACCATGCGGTTGAGGCGTCATCTTCTCTCGAGATC
>NWBT01000049.1:1018697-1048852 GCA_003386485.1 Colletotrichum lentis | reverse complement strand
CGGTCGCCGCCGACGCGACGGAGGCGAGGACTGTGGCGGCGACACGGACGGGGGGGAGGACGTTGGGCGGCGCGTCGTCGGCGATGCGTTTGGCGACGAGCCAGCAGGCCGCGGCGACGAGGGGCCGGATCCGGCGCGGCATGAGGTGGATGACGAAGGGCAGCGCCAGCTTGGTGAGGAGGACCGGGAGGAGTTCGACCAGGATGACGACGTGTCGCGGGTAGGGGATGATGAGGTAGTTGGCGGCGTGGACGATGGACGGAAGGATGGTGTTGACGAGACCTTTTTTATTTTTTTTCAATTGTTTTATTATTTTTGGGCTCTTGTTAGCGATGAGAACACAGATCCCCCCCCCCTAGCTCAGACTGTGGCCCTACCTATCAGCGCGAACCCCGAAAACACTCGGAATCCCTCGAGAGAGAAGTACGGCATGGCGGTTCGGCCTGGCCTCTCGGTTGTAGCCGCCATCGCGAGAATTGGAGTTTGCAGAGGTCAACGTTTCAACAGTGACATGACGCCTCGCGGACGCGCGAATAATACATGGACACTGGACAGCCACGGGGCTACCGATGCTGCTGCGGCTGCTATTTCCATCACTAGGTAGGCACACATGCTCGTCCAAAAGCGACGCAGAACCATCCAAAAGGGGGGTCTTTCCGGTCTTCACTTGGATTTCCATCAATCAATGGGGAACCGAGCCCATGAGCCACGTGCTGTTTGCCGTCGTGGGCCAAGCCGAGCATGGATGGGCGGTTGCCGGCCGGGACCCGGCGCCGACGAATCGTACGCACCACGTGGGACGGACTCGGCGAATGATAGGGGATACGAGAGAGAGAGAGAGAGAGAGAGAGAGAGAGAGAGAGAGAGAGAGAGAGAGAGAGAGAGAAAGAGGCCATCTCGCCGGGCGCCCCATCAGATATCACCAACACACCAGCAGCATCAACGTGGTTGGACGGCGATCTTGCCTTGTTTTGTCGCGTCAACTCTTTGGTTTCCCGTCGACCTCAGCCGGATCGATGCTGACATTGTTCCGCTGCTGTTGCGAACGGAGGGGGCGCGCGACGGAGAGAACAACCACCATCATGCATTCCATCCATCGCCCCCGCATGTCTCGCGGGTCCCTTCTCTGCGACAGTGAAGCGCAGCTAGCCATGGTTCCGCATCTTGTTAACTTCTGGCGCCGGGGGCGCCCGAAGCCCAACGTCGAAAGTCGCGGCGGGTTGCTGGATGGCCATGCGCAACGCCGTCCCCGTCACGCGGCCGCGGCACCTGAGCGGCTGCGCGCCGTGCTGAGATTCACCGTGCCCGTCGTGCTCTTCACCGCCCTCGGCTACCTCCTGATGAGCCTCGTAAGGCCTCACTCACAAACCCCCTGCGTAGATGGGCTCGGGTTCTGGTCCTTCGCTGACCGCCACAGTTTCCGGACGAGACCAGGCGGTCCTTCCACGGCGACGGCGGCGCCGAGAGGGCCATATCGCGGTCTCGTCTCGAGGGCCTCCACGAACCGAGCCGTATCGATGGAGGCGGCCCTCGGCGGCTCAGGCTCTTCATGCCCGCCGACGGGCCGAGCATCAACCTCTGCAAGACCGTCATGTCGGCCGTCGCGCTGGGGTACCCGATGCCCACCCTTCTGAACTGGAACGGGGAGTTCAACAGGCCGGACTGGCACTTTGCCGGATCCCACATCGCCAAGCTGGAATCCCTGCTGGCCGCCGTCAACCACCTGTACGGGCGAGAGGGCGGCGGCGGCGACGACGACGACGTGAACGACGACGACCTCGTTCTCCTCGTCGACGCCTACGACGTCTGGTTCCAGCTCCCGCCCTCCGTCCTCATCGAACGCTTCCACCGGCTCAACCGCGACGCCGACGCCCGCGTGAGGAAGCAGTGGGAGGAGGGCGGCCTCGCCCCGGGCTTCCCCGTGGCCCCGCCGACGCAGAGCGTCCTCGTCACCACGGCCAAGGACTGCCAGCCAGGCCGGGAGTCCGGATCCGACCCGCGCTACGAGTACTGGCCGGACTCGCCCCTGCCCCCCGGCTTCTACGGCAACGACACCGACCGGGTGCTGCCACACGTCTTGGGCCCGGCCAGGAAGTACAGCAAGATCCGGCCCAGGTGCGTCAACAGCGGCATGGTCATGGGCACCGGCGCGTCGCTCCGGGGCGCGCTGCGGAAGTGCAGGGCCAAGGTCGACGCGGCGGCCGCGGGCGGGCGCCAGCTCTGGAGCGACCAGGCGCTTCTGGCCGAGGTCATTGGGGACCAGGAGGTGTGGCGGCACTGGGTGCGCGGGCTGGCCCCGGAGTGGAACGGGTTCGTCTCCCGGGAGCGCCTCGGGGAGCTGCCGCGGGAGGTGCGGCGGATCGCGGACGCGGCGTTGGCCGGGGAGGAGTTCGAGTTCGGCATCGGGCTGGACTACGAGTTCGCCACGATCCCGCCGACGTGCTCCTCGGAAGACGACGGCTACTTCGTCCGGCTCGACGACGCGGAGGGCATTCGGAGGGCGTCGGACGAGGCCGGGGTGCCGGGCGGCCAAGTGAGGGTCAAGGGCATCATCCCACCCGAACTGGAGCACGCCGTGCCGCCGCCGCCGCCAACGACGACGACGACGACGACGACGACGACGCTCCCCGGACACGTCGGCGGCTGGGGCAACGTGTCCCTCTACACGGACTTCTTCTTCGGGACCTCGCCCGTGGGGATCCACCACAACGCCTACGTCTCCGGCCTGAAGGCGTGGCGGCTGGAGAACTGGTGGAACATGACCTGGTTCCACCCTCACCTGCGGGAGCTGGTGACGGCGTCCCTGGGGTCCAACAGGAAGCTCGTGCCGCTCGCGAGGCTCCCCCTGGAACCCGATGGCCGGGACGAGATGGTCTACTGGGCTTCCGACCAAGGGCCGGCCGAGGCGGGCGTCAGGGTCTTTGACGGGTCGGAGGAGGCGATGGGGTACTCGACCATCGGGTGGGATGGGATCTGCCAGAAGGGGGACAGGAAGTGGTACGACGTGGTCTTTGGGGACGGTAAGGGGCCGCTGGTGGCCGTGTGAGGTGCCTGCCGCGTATGCATGTTCCTGGGTTCATGTACCGCAGAAGTGAACCCTTTTTGTCTGCTTTCTAGGCGTTTCTTGATACGAAGAAGAAGAGCTTTAGAATTGGCTCGTCACACTAACAACGAACACAGGCTATGAGTAAGTGATTGATTGGCTGACGTTGTGAGAGATACGCCCGCGTGGAACATCGGTCAACCATACCCATCTCGGCGTCGGTCGAAGAGTACTGATGCTTGTTCTAAATATCGTTCAAAGTTACAGTTGCACCTCCTCTATATATACTACTGTCTGAACTCCCGAGACGATGTTACTCTCTCGATCGTCGATTCGCGGACGTGTCGTGGGTGACGGAGGACATGGGCGTGACGTTCTTCACGGAGCATGCATGTGCCTATCTTTTGCAACACATTTTCACCAGAGGGAGACTTCTGGCTGGGAAGGCCATTATCATCATACGCTCTCGTAGCGTATAAAGCCACCCGGCCGGCAAGCCTCTCTCTCATCATCACGCCTTTCCACCCCGGTACCCGCTCGGCGACACGCGGCAAGGGTACCCGTCGGTAGGATGCGCGGCGCCCGACTCGACCATGAAGACCCTCTGGCCCCCGAGACCGCTCAGGTCAATCTTTCTGTCGCCGTCCAGCTCGGCATAGCAGTCCCGGATGTCGAACTCCCTGACGACGCAGGCCAGCACGGCGCGCGTCTCCGTCATGACCAGCTGCTGGCCGACGCATAGCCGCGGGCCGTACTCGAAGACGCGCCAGCCGCCCTTGGGCGGGTACAGCTCGTGGGCCGGGTCCGTGACCAGCCATCGCTCGGGGAGGAACTCGTCCGGGCGGGCCCAGTACTTGGGGTTGCGATGGATGACCCAGTGGAGCATGTTGACGGCGATGCCGTCGGTCGGGTAGGCGTTGCCGGCGGCGTCGCGGAGGACCAGGTCGGCGCAGCCCTGGCGGATGCCGCCGGCAGGCGGGAACAGGCGCAGCGACTCCTTGATGCAGGCGGTGGTGTAGGGCAGGGCGTTGAGCAGGGCCGGGTTCTCGGCGATCCTGGCCGGGGTGGAGGCGAGGTCGGTGCCCAGAACGTGGTCGTGCTCGGCGCGGACGCGGGCGAGCACGGCGGGCCGCGAGGCGATGTTGTGCAGGCAGTAGACGACGGCGGAGGCGGTCGAGTCGTAGCCGGCGAAGAAGAACATGCGCATGTTGCGGGTCACGACGGCCAGGTAGTCGGCGTCGAGCTCGGTGCGGCCGGCGTTCTGCGGCAGGGCGAGCCAGTTCTCGAGGGCGCAGTCGAGGACGGACTGGAAGCTCTCGGCCTTGTCGCGGTTGTGGGCCCTGTTCTGCAGCAGGGTGCGGAAGCGGGCGCGGACCTGGCGCTTGATGTGGTTGTCGAGCACGCGGCCGCCGTTCCAGGTGCGGAAGAGCAGGACCGGGTCGACGCGGGCGACGAGGTTCTCGGGCTTGTGGGCGGTGAACTTGAGGCGCAGCTGGCCCTTCATGGCCTCGGCGAGCGGGTGGCGGCGCTTCTGGGTCTCGAGGCGCATGTTGAAGAGGGCCTCGCCGATCATGTCGGTGATGAGGTCCAGCATGAGCGGCTCGAGGCGGAACACGGCGCCGTCGGCGGCCTTGGCGCGCAGGCGGTCTGTGAAGGTGGCGACGTTGTCGACGATGATGGGGACGGCGGCGGTGATGTTCTGGGCGCTGAAGCTTGGGCTGAAGAGGCCATGGAGGTGCTTCCAGGGCCGGCCGTTGGTGTCGAACTGGCTGGGCCCTCCGGTGATGGGGTGGAACCAGCCGGTCAGCATCGGGGGCTTGGCGGAGCCGGCGACGGGGTGATAGACGGTCTGGTGGGCCATGTCCGGGTCCATGACCACGAGCATGGGGTCGGCCATGGGCCAGGTGTCCACGTAGAAAGCGCCGCAGTCCTTGAAGGGTTCGCCGAGAGTCGACAGCACGTAGTTGGCGTGGACGCCGGCAGGGAGGCTGTCAAACGCCTTTTTCGCCTCGAGGAGGTTGCCGAAGAGGAAGCTGTGCGGGACGACGGGCTAACGATGGTGGTGGTGGTGGTGGTGGTGGTGGTGATGTGAGCGTTGGAACATGTATATATATGTGTGTGTGTGTGTGTGTGTGTGTGTGTGTGTGTGTGTGTTGTTTGTGTGTGTGTTTATGTGTGCTCGTGTGTACTCGTGTGTGCCACGCTGAGGAATCACTCACCAGTCCTTGTCTCCGCAACTCGGCCATCGTGCCGCGGTGTTTCCTCAGGAGCTTGACGAAGTAGAGCACAGAGCCGACGGCGGCCACCAGGACGGCCGCCGCGAGCGACGTGACAAAGACGGAGAGCACGCCGCCCATATCGAGGGCGGTGGTGGGCATTGCCCGTCGTTTTCGTTTCGTTTCGTTTCGTTTCGTTTCGTTTCGTTTCGTTTCGTTTCGTTTCGTTTACCTGCTGCTGCCGCGATGTTGCGGCCCTTGACTCGGCCCCGGATGACGAGCGGACGGAGGAGGCGGAGGGGAGTGGGCGGTCTCAACGGGACAAACGGGATTTTGTGTGCGGCAAGTTTGAATCAAACCGGCCGCGGGTGGAATGTCTCACTCACGTAAGACGCCCTTACTATGTACACGTAGGTACCGTGGTACCTAGACAAAATTGGCACTGCCCGATTCGTTGGAAGTCGAAATCTTAATTACCTCCTCCGGGGGTAGCCGGGGTCAGGGGTAAGCGACACCTGGTCAGCGGTGAGTAGCCTGTAGTGTGCTGTATTCGTCACGCGTTACAGTTACATACATAGTATAGTAATTGATGCGCCCCCGTTGTTGGTTGAGCAGGGGGTCGGCTTCTCTCCTTAATGGGACTCACGACCGAATGTGAAGCTTGAATTGTGCTTGTCCGATAATCTACTCCCATATGATGCTTTTGGCTCTCGCCTTGTCCTGTAAATGTACAATCTCGCGCCAGGTCCGTTCTGTGATGCCTTTCCCCCCCCCCCTCGCCCAGTTCACCTTTGGATTGTATACAATACAACAGTCAGTTTTCCCACATACTCACCAGAACTCCAAGAAAGAAAAGAAAAAGAAAAGAAAAAGAAAAGAAAAAGAAAAGAAAAAGAAAAGAAAAAAAAAAACCCACAGAAAGATGATGAAAACCCCGCCTCCTAATCGTCGATACCGGAATGGGCACGAATTCCTGCTCTACTGTTTTCCAAAGCGTGGGAAGCTCACGGACTTGCCGTATCCAACAGGTCGAGGCTAGCGTTGCTTCTTCCTGCTTAGGCTTTCGACGAACATCCTGACACGCCAGCCAAAAGAGTGATGTGTGTGAATGGAACGCAACGACCTGGTACATCGTGCTCGTCCTCTACCTCGGCACGCCACCGGCAAGCCCAACGGCAACGGACGACGTCAGAAACTCTGTATCGTTGTACGTCTGTTTACAGCCCCTCGGCGGCTTACCTTGGGCGAAACCGTGGCTGTAGGCCTCGCCCAAGACGCTCATGTCCATCGAAGGGCTCTCGGCCCGCCCGTCCCTGCGAATGACCATCAGGGAGGACCCGCGTGACATCTTCCACACCTCGTCGCCGGCCCGCGCTCGGTTGGGCGCCAGTACGAGAGCCCCATGGTCCTGTGTCAGGGCGATCCGGCGACTCTTGTCCTCGACAAAGGTCTCGAGGAAGGGTATATTCGTCTCGGCCGTGGCCGCGAGGGGCCCACTACCCGAGATGGCGTCGGTGAGCAGGTTCCTGTCGTCGAGGGCCCAGAACTGACGGAACGACTCCGGGTCTTCGCCCGCTCCGACGGCCTGTTCGAAGTCGACGAGGCCGCTCAAGCCGTTGAGGACGGGACTGAGGAACCTGCTGAAAGACTGGATGCACTCGTCCCTGGTGAAGCCTTGGGGATGCCGGTCGGTAGTGGTCCTGCTGAGGCCATCCCCCGAGAGCGTCCGCATGAGGGTGTTCATGTGGCGTTCTTCGTCCGGGCTGGGCGAGCGCATCTTGTAGACGAGGGACAGGAGCTTGACGAGGGGCAGGAGCTCTTTCATGTGCGCCAGCTCGTCCGAGACGGCGACGATGGTGTCGACATGGGTGCCGCCCAGCTGCACGTGTTCTGACTGGAGGTCATCGACGCGCATGCCTTGGTCAAGTGTGAGCTTCATTGCGGTGGTTGGCGTTGGAGTGGAATGTGATATCAGGGTGGGTTTGGTATGGTCAAGCGGTGGCAGATGGGACACGACGTGATAGAAGGAGAAGGGGATGAATAGATCGACGGAGAAAGAGTAATAAAAAAAGGGATGGAGAGGGCAACAGGTGAGACATATATCACACACCCAAAGACAGGCCCAGATTGTCGTCACCATCCGCACTGGCGGGGCCAGAATGACCTGCCTGCACGTCTTGAGCAGCGGCCGAGCCCTGGTGTTTCCCGAGTAGCCGGGATACTCTCGCTCAACGGCAACGGTAGGTGGAAGCGGCGTGGATACACTACACCCTACGGGTACGCTGCACACACACACACACACACACACACGGATGGATGACGGCGCGCTTGCGCTTGCTTCGTTCCATCCCAGTCCGCCAGTCCAGCAGTCCGGGGAGAGTAAAGTTGGTTCGGTTGCGTAAACAAGCGGGTCTGCCGACTTGCAGAGGCTATGATGTGCGGGTTAATGTGGGCTTTGAAGCCGGAGCTGACGGGGCGCCAAGGGGACCACCATGTCAGTCATGCCGTATGGAGACGGCGAAAGCTTGACTGCTTGACTGACTGTACCGTCTGTACGGATACGGGACTAGCTGTCTGATCTTGTGCCGCCAGGGTATACATGGCCGCCTTCTCTGGGAAGTGATAATGGTCGTCGGTGGTTCGCGCCAACTGACCTGGCGCTGGGAAGGCCCGGATCTGAGGGCCGCAGTGTCATACGATCTGATGCTAGGTAAAATTCCTGCGGCATCAAGATGCACGAATCCACAGGGGGCGGGATGCCGGTTCGAGGACCCAAGATATTGATCGGCTTGGAGTGACGGGCGGTATGTGTGATGGTCCATGGATGATGTGGATGCGTGATGTGTGTGTGTGTGTGTGTGTGTGTGTGTGTGTGGGCGGAACAGGAATTCGGGTAAGGGGATGGGGAGGGGGAGGGCAGAGATGACGTCGGGGAGGTCCCGCTGCATTGGTATCTTAGCGACCCCAACCTCTGGTACGGGGCCATTTAGGAGGTACCTACAGGCTACAGGTATCTTGGCCGCCCCTTCTCGTCGCCCTAGTGTACGATGTATAGCGCTTCAGGGTTCAAAGTTCAGGGTCTGCTCATCTAATCTTTCGGGACCGGGGCAAACCCTCGCTCTCGCTCTCACCCTCACTCTGACCCGCTCTTTTCACTCACTCACTCATCACCCACTTGAATGGAGTGAGACTCACTCATGCCTTCAAACTCACTTACAAACTCTGTTGCCTATGGCGGCATGAAATTCGTCATGGCCTCTTCGCGACAACTTCACAGCAGCCTTTATAAGCCAGGATGGCGAGGCCGACACTCCCCGGCCAAGACAGGACAAGACAACCCCCCATCTGTTCCATACATAGTACACTATGGCCGCTGAGATGAGGTACCCCCTCATACCCCCTCATCCGCACGTAGGCAGGAATGCACTTACGATGTACTTCCACCCAGTCCCTTTGACACTCTCTTTTCCTCCCTCTGTGTGAGCCTAGTCTTGATCGTCGCTGATGTCAGCTTGTCTCTGATTCCGGCAAGCCGGCACCATCAACAACCCGAGTGTCACGGGCGACATTGATCTGCTATCCCGCGTTGATCATTCATCCCTTCCCCCTTTTCACACACATACACACAGCACACACACACACACACACACACAGCACACACACACACACACAGCACACTCTATCTCTCTCGATCCCCCCTGCCCGGTCGACTTCAGACAACGCCTCTTTACAACCTCACACTGCCAGCGACTGCGCTCCTCCAAACATAAAGCGGTACAATGGTCAAGGCCCTCATCATCATGGCTGACTACGGTCACGACCCCACAGGTATCATCAACCAGTCAACCTTGACCCGTCTCCGGCATCCAAGCCCCCGCCGCTAAGCCCTCCGTCATCCTTCTTGACCTTGTCGTGCATCACACCATCCCCCCACACTTCTCCATGCTATACCTATACCCCCCCGCCTCCTGTCTCCCTGTCGCCCTCGTGTGTCGGTTTACTTGCCCAGATATGCTCGGTGGCCAACTCTGACCGCACCCTTGCCCGTCCCGAGCCATGTGTTCCCTGCTGCCCCCCCTCGAACCATCTCAACACCTTCGAACTCTCTCCCTGACTAGATCTGCGTCACGAACCCCGAAAGCTAATCTGTCCCTCTCCCCATCTTCCTCACAGAGGTTGCAGTGCCCTACCAGGCTTTCAAGGACGCAGGATTCCATGTAAGCTTTGCGACTGAGACGGGCAAAACGCCCCGGTGTGACAGTCGCATGCTCGAGGGCCTCTCTCAGAAACTGCTGGTACGAAACCCTCACTCCCCAATGCGGAAACATTGCACAGTAGTAGCATTGTCGTCCATCAACGGTTCCTCGACAACGGCCTATAGCATGAGCTTGCGGATGACTCGTCCCTGATTTCCCCTTCTCCGCGCGGTAACGTTTCAGACCGAACTCAGAGAGAAGCTGGAACTGGGGCTTGGGGGCGGGATGGAACGCGGAGCAAAAGTTAACCATGCTGCCGCTTACAGGGTGCAGCAGCCTCCGTCATGAAGCTCTACGACGCCATGGTTAGGTCCTCGGAGATGCGGAGCCCGCTTTCCTGGACCTCCCCGGGCTTCACCCTCGACGGCTTTGACGTCGTGCACATCCCCGGCGGCCACGACAAGGAGGTCAGGCAGCTCCTGGACTCGACTGCCGTCCAGGCGCTCCTCGCCGATTACTTCCCCAAGACCAAGAAGCCCGGGCGGAAGGTCATCTCCGCCATCTGCCACGGCCCGCTGCTTCTCTGCAACACAAAGGGCGACGACGGCAACAGCATCCTGTACCACTGCACGACGACGGCCCTCCCCGCCTTCTTCGAATCGTCGGCCTATCACGGCACCAGGCTGTTTCTGGGCGACTACTACAAGACGTACGGCGCCGGTTCCGAGAGCGTCGAGGCTTCGGTGAGTGACTGAGTGCCGCACGACAGACGAGCCAGGTCCGCCTTTGACATCCGCGCCGAGTCGCTGAACATCGTTAGATGCGCAAAGCAGTCAAAGATCCTAGCCAGTTCAAGAGCAGCTGGATCCCCCACAAACCGTTCGTGCCCCCCCTCCTCCCCCCCCCGGCTTCTTGAGAAGGTGGGAAAGGCTGAAGACCTCTTGCTCACGCTTCGCTTTGTTCATAGCTTCGTCGTAGAAGATACCGAATACAACTACGTCAGCGCTCGGTTTCCCCCAGACGCGGCGAAAATGGCCGAGATGACGGTCAACCTGGTTCACCTGGTTCAAGGCTTCAAGGGGGGAGACGAGTCGGTCGGCCTGTAGCCGCGACAAGTGAGCTCCCTGCTGGGACGGGTGTTGGGCGTTCCGGGAGACTTCCAGATTGTGAACCCGGCTAGTTCCGGGAGCCTGTAGGTCGTACGCTAGGCTCCTTCGCAGATCGATTGCAATGTTTTCAAGCGGTGGCCCGGCCCGCCAGGGACAGGAAATATGCGCCGTGATGCCGACACCGAGGAGCGTGTCCCGGTCCCGACGGGGGCATCTTCGTCACCATGACGACTTCCTGCAGGTGGAAACATCAACTGACAGCTATGCTCCTGGTCTGATTAAGTATGCTCCTGGTCTGATTAAGCTTAAGCACACGTTCTACCATGAATCGTGAACTCCCCGGTGATTTCGTTATGTTTGGACTGGCTCCTTTCGCGCGCAGTGTGGACAGAAGGTTACCCAGTAAAGCTGCCACCAGAAACTTTTTCTCTTTTTTGTGTGCGGGTCATTATCCTGCCAAGGAAAAAAAAAAAGAAGAAAAAAAAAAAGCAGCGTAACTCTTTACTCCCTTGATTTGGAAAGCCCAACGATCTGCTCGACGGCCTTATCGACGCCCCCGGCCACAATCGTCGGGGCGGCACCGATCACGCCGCCCAGCCCATCGATCCACCCGGTCCCGGACCGGTCGATCCACGCCGAGCGCCACCCGGCCGCCCGAGCGCCCAGGGCGTCAAAGGGGTTCGAGCTGACGAGCCAGATGCCGTCCTCCCGGCCCGACATGCCGACCTTCTCGGCAAAGTGGGCATACGTCCGCGGGTCGGGCTTGAAGCACCGCACCTCCTCGACCGTGACCAGCTTTCCCGGGCCGAGAGCACGGCTGCTCATCCGGGCCAGCCCCGGCGATGTCCCCATCGACGCACGCACCATGTCGTCGGTGCCGTTGGAAAAGACGTAGGCGTCGACCAACCCGTCCCGCTCGACGGCGTCCATGGCCGCCTCGATCTCGGGGAAGGCCTCGAGGCCGTTGTACGCGTCCATGAGGCGCTCCTCGTCTTCTTCGGACATGGCCAGCCTCTTCTCGGCGACGGCATGCTTCAGCGAGGCCCGCGTCAGCTCGGAGAAGGGACGGTAGGTGCCTGTTGTCTCATCAAAATCTCAGCCGTTCAAGGTCTCGTTGGCAAAGATGGTCAGTCGCGTCCCCGACGAACCCATGCTGTTGATTCGCCACGTGTATTCGAGCTGGTACCTCCGCCACTGGGCCGCCAGCCCCTTGGCGTTCTCGTCGCCGTACAGCGTCGCGAGTGCCTTGGCGATGGACTCGGTCGAAAGAAGCGTGCCGTACAAGTCAAAGGCGACGACCGTCTTGGACCTGTCCTGCGACATCGTCGTATCGTTGCTTTCGCGTTGCTGCCAAGTGAGGAGATGGCGAGCGTGGCTCACACCGGCGGTCAGTGTAGGGTGTTCGTGAGTTCTGCGTGGGATATTCTTTGAAGTTCGCCGAATGCGTCACGCTGGTCGGATGAAGGATGCGAGAATGTCGTCCGAACGCTCGTTCTCAGGGGGTTTATGTACCAGCGGGCTTAGCCGTGGGGTGGTGTCTGAGCACCTATAACCCCCGCAGAAGTACTTACCTACAGCGCAGAAAGCCTCTAAGCCTCACTAAATGGGGGACGTCACGTCGGCCCAACGTCATCGATTCTCTCACTAAGGACATTCATTATTCACACATCACGCCTCACAGCTCCAACACGTCACACGTCACACTTCACACCTCTCCGCCTTCTCAACCATCATGAAGACTCCCGACGAAGAAACAGCCCAGTTTGAGACTTTCCGGGACTGTCTCTCGGCGGCCGTCGTCGAACGCGTGACGAAACCGGCACCGAAACCGAAACGCCGCTCTAAAAAGACCAACGCAGCGTCCAAGTCTCACAACAACGAGGAGAAGGCGGCGGGGGCCGCCCCGGTCGACGCCGCCACGGACGCCGACGACATGGTCGAATTCGCCTCCTACCTCGCCTCCGAGGCCTTCGACTCCTTCCCCGCGGACCTCAAATCCCTCTCCCATGCCGCCCACGTCGCGGACCCGTCCCTGCGGTCCCGCTACGCCCTGCCCCTCACCGGCGCCGACGTCGCCGACATCCTGCCCTCTCTGTCCCCGGGTGTCGCCGACTCACTTGTCGCGTACGGCATCATCGACCCGGCCCGGCAGGGCGCGCACGAGTTTCTGGCGCCCGTGCTGGGCGAGTACGTGGCGGCGCTCACGGCCGCGCCGCCGCCGCCGAGGTCGACGAGGGACCGCGTCGAGGGCTGTGAGCTGTGCGGCCGCGACTGGATCGCGCTGACGTACCACCATCTCATCCCGCGCATGGTCCACGATAAGGTTGTCAAGCGCGGCTGGCACCGGGAGGATGAGCTCAACAACGCTGCCTGGCTATGTCGTCTGTGCCATTCCTTTGTGCACCGATTCGCCAGTCACGAGGACTTGGCGCGCCACTATTACACCGTCGAGCTGCTTCTGGAGCAAGAAGAGGTTGTCCGGTTTGCCCAGTATGCCAGTCGGGTGAGGTGGAAGGGAAGGTGAAACCTCCCTCGTAAGAGACGGGCGCAGGAATCCATCCGCGTACTGGAGGGGAGCACCAGGAACGACCTGATTCCATCCGCCCTAATGCCGTTGGCCCTTCTGGCGCTCTGCGTGCGTGGTTTGACCGCCAGCCATGAAACATCTCTCAACAATCGTCCTTAACCATACATCAACGTATCCTACATCTTCGCCGACAGTAGGCACTGCATGGTGGAGCGATGTAACAGTTTCCCAAAGGGCAAACGCTGCTGTCCCCTTTGGGAAGATGACGGTCGTGCATAACATTTGCCAGGCTCCTTTCACCTCCGCCAATAACACATGCGATGCAAATTTCAAACTTGGTATCTTGTTATAAGCGTTTTCCAAGATGGCGAGAGTCCGGTAAGAACAAGGCACGACCCGAGACCCCTTGAGAGAGGCATCCCATCCCCTCTTGTCCCATCCTCTTCCTCCTTTTTGGTGTCTTTCCGCTGCTCGTATGAACGCCATGCCCGTGGTATAGTAAGACAAAACGATAGAAGGTACATGACCTCGTGGTGTCTGTCAGAAACGAAAGAGAGAAAAAGTGCGAAGCCAAATCCAAACCTACAGTTCAAAAGGGGTATATCCGGTCCTCGTCGTCGTCGTCGTCGTCGTCTTCGTCTCCTCACCATGTCACTGGCTCCTCTTGCGCTTCCGCTCCCACGCATTGTCCTCGTCCCCGACGATATCCGACTCTTCGACCTCGATCCTCGGCGGTGTCATGCCGGATGACAGGGCTAGGGCCGGCGGGCGACTCGGTCCAACGCTCTCGTCGCTCTCCTGCCTTCTGTGTCCGAGCAGCGCTTGCCTGTCGCCGTGGCCCTGCGCGTCTTCCTCGTCCATCTCCGGCACCGCGACCAGCACGTGCGAGCTTCCCCAGCTCGGCGCGCGGCCCATGGTTTCCCGCGCGACGACGACCTTGCTGTTCGCCACGGATCCACTGCCGACGTAGCTGTCGCTACGGCCTAGGCCATCACTACCAGGGCTGGCAACCCATCCAAACTCGTTGGCCACGGCGCGCTCGACCATGTACCTGTCGAACTGCGTGTCACGCTCGTTGTTGTACTGTGACGGTATGCGCTGGAGGCTTCCGGGCTCGGGCTGTTGTTGCTTCTGGTGCTGTGCCGCTTGCTGCATATGTTCCTGCTTTTGAAGACCCGTTAAGCTCTTGATGGACGATGTGGAAACACGGCGGAGGGAGCGGTCGCCGAGGCTGAGACCGCCGATGGAGAGGCGGCCATTGTACGACGTTTCGCCTTCGAGGTCGTTAAAGCCGTACGGCTTGTGGTTAACGGGGTAGTGGTAGTCGTCGTACTGGGCGAGTCGACGGTAGGTCTGGATCGAGTAGATTCCGGGAATGGCAACGAGTACGCTGCAGATTGTTAGTCTATTGTGTTTCTGTACCTCAAGTCTGTGTTGTGGGAAGGGCTCGGCGACTTACAGGAGGAAACCATCCAGGCCGAGTCCGACCGCCGCGTAGCGGCTGTCTTTCCTTTGCACGAAGACGACAACATCCAAGGCCAGGGTAGCCAGGGAGCAAACAATCTTCAGGACGTGGGTGAAGAGCATGGTCCATGGCGTCAATGTCTCGGCGGCGAGCTTGGATACTTCGTAAAACGTGGAGATGAGGCAGATCAGGGAGAAGGCGATGTTGACGGACTCCCATCTGCACACGCTCGGATCAGTACTCGAACATTCGACCACCACGAGCAAACATGAAGCAGCACTTACACGACCTCCACCATGGGAAACATGCCCTTTGTTTGCTCCTCGGTATCCCAGTTCTTCAGCGTGTCGGACAGGCGCCATGAAAACAGGCCGATGACGACTAGCAGAACGAGCAACTGCAAGACCCAAAAGGGGATAAGCAGCGCCATGCGCCATCTGGCCCTGTCGAACTGGGCTTGTCGGCGATGCAGAACCATATTGTTGGAGTTGTCGATGAAAGGACGTTAGCCCTAAAGGAAGGTTCAGTTAAGCTTAAGCAACCGCGGATGTTAGTTGAGGCTGAGAAAGGGAGTCCAAAGCTCATGGGACACAAGGCGGTCCGCGGGGAGTTATAACTTCTAAGCAGAGAGGACGAGGATTTTGAGACCAACAAACAAAACAACGATAGCAAGGGGGGTGTGTGGTTGTCAGTCGGAGCCGGGCCCGATAAGCGCGGGGAGCGAGGCTGTGGCGAGGCGATCCTGGGCCGTCAGAACTGTATTGGGCGAACGTGTCTGGAATTGCTATATATAAAACCCAGGGAGCCGGGACGACTAGGACGAACATGGAAGAGGAAGCTCTCACAGTCTCCCCCCACCTTCTCATAGCTAGGCTGCCGTGTATCAACGGCCACTAGGCCCTGTGCAGAAAACGCCGACCTTACCGGAGTGTCTTACAAGTTACACCCAGTCGGGATAGGCTGGAGGCACTGAAGAGCTGGCTGTTTGAAAGCGGTGTATCAATTGAACAGCCACGATGGCGCTATTGGGCTCACGCCTCCAGGTTCTGCAATATTTCGCCCATGTCAGCCGGGTCCCCTACCAGCCCACATGGGGGGGGGGGGGGGGGGGGNGGACCATGGAAAGAGGGGGAAGACTTGGCATTGAACGAACGGCGGGAGCAACGGGGTTGTTTCTGCGAGCAGACGATGGAATGTTGGAGCCTAGTCGGCAAGCTAGGGGGCATGGCATGTCGAGAGAGTCGGGGTCGGTCTCGGGCAGTTGAGGAGATTAACACCTTGTCGCCAGCCATCACGCCAACGCCAACGCCGGCGCGGCTCCCTTCTGTCTCTGTCGTCTTTGACGCGAGGGCAGCCAGGCACATTCCGTCGGACAACGGAATGCTGCCCCCGGCCTGTTTGATGCATCGGAAGGCGTTTGCGGCTGAGATCTAGGCCCCGCGGTAGCGATGTTCATTTGGCCAGCCTGGCAAGCGGCTCGGGTCATCACACCATCTGGTCTCCCTTTTCTTCTTTTTCTCTGGGCGGGCAACCCGCGTCGCCTCCTGACGGCATCGGGGCGCTCGCGGAGTGGCCCACAAACGTGGTGCACTACGGCGCCGGCCGCCAAAAGGGACTTTGGCCATGGAAGATCCGCCGTTGTCGCCATCAACAACATGAACGTTTGCCCAAAGTTGACAGCCTGCCCCGTTTGGTTGCTGAACCTGGCTCATGAATCCATGATGGACCCGAACAGGCAACGACAAATCCCAGATTCGCGGCTCCCCTTTGGCCAAGTGGAGGGCCGAGCAGATCGGGGGTTGGCCCTGGCAAGCCCAGTCATCTCGCTAGGCGCGTGTCGTCTTCCTTCAGGATCGCTTGTCGAGGGAGTTGGGAAGCGCTTGTGGTGGCTGCGCAAAGAAAAAATGAAACCTAGTGTACGTAGTAGAGTCGGTCCACCCACTTGCAAAATCCCACCACCCCAGTGCAATTTTTTTTTTTGGAGATTATGTCATTTTCCTGGACAGGCAGCCGAATTGTTTTGCCCCTCCCGCCGTCTGCCGGGCTGGGAACTCTGTGACTATTGCAAGCCTCCAAGTGGAGGGGGGTGGCCAGATTTCCCCAGGGCCCAATAACTGGTGCAAGCTCTTGACGTGGGCTACTTGACCGGTCCTGTTGGTCCGTTTGATGAAGTGGTGAGGTCTCTTTGGTTCACAAGCTCCCCCCCTTTCCCCCAGGGCTGACGTGGTGGGGAGGAAGAGCGAATCCGGTCTAGTTCGAGGCTAATTCGAGAGTCCTACTGAGGCTACTGCTGATGTGCCAGGGACGACGGACGAGACAGCTGTTTGGTCCCTCATGCTGTGCTGCTCGCCCTCCTAGCCTGCCGGCCACCCACCCCATCTTTGGGCTCCTGGGCTTGCATGCGCCATCGTGGCTATGGCCCATGGAGTCGACAGGTGGCTGCAGCTGAACGGAGGAGAGTTTGCGCGGCTTTCTTTCGATAGTGACATGATGCGCTCGGTAGTGTGCTCTGCCGTTGTAGTGAGGCTGATTTCCAACGAGCTTAATCGGGATTGGGTTGGGTTAGGGACTGACTGCTGCATCGCATGGTTGCATTGGCTGAGCCCAGCAGCACGGGACAGCACGGGACAGGTACCCATTTACTGGTACCGGGACAAGCTCCTTTGCATATAGCGGTGTGACCTATCGCGCTAACCGGCGTTGCGCGTCCCATTATCCGCCCGAAGTGGAACCACCATCAGGAAACCGTCTTTCTAAGTGGCTAGACATACCTCGTTTCAGGAATACACCTCTGTTTCGATATTCGGATAGTTACGTATCGTCGAAACAGCCTATCTTTTGTCAATCTTTTATCACGTGTACTTATCTGGTTAAGGTCCTCGTCGATTTCCCCAAGCTTCATATGCCAAGATCCCCAAAACGGACCGCGAAGCTTCCAAACCGCACAATCGCGTGGTCCTGGCTCAAATGGATCTATTTTCTGCTGTTGTTTTGTAGCTCCAACTACTCCGCTCTCCAGACCTGGATTTTCCTCCATAAGAGAACGCGACAATCGTTCTCGGTCTATCGTTTGACTCATCTTGGCATCCGTCTGAGGTTGGATAATAGGGACTAGCTCAGTACGGGGCCTTTTCGTGTCCTCGCTGCTATCCGCCTGTTTTACGCTTCCTTGTAGTGGACAGGAGAAGGGGAAGAGAGACGAGGAAAAGCCGTGTGCCGCTGCGGGGCAAAATCGCAGTCCCAACCCACGACCTGAAGCTGGTTGAAAGGTACTTGTGTTTCATTACCACCGGCTTGCTCTTTTGCGAATCGTCGTCAACGAATGAATACTGCATCTGAACAACTGGATTCCACCGAAAGTGTCCTGTTTCCAATAAGGCGATGCTCCAGACAGGTTCCGGCCAAAGGAGACCAGCGTGTTTTGCCGGACTCGCTGCTGACGTCGTTCCAGTTCTCGTCGGCCTCATCTACGAAAAAGGGTAGGCGTATTGACTTTGCCAAAGAGATCCGTAATGTCGGACATGCTGAGCTCGGATGTCGAAATCAGACTAGTAAAAGACATTGATAAGTATCACACGAATCTGCCTTGTGCTTCACGGCTCGCACTTGTTGGGTTCAAGGTTTCGAATTCCGCGAATTGCAGACGACGCCAATGAGTGCAGGAGGGTGTGACCGTAGCGTTCTGGAACTCGATGTCGAGGCTCGGCGACAACATGCATAGAAACCCCTGGGTACCCAAGGGCGAGAAGGTCCAGGTTGCAAGTGTTGCTCTGGTGAGGTTGACAGCCCCGAGCTGCCAAATCGTCTAGACGGTGGAACCAGCAGTTCGGCTGCCCCATTTACTCAAGCAGCTCAATACTGCTGCTGCTCTCAAGCTTCTACCTTGCGGCTTTGGCCATGAGCCGATGGACTATGGAAGCGCAAAGAATCGGGAACAGTTTTGTAAGCGACCGTCGGGTCAACTTCAACCATGCTGAAGCAGCTCCATGGCAACCGTAAAACCGGGTTTGTACAGCACCTTCAGAGAGGCTGGGCTGCGCCGTAGAGATGTTCGCGTCACCGATTGAGCGGCAAAATGAGCCTCAGAAGCGGGCAAGACTGAGGCTCTCAGGTTCTGTTCACTGTATGGAAGCTCGCAGAGAAGAAGAGTGTCCCGAATCTTGATTTATACGCTCAGAGAGTCCAGGACATCCGTCCGACACCATGAGGCAGCTTTGATGCCGCCAATCGAGTCGACAGTCTCACGAGATCTACTGGAAAGTCCCGGACTACGTGAACCACTCCCCCCTCATGTGATTCCCAACCCGAGGCTAATGCCACTGTCGTCTCAAAACCCTTTTGACCAACCCACAGCATTGTGCCTATGGCATGGCGTCCGCACCGCTGTCCGGATGATACTACCTAGTGGTGTTCCGTCTCCTGACATCTGCCGCCATGCCAGACAATATCAACACTAGACCGTGCTTCGAATGAGATCATCTGTGGAAAGTTCCAGCTGAAGCCCGTTCTAAAAATTAGTCTGAACGTAGCTACGGGACGATGATTCTCACCAATTGGTCGATCTATACTAAGAATGAGATGTGAATGGGTTGGTTCCCGGTAGTATGTGCTTGTCGTTTCCTATATAACCAGATCGAACGATGAGACTGTCACATACGACCATACCCATTGGAAAACTCGGGATCCCGTCCGCTCTCCCATAGATAAGCCAATGAGGGCCGGATTAGTAGTTGGGTCGGTGACGACCAGCGAATACCTGGTGTTGTATGTTTTCTGTTTTTGTTCTTTGCTGCCTGAGTAGAGGAAGATAGCAGACAATAGTTTTGCCTATACTCCGAGGGCTTCCTAGACATTCCTGGACCATCATGGTCTCGAGAGCCCAACACCGTGACACCTGAGGGCCTAGATTATTTGCAACAGGATTGTGATCCTGTGTAGCCGCCTTGAATGAACACAGTAATCCTGAGGATGTCATGATTCATGCGGTGGCATACGCAATGGCTTATGGAAAACAGCCAGCGGTCGAGTGGCCCCTTTCGCATCAGCGTCTCGACACGCCCCAGCATAAGGTCCTCCATCTGCCCGGGCCTCGAGGAGTAGCGCTCGCGTCCTGCGAATCGAGCTGACGCCGTCGGTCAACCCTGGAACATGTTCGGGAATAAAAGGAACCGCCCGCAGTTATCCGGCTCGGCCTTCAACGCGGCTCAGGCGCTCCTCCGAGACTGTGAACGAGCTACCGTTCCGGGCTCGGATATCCGGACGGCAAAAAATCGGTCCGCCACTCAGACGTTGGTGGCTAGCAGAGGCAGCGAGAGATAGCGACTCCAGAAGTTTAAAGCTGATGGCACAGTCGGTGGCGGTGGTATGATTCCCTCTCGAAATTGCCATGTAAATCATTAAACAAAATGTTCATGGATTATATTTTTTCCTGACTCCCCGAGAGGGAAAAGATGCCATCCTGCTCTTGCCTGTCCGTCTGCGACGATGCTACCGAAACTACTTTTTGAAACAAATGAAACAATGCTCTGCTTGAACTTTTCGTTCCCTTCTCCTACATACCGTTGGCCTTCTCTTCCAGAACGGAAATGAGACTGGGCTTCTCCTGAGGGGCGGCTTCAGCGGCCTTCAAGATAGGGCTGTTGGGTCGGCTCGTGAC
This sequence comes from Colletotrichum lentis, assembly GCA_003386485.1. Taxonomy (NCBI): domain Eukaryota; kingdom Fungi; phylum Ascomycota; class Sordariomycetes; order Glomerellales; family Glomerellaceae; genus Colletotrichum; species Colletotrichum lentis. The sequence goes on along the minus strand of NWBT01000049.1, from coordinate 1,028,640 downwards.
GAACTGCAAAAGAAAAAAAGAAAAAAAGAAGCGTTGCTGTTAGCCATCCAGTTCTTGCTCAATAATGCCCTTCTTACTCGTTGCCACTTATGCGAATGAGACTTACATGACTCGCCGCGCTCAGCAGGGCGGTGAGCGAGCTCTGTACCACGTCCTCGTGAATGCCAACACCCCAGATCGTCTGCTTGCTGCCTGTAGGCTTGCATTCGATATACGCAGCCGCCTTCACACCTCGGCCCTCGCCGATAGCGTGCTCCTTGTAGTCGTGAACATCAAGGTCAATGCCGATTTGCTTGAGCGCGGCCACCATGCTGGAGATGGGTCCGTTTCCTCGGCCACGCAACTTGTACTCTTTGCCTTCTGCAAGGACAACGCCGTCAAAGATACGGATCAGGTCCTTCGTATCCTGGGTTTTGCCTGCAGTTGCGGGAACAGGAGACCGTGAGCGATCGGGGGTGATGCTGTAGTCAACGAGGGTAAAGTGAGGGTTTTCACGGAGGAAGTAAGTCGTCTCGAAGAGATCGGTAATCTCGTGGGCAAGCATCTCGCGTCCAAGCTCCTCGGTGCGGCGCTGGACAACTTTAGAGAAGGCAACCTGGAGGCCGCGGGGGAGATCGAGCTGCAGCTTCGCCTGCAGAATGAATGCGGTTCCTCCCTTTCCAGATTGCGAGTTGACGCGAATGATGGCCTCATAATTGCGACCGATATCCTGAGGATCAAGTGGCAGGTACGGCATTCCGTTCCATGGGTCCTCGCTGGACAAGCCCTTGTTCTGGCGGTTCTGGAATCCTTTCTTGATTGCATCTTGATGGCTGCCCGAGAAGGCTGCACAGACGAGGCTACCGCCGTAGGGAGCGCGCTGGTGGACGGGGATCTTGGTGCAGGATTCGACCATGTCGATGACCGAGTTCAGGTCGGAGAAATCGATTTCTGGGCTCACACCTTGTGTGTAAAGGTTCAGAGCCAAGGTGACGAGATCAACATTACCGGTTCTCTCTCCGTTGCTGTAAAAGTCTCAGCGTTGTCTCATGGACCGCAACGACAGGAAATTATACGAACCCGAACAGACAACCCTCTACACGGTCAGCTCCCGCCATCTGGCTCAGTTCCGCAGCTGCAATACCTGTGACACGTCAGTGGCCGTACCACGGCGCCAGAATCGAATACACTAACTGGTTCCACGATCGTTGTGAGGGTGCTGCCAATAATTGTTAGCATGAATATCATATAAACACAAGAGGGAAGGGTATGACTTGCCAGAGACACACACACGTCCTCTCTGTCTCCGATGTTGTTGCAAAAGTGTTCGACCAAGTCGGCATACACGTTGGGTGTCGACAGCTCGACCGTGGCGGGCAAGTTGAGGATGATTTGATCGCCAGTCTTTCCATTGGGGCCCCATGCAGCTTTCACCGCGCGGCATACCCTCAGGGCGTATTCGGGATCTGTGTCGGAGAAGCATTCGGGCGAGAATTCGAATTGCCATCGGGTGTCTGAAGTTTCAGGGTCGTCCTTGGTCAGGGACCTGACGAGCTTGGTGCATTCCACGGCGAGCTCCAGGGTCTGCTCTTCCGTGTAGCCGAAGACGACCTGCCGGAAGCACTCGCTCGTGGCGAGGTAGATGTGGATGATGGCGTTTTTCGCGCCGCGGACCGAATCTACCGTCCTTCGGATGAGATCGGGGCGGCAGGGCGAAAGGACCTGGAGGAATACGTCGTCCGGCACGGCTCCCGGGGTTTCGATCAGGCGGCGGGTGAAGTCGAAGTCGGTCTGGGATGCAGAGGGGAAAGAGACCTCAATCTCCTTGTAGCCGAGGTCGCAAAGCATCTTAAAGTAGCGCCACTTCTCGTCACCGCTCTGTTTGTTGACCAGTCAATGTCAGTCTCCGGACGTAGGCAGGTATGGTAGCTCAAAGCAAGAAGTCCAAGTGTTCTCCGTGGACATGAGGAAACGTACCATTGGATCGGGCAGACTCTGGTTGCCATCGCGGAGGCAAGAGCTTCAAGGAAGTTAGCAACGGCTCACGCGCTCAGAATGTAGATCGGTCGAACATACGACAACCAACGGGGAGCTTTCTCAATGACCTTGTCGGGCCACTGTCGGTTCGGCAAATGCGGCGGCTAGGCAAGTTAGTTGAAGATCAAAAGCCGAGAGCATAGAAGAAGACATGAGACTCACCTTGAACGCCTTGTATTTCTTCGACGGGTCCTTCAGGCTACAGAGCAGGATCGTTGGGGTTAGCCCACTCAAAGCTGAAAAGCGTTCTTTCGACAAGCCAAATATACTCACAACGTCATATCGGCAGTAGGACGTCGACAGACGTTTGCAAACAGGTCAATTGGTGCGAGATGAATGTCGCGTCTGAGGACGGGAAGGAGGCGAGGACGGCGGCGAGGGCGGATTGCTTTTCCAATGCCAAAAGAGCACCGCTGAAGGTGATGCAGATGGAGAGCAGAATTTGAGGATTGAAATACGCAGCTGCAGTGGGCCGTAGTATCGGAGGGAGAGTGATCAAAATGTTTGAGTCACAGAAGCGGGGTGGCCTGGAGTTTGGAATGTTGGAGGGGCAGCCTGCGAATAATTTCAATCGCAACAACTCCCTCGTAGGACAAGCAATAAATTGCCCGCGCCTCATTCGTGGATGGTTCCACTGAAATTTTCCAAGCTCCGAAAGCGGACTGCTGTACGGAGTACTGGCTTTACGTAAAGCACTTGCACTGTCACTGCGGAGCCTGCGGGGTTGCACTCCTTTCCCCAAGTCCTTACCCCACACACGTGCATGCCCTTGACCGTTCGCCATGACCCGACGGTATCCGAAATGACTCCGATTATTGCTTCTCATCATCCCGATCTGCCTGCGACATCCCATCTTTTCCATCAGACTGCGCGGGTATATAGTACCCTAAAAACAACTGAAGGAGGTAAATCTCGAGTAAAAACAATGCTGCCGTTCCGATTCGTTCCGATCCGTTTAAATCGAGTGTGGACCATCCACCCGTGCCTGAGTGCTTGAGAAGCATGGAGGCAGAGACTGAGGAGAACTTGCTTCACCAGGCCTGAACTTCCTTCAGATTTCGTTATCAAACATGGCTTCCAAGATTCTGTGGCTCTTTGGAAGTGCTAATAGAAGGAAAGTCTGCCATGGACCTGTCGTACAATGGTTGATCTTGTTCGCTCAGTGATAGCCTAGAATAGGCTCTTCTCTTTGGTCTCGTTATATCTTCCCATGGGAGCCTTTTACTTTACAATTGTTGCATATTTCATCCGCCTTACTATGGTTCAAACGACAGTTAGGTAGAAGTTCTCCGCACAGCGACCATTCCTCCTCGTTTAGTTGTGCAGACATTTTCACTCAAGGCATGATTACGTGAGCTGGATATTCTGATCTGGTGTACGGAGTACTGATCCGCATTATCCGTGCCTTATGTCGATCCCAACAGGCATCAGATCAATGTCGACATGAGTACCTTGACTTCCATCCGCCTTTTGTCGGATCGATTACTATAGTCTATCGGCCAATTGGTCCAGAGTTTGCCCACGATCCAGACGGCTGGAAATTGGAATGCAGCACCCATGGCCTTGTGAGCCTCGGCCGAACGCGAACAAAACATGAGATTCAAACTCTATTATCCTCCACTCGTATCAACTCATTAATTGTTATGACCCATATGGTATTGCATACAGTGTTATAAGGGTAGGTTTTATACCCCATTGACGTGTCTACTCTGCATCTAACCCTATGACTTGTACGTGTAGAATTATGGTACTTCCTACCGGAGGAAACTGACCTGACTACCTAGGGTGCAAAAAACTTCGGCCGGATACCATCGTATATGAGGAGTGGAGCGCTTCGAACGAGAAAGAAAGGGCTTCTTCTGTGTGCAAGAAGACCCAACCAACAGAGCAGACCATTAACTCAGAACTTGCAGTCTGGTTTTTTGAACTGGAAATTTCATCAGTGCAGCGTGTCAGCAACATTGGCGATGGGAGAAACAAATCCAGCATGTCCGGGAACGGACAGCCGCTTTGCCGGAGATCCGGTCTACCATGCCACATCTATAACATGCTAGTGGAGTTGGTATGTTGCAAAGAGGTCTTGGGGCTGGCTTCGCAAGCTGAAGCGTGGCTGAGCGTCTTGTGCTCGTGCTTCTCAAGGCGACCCCTGCCGCCCGCCAACCGGGGAGCGGAGTGGATTGCTTGTTCAAACTGACACACAATTTACGCCCCCAAACCGCTGAAAAATTAGCCACAATCAGTCGACCGCATCCTGTTTTGAACAGAGTTCTAAGGTCGCTTGTCTGTTAGTCTGCCTCGCCAAGTCAATTTGACGTGTGAATGGCAGCTCCGCAGGGTCGCAGTCATTGATAGGCATCACGCCCAATGCGCTTTGCCGCACGCGCTTATGTGATGAACTGTGGATGCCTTGCAAGAAGAAACGATAGAAGAAGAAAAAGAACAGACAGCTAAGCAACCGAACGTGTGCCGACTGTCTGCCAAGGTATATTCGGATTTATCTGCCAGTTGGCGTGGGGAGAGTGTGTCACTCAAACCTGTTGATTCCGGTCCCGGGTCTTAATGAAGCCAAATCGGTTTGATTGATTTGCCATAATGCATGCCTAAAGTCGCTCTGTAGTCTCTCCCGGACCCCTGGTACTGCCGCTCAACTATGAGTTTGAGGGCGTGATTTCATAGTACTGCGTATACTGCGTATTGTAGTAGTGTCGCGTATGTCGAACTCTCCAAATGTGCCCTCCTCTTTCTTCAAGTCGAGCGTTGAGGCCTGTTTTTAAATTCCACCATCCTTGTTGGCCTGGACGCCGGCGCTGTTGAAGGGAACGATGTTGCCGTTGGCGTCAGTCATGGCAGCCTCGTTGACGGGGACTGTGTCTGAGGGAGCCTGACGTTTGGCGGCCACTGTTGGGCTATGTTAGTATACGTCCATTCCTGAGTCCCACTTGTGAAAGATAACGTACTGCTGGCGGGAGCGGCAGCAACGAAGGCGGCAGCGACAGCGAAGAGAGTGAAAATGGAGTACTTCATGTTGATGGCGGCAAATCTTTTGTCTCTGAGAATCGAATGAGTGGTCGGCCGGCGACAAGCAGATAAGTTACACGAGAAGAGAAAAGTTGATGGGAAAAGATCAAGTATGGTTAGAGAGTGGTGGCTTGAGTAGAGTAAACGAGAAGGAAACGGGACAACGGGAAAGAGACGCACCTATTTGTATGTCATCGACGGTCTAAGTACGCAAGCACCCAGGGAAAGGGGGCTGGTGTCAGCCAGTTTTCTGCGCCAAGTATCACCATCTATACCAGACATCATACCGGTACGCTATAAGGGATGGAGTCTCGAGATGGCCACGCACGGCTCTCCCTGGCCACTCACAGAACTGTCGTCCAAATATTTGCGATCAGTCCGCCTCTCCCGCGCGCCAGAAGTTGAGACCAGGAGTCCGGGCTTCCTCACGCCCGGTTCCATCCCTGGCCTATTGCGTGGCCGTAGCCTCGGCTCCCGTGCCACCCACCCTCGGGGAGAGAAAGAGGCAGCCGCAAACAGGCTTGAACAATCCAATTGTCCAATGGGTCGAAGAATGAAAGTAAGGGACGTCCCGGTGTGTCATCCGCACCAACGGGAACCGCGTTAAGACATTCGACCACGAAGTTGAGAGAACCATGGTCCAAGGACCCAGGACTAGCCCCCGCCCCCTTGCATTCTCTTCCTCTGACCCTTCCCCAGGCCCATCTCATCCCGCCTCTTTGCCTGGAGCCGCTTGCATGCCCCAAGTCCATGCCAGGGAGGTGGTTTGGGGATCAGCGTTTGAGAGAGGTTGATCGCAGGAGAATGAGGGCCCCAGAGGGCGATGTGGGCTTCTGAAACTGGGCTGTGACAACGAAGCCGTGTAGCACTCTGTATCCACGGCCACTAGCCCAAAGGCGAGTACCGTATCGCAGAAAAAGAAGCTCATCCTCCGCCAAATCCCTCAGACAACCCCTGTCACCTAAGATTCGGGCGAGCAAAGATCACACAAGCAGAGGTTCGCTTTCAGCAAGTCCCGGTAGCAAAGTCGAGGCGGCAGGGGGAGGCGGGGTTTTGAGACGACGCCTGATTCCCGGGTCCTGTTTGGCACGCAATGGCAAGTCTTCACCTCCGTGTACCTTATTGTGAAGCTTAGCTTGGGGGTCGGGGGCGTTTAGGAGCTACAGAATACGTGGGATGCGGGTGTCCGGGTTTTTCTCCTAGAACAGGCCGCTTCCAGGCGCCTCCCCTCCTCAACCTTCGACACTTGACGGCGTTCGGACCAGTGTCACTCCCGCTCAGGAGGTGTTTCGAAACTGGTCCATCCTTGCAACAATGACGTAAAGAAGGGGCTGACACGGGAAAATGATTTAGGCGGACCGCGTAAATTTCCGTTTTCACTCAGACTCCCAGCCACGTGCTGGTCAACGTGACTTCACTCGAATCGAGCCTCAAGATTATCCAGCAAGCGTAGTTTATGCATCAGCCACCAGATGTGCAGCTCCAGCCACAACGGTATTTATACAGTTATTCGTCTTAAATACCTAGGTAGACCGTAGGGCCCAAGTTGCGGGGTCCGTTATCTGAAGTGGAGCTGATTGGCCGTATTTTGATAGCAGGCCCTCCCCGTGTAAGCCAGAGCTGCTGCTGCTGCTGCTGCTGCAGCTGTGCTACTACCTGGTAAGTAAGTACCTTTCATCACCTTACTTTCCTCGGAAGGGAGACCTTCTCCCGCCTAATTCCTTCTACCTCACCTTTACCTTACGCCAATCTCCCAACGTTTATCACTTCGCCCATTTCCGCCTCGTCCACGTTGCCAGCCCGATCGACTGACACTACGGAACGCTCTGAAGCTCTACCCCCCATCGACTCATTCCAGACACGCCACTTCGCCACCGCTGCTTTTCCCGTGTGCTATTCATTTGAAACGAGCCGATGGCTTCCGTAGAACACTGCCTTTACTGCTTCGAGGCTCTGGCTTCGCACCTGGAGAAGCGTCCGGGTCTCGCCCTGAAGGAGATCCAGCGATCATGGCCCGAATACGCAAAGACGCTCGGTGACGGCAAGGACGGCAGCAAGAAGCTCCTCCCTGCCCTGCAGCGCCTCGCCGACCCCGCGAGCGACTCGGCATCCGCCTCCTCCGGTTCCAGCTTCTCGCTGGCCGCCGAGACCCCCGCGACGTCGACCGACTCCCTTTCCGGCGACGACAACGGCGACGATGGACCCATCACCGAGTCCCCGCTCTTCGTCACATGGAACACCATCTCGCCACGCTCGGGCCACCGCTCGCTGCGGGGTTGCATCGGCACCTTTGAGGCGCAGGACCTCGAGGACGGCCTGTCGAGCTACGCCCTCACGTCGGCGCTGCACGACACGCGGTTTCCGCCCGTTGAGGCGTTGGAGCTGCCCTCGCTCGAGGTGGCCGTGACGCTGCTCACCGACTTTGAGGAGGCCGACGACGCCATGGATTGGACCCTCGGCGTGCACGGTCTGCGCATCAGCTTCACCGACCACGGCAAGCGGTATGGCGCCACATACCTCCCCGACGTCGCCGTCGAGCAGGAGTGGACCAAGGAGGAGACGCTCGTAAGCCTGATGCGCAAGGCCGGTTGGATGGGCAGCAAGAGCAAGTGGCGCGACGTTGAGCTCAAGGTGGTGCGCTACCAGGGCAAGAAGGATTCGTTGGAGTACGGCGAATACAAGAAGTGGGCAGACTGGGTCAAGAACAACAAGTCTAAGTCTGGCTGAGAGGGCATATAGTTCCGGTGCTTGCGTGTCTTTTATGAAAGATCGGTATTGGCGTTGGATTTGCTAGGGCTTTGGGACATGCTTTTCGGGCGTCGTGGGTCGAGTCGGATGACAGCCTACACAAGGATAGAAGACCCTGGTCTCCTTGGTATAGACGGAATTTAGCCTTGGTGCGTCAATACAGCTTCAATACAGCTTCAATACAGCTTCCTCACAACTCTGACACAGTCACGGCTGATGGTTATTGCCGGCGCTGCTAGGGAAAGTTGAGAGGCAAGCTCCTCCGGTGGCGGAGGACCGACATGCCCTACGGAGCGTTCTACTCGTCTGACCGTCCAAGAGTTGGTTTTTTCTGGAACCGAGCGAAGCCTGACCAAATTGAACATTCAAATGTCGCCGACGTCACCTCACGCTTTAATCTTTTCAATCGCGCAAGCGGGCCTTGAAGGAACGGCAGACGACAGACAGACGGTTGACCAGAACGTGGAACAGAGATATGTCCGTCACAACACACTTTCATCGCGACTGTCACACGTGCTCTGAAGCAGTATCAAGATCGAGACCTGCGAGGCCCCAAACAAGTCACCGCGGCATTCCCAGCCGCTGCTGTTCGGGAACCCATCAGTGGAGGAACACCTTACCCAGTATTGGCCAAGGACACGGACACTGAGTATATAATTGGGTAGGTAATAATGTACTGCCTAGGTACCTACTTGACCAGGCCGACTTGCAGAACGTCGTTTAACCTGTGCAAGCGTTCTTGGCAAATCAAAACAAAATCGTTACTTCATTATCGTGAGAATGTCCCATACAAGCCTTTTTTTCCTTTTTTCTTCTTCTTCTTTTTATATTTTATTAGACATGAACAAATGACGCTCTTCGGGATGGGTCCCCGAGGATGTCGTACAAATAGCTGGCTGGTGACATGCGTTCCCAGCGTGTGTGTCCTTTTTTCTCCGTACGCAACAACGCCGCCAGACTAATGTCTCGTCCTGCTCCGACTGCTCCGGTAGACGTTGGCGGGCGGCAACGGCGAGGCGCTCGGCCGCCTCTTCTCGTACGCGACAGGCTGGGAGTAGCGGACCTCGTCGATCTCGTACGACGGGTGACGGTGCTTCGAGCGCGACGTTTCGTGGTGATAGCGGTGCTGGTGGCGCCTCCGGTGCCGGGCGCCGGGCGACCTGCCGCGGTCGTAGTGGCGGTGGTCCTTATCGGACCAGTCGCTGGGGCGGCTCCACATGCCGCAGGACCTGACAATCCAGAGGAGCAGGAGAAAGCCGACGATGGAGCCGATGACGATGGCTGCGATGGCGCCGCCGCTGAGCTCGTAGGACGCGCTATCCTCCGTGGTCCCGGGGGTCGCGGTGACTGTTGTAACGACCTGGCGGGCGAGCAAGGCGCGGAGGGGCTGTGTAAGTGTCCTTGTCGGGGTGAGACCGGAGCCGGCGCCGGAGATTGGTATTACTGGCGCCATTGTTCGTGATGCTGTGTGTGTGTGTGTGTATGTGTGTGTATTTGAGTGTATGTGTGTGTATGTACTTTTGTACGCGCGCGCCTTGACCTGTAGCAGAGGCTGATATGACGACTGAAGACGACAGCGATGGGCGAGGAGGGATGACTCCCGACAAGACGCAGGTTCGGATGACAGTTCGCGCTCTCTCTGGCGAACGCGACGGGAGGAGAGGAAGGAATGGGGAAGGGGGGGACCCGAGGATAAATGCGGCGAGCTTAGTGACAACGAAATGACGACAATAAATCCCAGAGCATAGCCGTCGAGAAACGACTATTGATGGAATCGAGCCGCCAAGAATCCCTCCCAGCATCCCCGGCGAGCAATGATGGCGCCTTGGGAGGGTCCTGCCTGCAAGTCATGACTGCACGGCAAATAGTATAGATGCGACAAGCAGGGGTATGGATGCCAGGAAGAACGAGTGATCTGAGCCCCATGCCCATCATCGGCGAGTCGAGTGGTTGGGGGGGCGGCGGTTCTGGAAGAAGTGTTTCCCCTCTCCGTTGCAAAGCATTGTAGATCTTGGACTCAGGCCGGCTCAACTACACGTGTACTACGAAGCAGCTGGCGACTTGGTAGCCTGTAGGTCTTAGGGCGTTGACGCTTGCTCGAGCTGCTGTGAAGACTCAGAGTCGACACTGATTGACAGGGCTGTCTTTTCCCTTTTGAAGC
>NWBT01000049.1:997223-1014925 GCA_003386485.1 Colletotrichum lentis | reverse complement strand
CTCAAAGGACCCACCCCCACTACCTAGTTTCAGCAAGGCGCCTGAAACCTCCAGACAGGAGATGAGCAAAACGATGGCGCACATTGTATCGCTCTGGGGCGTCTTTTCGTCTCATGTGCTCTTGGGACGTAGCAGCTCAGCCTGTTACCTCTGGGACTTTCTACACTACCTACCTTGGGGTGCCGGCAACTCTCATATGGAGAATGTTCCAGTGTACTGCCAGCCAGAGTCTGTTTCATAACCACCACTCTGTACCTGGAGGCCTTAGCTATAACAGTGGGCTGCGCATTGATATAGCTGGTTTCCCCTGTCTGCGCCTGTAAAATGCCGCGAACGACCACAAACCAGTGTGAAGACAGGTTTATTCGCGCATGCTCCCCATTTAACTATTCTGCCATGATGTGGGCAGTATACACACAGATCTGCTTGTCCCAAATACTTGACAAGATGACGTGAACTTGTCGTGACCGCAGGAGAAATGATAGTTGACGCCAAGTCCCCATGTAAGCGGATGTCCTGCAAGCCGTTCTCTCCCAGAACCGGAAGATGATTTTGTTTGGTCGAAAGGTTCGCGAGATTCTCTGCGTCTTTTCTTCCGGCCTCGTCCTCCAAGGAGACGGTCGCAAATGCCGCGGTGAGAAACGCTCCAACAGTCGTGAACTGTATGGTCTTGTAGACCGAGAAGCTCGCGCAGTTCATAGGTTATCTGAAGGAATGGAAGACCCGACCAATCGTACATCATCTTGGTCGTAACCTCTGGAACGGCGTTCCAGCCGTATCCTTCCCAAAGAAGCTAGCCTTTGGAGACCAGCACGTTGGATTGGCCGGGCAGGGCCAAGACATGAATCACCCCGCGAAACGAACGGCGTGCAGAATGCTTGTTCCAACACGATGCTTTCCAATGCCAACTTCAACCGCAACAGTGGGTCTCAGTTGGCGTAGCCGGGGACCGTCAAGGCCTAGGTCAAGCATGGAAATACAAGACTTCGCATGGGTGAGAATGGCACCTGACTGTGCATAGAGAGTACGGGTGTGGCGAAACTACCGCTCACCTGTTGCATAACATACATGAAAAAAAAAGGGGGGGGGAGGGGACGCAAGTTCTCTCTATGTGATGGTGATATTGCTGGCTCTACAGCTATACTCGATACTCAAACCAAAACCACATCTAGTTTGCCCACACACACACACACACACACACACATGCGGCGTGCAAAGATCCCGCTAGTCGTCATAGGTGCAAACTGACTCCATCCAGCGAGCTAGCTCAACGCTCTTGACATCGATCGTGCGCCAGAAGACGTCGCTGACCCAGATGGCGGGCACTCCCAGCGTCAGCAACCCGATGAACCATGCCACCATCCGCCCCCACATGCCGGCTCCGTCTCTGCTGCCAACCAGCGCCCAGACGTAGGGCATCCAGCGATGCTCGAAAACGTCCAGGACAGGGCCGTGGCAGAGGTAGAGTGCATAGCTGATATCGGCAAGGTACTGTGCCAACGGCGTGATGAACAGGTTCTGCAGCACCTTGATCTGCTGCAAGGCGGCAACGATCTGGACGGCGCCGAGGGCATACCAGGGGAATGCAACAAGGTCTCCGCCCATCGTGAAGTAAGGCTCCATGGTGTTGCGGAAGAGCGGTGCTATGCCCGGCGTGATATCGTTGACCTGATCCGGCCATCCAGCAATGAATAGGGCGAATATGAGGTTGCCAAGAAGAAAGGCCTTGAGGACGAGCGTTGTGACGGAGCTCGGCCACGAGTTGAAGCCGCCGCTGATGGCCCCCATGTCGGATGCCGCCTCCTTGTCCTCGACGGCCGCGGCAGCGCGCTCGCGGCGGGCCTCCTGAATAAGACCAACCTCGGCGAGGACCATGCCGCCAAAGAACTCAAATGAAGCCCAGTGGCCACACTTGAGGCAGTAGATCATGATGCCCACCACAGTTAACAGACGAAGGTACGTCTTCATACGGCTTACGCCAAGCAGAGTGACAAACAATAGCAACGAGTTTGAGAACTCAATAGGAATGGTCCAAAGGTGAGTGTCGTAGGGGAGGAACTGGGTAATATCCCACTTCCAGCTGAACGTGATCTGCCAGAGACCGTTCTTCCAGTCCACCAGCTGCTCCCACAGCGTAGCCCAGGGTTTCCCCATCCAATTCAGCTGGATCATAATCATGATGATAAAGGTAGAGGCAGTTGTAGGTAGGAAGAGGCGAAGCCCCCGGCGAAAAACGCTGCTTGAGAGGGTGCGATGGAGCGCTTCATAATTGTGTTTTCGGGCGAGTTGTAGAGACTTGAGGGAGAGGACGAAACCCGAGATAACGAAGAAGATGTGGACCATGGGCTTGCCGCTGTAAATGACACGTACGAAAGGCAGCTGCAATAGTGAGGAAGCAACATGATCATTTTCGTCGGGGATGCCGAATGGTCGAGCGAGGTACCAGCCAAAGTGCGGACCTGTGTAGTGACAAATGAAGACGATCAGGGAGGCGACGCCGCGTAGGCCGTCAAGCCATGATGTAGCATAAAGGCGTCGGCGCTGGTGCTTGTCGCTGGGTCTCAGCCTCCTCTGCACGAAGGAGGGCAATAGGAAGAAGAGAATGGCCGTGAGTTTGGCGAGGAAGGACTTTGACTGCAGCGTTGGGCTCGATGAGGCGGGTGACGAGGGATCAGACTGGGGGTTTGCGTCTGATAGCGGGGAGTAGGAGTAGGTGGGGGAGAACCGAGCGACAGCTCCGCGAATGGAGCGAACGGCGAGGGAGATCATAGCGAGGGCGATGGTGATGGTGAATGTGATGGCATTCCCCCGGAGAGGTGGTCGTAGTCGGGTTCTGGATCGATCAGACGTTCGCGGGCGGCCGTGGTTGCCGTGCTACACTTTCTTCCCTATCCTCTTGCTGTTTCCTGGTCGACCGTCAACAGTTGAACAGGACGAGGCCGTTCGTTGGTTGGGTGGCCTTGATGAAGCGTGAAGACACCAGGAGACGGGTTGGAGGCGTCGAAGGAGTGACGGCGCGCGTCTTGAAGCAGACACGTAGACACGCAGAGAACAAAGAAGGCGTGTGCGAAGAAAGGGAAGTTGGACTTGGCCGATTACTTGGGGCGACAAAGGTGAGGAGGATGAAGGATAGGATGGTCAAGCTGTATGTAATTTCATTTGTATTAGCGTATTAGCGCCAGGGTGCGGACCAAGTTTAGCATGCCGAATAAGGTAGGTGATACACGTCAGGCGAGGCAGGGCGGCAGGGCGGTATGCAGGCCACCAAGGGGGCATAGCGCCGGTTCGAGGGCCCTGGGGAAGCCCTGGGAGAGACCCTAAAGAGTCAATGGCAGCACGGGTAGGTACTTACATGAAACGGGGAATAGACATTTTCACCTTGCATCTATAAGAACAAAAATAAAAATAAAAACCCACACACCTTGGTTGTGTCACGTGTGCCAAGGAACGAGTGAGCTCCTATTGCGGCTGTTGCTGCTGATCAGTCGAAAGAGAAGTCGCCGGGCCTCGAGCTACTTACAGCAGGTACCTGGCTAAAAGTAGTTTACTGCCGACAAAGGGGGTTTGGGGTCCGTCCAAGTGGGCACAGAACCACCCTGGAGCGAGACAGACAATAATAATCGAGCAATGAAAACTTCTTCCGAAACTCTTCTTTCTCTGCGCCGTTATGCTTTGTTCCGAGACGGGGGTAGGAAACCTTAGTTTGATATGCGCCCGTGTCATGACTTGGCCCGCCTTCTTTCCCCACGGGCACACCCCTGGTCATCCTCGTGTGGTTTGCCAGCCTCACTTGCGGCCGCCGTTGCGGTTCGATGAGGTCATTCGCCGCCGTGGTAAATCGGCGGGAACTGTCAGGCCCAGTGGTATGCATACTCAGGTACACATCATTACGGATGCAGGTGCAAGTGGCTTCACTGCAAAATCCCAAGGGTGGAGGGGACGCGGCAGGGAAATAAAGACAAGACAAGCCGGTCTTCTCGGCTAGATGGATTGGTACCTATACACCTCACAAGGATGCCCAACGTTAGCTTACTAGTGTGCTAGTGTACGTAGTAGGCAGGGCCCACTGTTTACATAATCTGCAAAAATATCCGCTTATCAAACAGTGCCCCCCCCCCCCTCCCCGGGCCAAGCTAACGTGTGTGCGTGTGTTTAGGTGTATCCGACGATCCGTACTGTAACCCGGAACGACTTCCGGGTTGGGTTGCGGGTGGCAGACGCAGCTGAAGGACTGCAGCGGCAACCTCACTACCTTCGACTCGGGCAATTCTAAGGTACTAGAAGCCTGCCGTTCACACGAGAGTTCGTATTTGCTTACACATGTGCGAAGCAATCCTACTTTAATCTCCAGGTTTCGCAAAAGAGCATTCGGGGCCACAGGTGATGTCAGCCGGCATCCACCGGCCTATCATTCTTCATGCAGCATCACCGACCTCTTTGCCAGCCTTAGCCATGCATCTACCGCCAACCACCGCTAATAGAAGAGAATGACGCATCGAACCCATGACTCCTTGCCGGGCCCCGGAATGCTATTCATGAAGCTGACGTGAGCCATGCCATAATTGTCGGATTCATCCTGTGCCGTCGGACCGCGAACTTCGTCTCCCCACCGATACACTGGCCCCGGACATCGCCCTGATCATCAGCCGCACGAGTTTATGATACCCGGGCACGGACACCTCCGACAGGCAATTTCCCGGCATCGACGCCGCGCGGGAAGCACTTTGCTCCGTTAAAGAGTCCGAGTTCGGCGGGTCCTGCGTCGAGATCGGCGGCGGCTACTACAACAGCCTGTGCTTGTCTATGGACTCCCACTTGCGGCCGCATCCATCCCGTCAGCCAAGTTTCTTGTAGAGCAGGTTGTCTCTCCTTCGAACAAACTGCCGCAACAGCGTGGCTGTCCGCATATCGTCCCACAACTTCTCGACAGCAACACTTTCTTCTTGACACGGCCACGACGAAATTCGTCCTCCTCTACTTCGTCCTGGTCTTGGCCAGTCCTCTGACGCCCTGGTCCACATTGCACTATTCCACCGCCTGCCTCACCCTTCCCCCCAAAGACGGCCAAATTGGCCCAGCCGACTGCAGGCGCTGGGTCGAGAACAGCCCTTGGGCTACCTCAGGTCGATATCGACTGCTACGCCCAGCCTAAAGCCCAGTACTGGATTCTTCCGAGATATGTGCCCCCCTCTGTCCACTCCTGACCCCAAAAAGCCTGCACTTACATCAATGTGTAATGGGTATGGCTGTTTTCGGGTGCTCGGTTACAGCCCAAAAGTTAACCGAGGAAGCCAACGTTTAAACCCTGAAAACTCATCGTCGTTTCACCCTTAAGTCTGAATCCCTCATGACCTCTTTCTTCGACACCAAATGCTGTTTTTTTCCCGGTGATTCCACGGAAAGCTCTGCCCTGCCATTAGAAGGACGACTGACCCACCTTCTGGAGATGATCCGGTCTAACGCTGGAGCCTTCGGTCTAGGAAACGTGTTAATCTCGCACTTACTGAATGGCTTGTATTGATTTGTTGACGACGGCGACGAAGACAAGTATGAATGAGGCTGCGTACGAGAAATGATAGACTCTTGAGTGCAAGTTTTCGAGAGCGGAGCAGCAGAGGCGGTTACCACTAGACCTAAACTGAGCACTACGTTATGATCAGCTGCATGGAAAGCGGACGGCATCTCGAGTTTCGTATACGTTAGAACACAGGCCCGGAAGGATACATTGAGTTGATTTCATGTTGACAACGACATTGCTCGCTATGTCGCTCGCTATGTTGCTCGCTGAGGCCAAGGTGAAGCCATACCTGAGCTCAGGCGGCCCTCGCCCCCCTCCGCCCCCTCCCCAACTACGATGGAAGGCCCCAAGGAAGAGTTTTTCGCTCCTTCTCGAAAAAAGTAAAAAGAAGGAATCAGCATCCCTCATGCTTCCGGAAGACTTCAATCGTTTCTTTACGAAGTTTCGCTGGCTCAACTCTTCACAGAGCCTCCGTCCTTCCCGTTTCTTTTGAGCAGCCTCACTTCAAGCAGTGTCAAGCACTCTTTCATATCGACAAAACATTTCACCTCTACACCAAGTACCGCAGCTGCTTGGCTTTGTATCGTTTAGCTCTCTCACTTATTGACTGCGATTCGATAGCTATCGCCCACGACGACAGGCGGCACGTCTCGACGCCCTCGACAACTTACCCCAATCGCAAAGTAAGTCTCTCGCATCAGGAAAGCTCAACACTATATGGCTGGCTGACCTTCTATCAGAATGGCTTCTAACCTCACCGAAAGAGATCGTTCCTCTCCGGACGACCGACTCGCTTTTTTGGCTCTGACACACACCATCGACCAATGGAGTTACCAGTATCCTCACCTAGCAGAGGATTTACTGGAAGACACTGACCAGCAACTCCTGTCCGAATTGTACGTCGCTCACTTGATGCCCGCCGCACGCTCTTTCTGGTGGAATGGCGACAACTACCACAGAGCGATGGGCCAGCTTCTCAAAGAGAAATACCCAGTCGTCAAAGTAGTTGCTTGGAAGTGGAGCGGGCCAAAGGCGAGCAATCTTCTCAAGATTTGGCGCAAAGACGCTGCCCTTCTATACACAGACCTCGTCGGAGCCGGAAGAGAGGATAATGTTCCCAGCGGTGAAGCGGAACAGGAGATCGACGAAGAGACGGATGTCATTTCGAAAGTCTCCCAGAGTCATGGCGCAGAGCTTGACGAAGTTGAGTCCGGTGAGGTAGACAAGTACACTGTTGTAGCAACAAGACCCGACATCAAGAGAAAAGCCAGCAAAACACTCGGCCGGATAGAAACGGCAAAGAAAGCCCGAGAGCGCTCCGTGTACGACGAGGAAAGCTCCGAAGACAACATCTTCGAGATCCGTCATCGGCCCAAGATGAGACCGACCTTCTCGACGCCTAGACCAACGGCCACTGACCTGATGACACCACCTCAGAGCGGCAAGTCTAATCTCACAATTGCCGACGACTCAGACAGTAATAATAAGGACCTAGCTGCTACAAGCAGGCTTAAGGCTGACCGCTCCGCGTACGACGAGGAGAGCTCCGAAGACGACATCTTCGAGATCCGTCATCGGTCCAAGATGAGACCGACATTTTCGACGCCCAGACCAGCGGCTACTGCTCTAATGGCGCCACCCCAGAGCGGCAAGTCCACTCTCACGGCTGTCATCGCCTCAGATAGTGAGGATGAGGACGTAACCGCCACCACGAGCCGACTTGCGACTGGGCAGCCAAATGGTCCTGTCGCCGTCTCCGAACCGGCACCGCTCAGCCTCACACCTGTCCGTACCGTGGCATCAATCGAGCCTGCCGAAGAACTGACCCAGAAACACAACTGTTTGACGGCAATCCAGGAGACGATTGACCGCGTTGCCGAGGCGAGCCGCCAACTCAAGAAGTTGGAGTCGAAGTTGGAGAGACTGAGCAAGACGGCCAAGAGGTTGAAGGAATCAATTGAAGGAGCAGCTATTCGCACTCTTGATTGACGAAAAGGAATACGACGAGGGCATTTTAAGAAGGTTCTGAAGTAGGTGTCCTTCAGCCTACCGACCGTCGATTAGAGAGCAAATTCCGATGTTATCGATCCGAATACGGCTCCAGTGTGGAACAAAGACTCACATTAATTGGGCAAGCCATCATCAGTCATCCCAAGAGATGAAGAAGAGCTGTAACACAACCTTTGTATTTAACCTTGATGCGTTTCTGACTTGGAGAAGGCCGGGCCATCTACTTAAAACTTCCTACTCAGAGGAACACACCAGGTGTGCTTCAGTGCGAGAGAGAGAAAGCGAAGGGACAGCCTTGACTTGCCCGATTCCGCCCAAGTTCAATGCGCAGCCGTGGTTTCCGACGCCGTCTTGGTCCTCGGGAACGTTTCATCGCATCAATCTGTTGGCGTGCTTAGACCTTTTTTGTTTTCATGTATGTTTCCTTGGCTCTCCCACCCTCTCCTCCAATCAGACAAAGATGTCGAATGTGGCCAAGAAACATTCTTTGGCAGCCCAGATCCGTGTGCAGCGAGCGAACGAACGGAGACAAATGGCAGATAAACGGTGCTGTTTTCTGTTTGTTTCCGCTCTGTCGCCAAGTCGAAAATCTCATCATTTCTTTCCTCTCGCTAGCAACTATGGCGAGTTCAACCACCACCACCACCGCTACAACGATGGTGACCAGCCGCAAGAGACCCAATCCTGACACCGAGGCGAAGCTGAGCTGCGACGCAGAGCCGGCGTCTCTCGTCAACTTCAATGATACCCCGTCAAGCCCCGCTGATGTCATCACACTACCCAAGGACGACGACGACCTCGAGGCCCTGATCGGGAAGCTCAGCGCCCTGGCGAATGTCGTCTCCCGCAACCGCAGCCTCGCCTTGTGGACGGGTTTCGCGGCGACGCCCAACCCCAAGAGGGACCCGATCGATATCGCCAAGGCGGAGGCCGATCCGCGTGAGCTCGGAATGTTCGCCGTGTTCGACCGCCACGGCCGCCGGCTGCCGGAGTCGTCCGCGGCGCAGTTCGACGTCGCGAGGGACGTCAAGCCGCTGGTCCGGGAGAACGTCAAGACGGCGGCGCGGTACGAGGACATGGCGTCGTGCGTCGACGAGGTCTTTGGCACCCGCGGCGCCACCAAGGAGAACGTGTGCTGGATCGTCGAGAACATGGAGGTCGTGCTGCCGCTCGTCAAGTTCCACCTGCGCGTCAAGCGCGCACGGCGGAACCTCTCGGGCGGGCTGGAGACCCTGACGAGCAACGAGCTGGCCGAGTACCAGACGGTGCGCAAGATCCGCAGCGTCCTCGGCGTGAGGATGCAGAAGTGCCGCGTGGGGGGCCGCTGTCCCAACAAGCAGCTGAGCGAGTATGACGCCGTGTTGCTGAGGCGGCAGAACATCATGGCGTGCCTTGTAAAAGGGCAGTGTGAGGGCCAGATGAAGACGGGGGGTATGAGGGGAGAGAATCAGCACCTTCGCATCAAGCGTCAACGATGCGCGGCATGACAAGATCTCGTACGGCGACTGAAGGCCAGCTGTAGTAGGTACCGGTATCCTAATCTAGCCGGCCGATAATGAATTCGACACCGCTCTTGGTGCTTAGCAAACGGCATTGAACATTCGAGTCTGGCCGCGCAATCCCGTACCTTTGTATTTCGTCTTGGTGTTTCTACTAGAAGGCTCTCGGGCCCGTCATTTCACTCTGGAAGATGTTGGCGTGGTGCGGATACCTGCTTCACGCGAGCTGCCTGGGGCCGCACCGCACATCATCCCAGCCCTGAGAGACAGCGCTCACCTCGCACGCAAGCGAGGACGAAGTCCATGAGCGGGACGATCATGGCCGTATGCGCATGATTTCTGTCAATGACGGCGGCGGCCGTGGAGTGGACACTGAAGACGACGCCACGAAGGAGCCGACGCCCAGGATGGCCAGGGCGAGGTCGACAGCACTGCATGTCCTGTCAATCGATGCCTTCCCATCCCCAGCCCACCCGGCCTTTATGCGTAGATCGGGATCGAACCACCGTCCCCGTGGGGTACCAGGTATCCTCCTCGTCCGATATGCCCGGCTCGTCGTTTCGGTCCATCGCCAGCCGACCCACGAGACATATTCGATCGATCTCAACCAGCAGTGTCCCGCGTATTTCCCTTCTCTTTCTTTTTCTTTTTTCCTTCTCATGACCCATTTACATACGAGTAATCAGTAAGAAGGGGGGGGAAGGCAAGAAGAGTTAAGGAAAAAGTTGCAGGTCAGCGCACGGATAAACGGATGACATTTCGAAAGGGGAGAGAAGGATATTAACCAAAGACCGACCGGTCTGGGTGGGGTTGAAAGAAGGATGTGGCCCGTGCCTCTAGTCTTCGGAGGTTTACTTTATTTTGAAGTTCGTTCGGGTTTTTGGGAGATGCAGCAACCGGTGCTCTGCAACAGTCGCATGACAGAACATCTAGGTATTCCTCGGAGGATGTTTGTTCTCTCGACCAAAAGCAGACACTCGAGCTTCTCTATCGAGGAACGCATGTTCTTCCCTAAATCAGAAACCCCCGTACCTCAGAGCCCAGGTCCGCCGGCAGAAGAGGGCCGGCCCCACAGTTCCGCCGCCGGCCCTTGCCGATTCGCCCGAGTCGACGGAGCTCGCTAGCGCACCTCCAGAGCCCTGTTCGATACGCGTATCTTCTCTCAATGTACCTACCACTCCCATGGTTGAGACGCCCGGTAGGAACAACCACAAAGTGGCAACTGCTTCTACCGGAATTCCATCCATAGGACGACAAAGCCCAGAATTCTGGCAGTATGAAACCGAAAAGAGAGAGTGAACATCCCCTCCCAACCCACTTTCCATCTCCTCTCCCATGTCTCCCATCCCACCCTCCATAGCCCACACCTGGAACATCGGCTTTGGGAGGGCTTTGTCACATCAAAGCCCTTGGGCCCCGGATACCCCAGGTCGACCCCAGAGTCGAGGCCTGCAGGATCGTCAATGAGGAGGGTGTGCCTGTTGGGCTATTCCGCGTCCAGCCAAAAAGAGTGCCCCCAATCTTAACAAGGCACCTACTAATAAACACACAACATCAACTTAACATCACTCACTGAGCCGAATGGTTTCGATGATGATAGACGCAATGCGTCTTGCAGTTTTCATTTTCTGTCCTTTCCTGATCTTCTCTACAATTGTAATCCAGACACAACTCGTCCAACTGTGAGGCATTTCGAGCATCATATTTGCCGGCTGTAAGCCCGGCAAATATCGCCCCTTTCGAGATCTCGATGTTCCTTCCATGGACCCATTCTCAACATGGTCTTTTTTCCATCGCCAGGATTAGGGGCCGGCATTCACTACAGCTCCCTCTCAAGAGCCTCCAGCTCCTTGAGCACAGAGGACTTGGTGCCAATCTTCTTCATCTGGGTGTCCTCGAGCTTCTCGCCGCCGGCCAGTCTCATCTCAAGATCCTCAATGGCCCGCACCTTCTTCTGCAGGCTGCGAATCTTCTTGGAATTTGGGTTTTGCGAGGCGTCGGCATCAGCGCCGGCCGCCGGCACGGCCTGCTGGGCTTGCGCGTTCGGCACCTGAGGCGCGCCATTCTGACCCCGGTGCGTGTTGCTCCTGTTACGGGACTGACCGGCACCCGGGTTGCGAGAGTGGCTGCGATGTCTGTGGTTACCTGCGGCACCGCCACGGCGCTCAGGGCTACGGCCCTCGTGGCCAGCTCCCGAGCCGAAGTCGCGAGGAGGCGGGGCGAGCGAAGCACCGCCGCCGTTCTGGCCTTCGGGGTTCGCCTCGCCCTCTCTCTTCTTGTTGTTGCGCTTCTTCTTGTTCTTCAACGCCGCCTTTGACAAATTCTCATCGCCATCGGCGGTGTCGGCTCCGGGGATCTTGGAAGCGCCGCCGGAGGCACCTGCAAACTCGGCGCCAGGCACACCACGGCGAGGGCGGCCGAACCCGTTAGGTCCGATGGCCGCAGAGCCGTTGTTCATGCTGACGTGGGCCGCACCACCCTCATCCTCTCGCTTGAAATGAAGCGGGGTTGCAAGACCACGCGCACCAGGGGGACGGTAAGCTCCCGCAGGCTTGCTTGGGGTCTTGACAGTGCCGAGGTACGTGGCCGCAGAGGCGTGCGGGGTGGGGACCGGGTTCAACGGATCTCCGCCCGCAACCTTGTCGACGGCTTGGGGCCTCCAAACAACGTGGTACAGCTCAACCATGTCCTCGTTGTACATGAGGGGGCCGCTGGCGTGCCAAATCTTGATGCCGTTGTCGACGCGAAGGCGAGGAGAAGTGGTGGCCGTGATGATGTAACGACTGTCGGGGGACCACGTGCAGACGCTGGGGTTCCCGCTCTCAATGGTGTGCAGCTTGCGGAAATCCTTCTCGAGGTCATAAACGTCGATCTGGCCAGCCAGATTACCGAAACCAGCAACGAGGGCGAAGCGTCCCGTGGGCGAAAAAATGATGGTGTTGCGAGGGCCCAGGGGGAACGAGTGGGTAGCGACGGCTCGGTGGTTGAAGATGGTGGTCTTGGCGGGCATGTATCCGTAAACAACACCGAACTCCTTGGAGTTCGGGGACCAGGTCACGTCGTGGATGGGGCCCTCCTTGTCGAGACTGACGCGGGCGTCGAAGGAGCCGTTGACGCTCAGCAGGTACAGCGTAGTCTCGCCGTAGTAGCTCTTGTTGGACTTGTCGACGTCGGTCTGGGCCAGCACTAGTATGCTGGTGCCCAGGTTGTTCCACTTGAGCTGGACCTTGTCGCCCTTGAAGAAGGTCTTTTGAGAGATGGGCGAGGTGAACTGAGGCACGTTGTAGACCTTGACGGCGGCAGGTTGTCCCTATGACTTCAACGTTAGCATGCCGGATTTCAAGCACCAGCATTCAAAGGGGTTTCTGGGCACCTACCTTGCGCTCGGGGATGAAGACGGCAACAGAGTGGGAGCGGCCGGGTGCCAGGGCAAAGTCGGCGACACCCTCAACCCTCAACTTGTTCCAAACGGTGCCCAGGTCGTGACTCTCGTAGAATTGGACTTCGTTGGTGACCTGGCGGGCACAGAACTTCTCGTCGGCTGTGTACTGAAGGTTCCAGCCTCCCTGAGACTTCTGGACGTACTTGCCCAGGGGCACCTTGTCGGCGCCGGCCACACCGTCCTCGACGGTGCGCCATACCTTCAAATTCTTGGTCGCATCACCGTTCTCATCCTTGGCAGGGCGCTCCCAGGTGACGAGGAAGGTACCGAGGGGAGAAAAGCCGAGCTCGTAGACATTGAGGATAGGGAGGGCAAGAACCTGCTGGCCGTTGGAGGCGTCGACAACCGTAACAACTTCGGGGCTCGCCCAGGCAAAGTAGCGGCCACAGGGCGAGTATGTACAACACCGGAGGTTCCCTTCGGGCTTGGTGAACCCAGCGAGAGGCTGATAGGTTGGGGCAGCATCAAACAGGCCGATGCCCTTCTGGGTTCGGTAGGCAAACTGCAATTGCGAGGACGCCATGACTAGTCAAAGTCACAGTGTGGTATCGTGCTGAGAGCAGATATGCCGTTCGGAAGGAATGACGTTCTTGGGGTGGGATTGATGGTTTTTCTTCAACGGGTTCAGAGATCAGAGGTCGTCGTCGAGGTCGAGTCGAGAGTCGTCGAGGCAGGACGCACAAAGGCAGAGGAGATGGCTCGATGGTGGAGTAGCAGGTTGCTTTGAAGCGAACAGGAAACGTGGGATAAGTGTCCTGGAGTGGGCTATTCCGGCGATGTCCTGTTTTGGTTGGCAGCAAAGGAAGCTTTGTTGATCTACTTGGTCTTGACTGGCGATCGAGCGGAACAAGAAGTATTGAATCTTGGTCTGATGTCCTGACGATGTCGAGTGCAATACTGTGGAATATACGGCAGCGCTGGCGTCGGCTCGGCTTGAAATAAGTCGACGGATGACGTGTGAATGGATAGTCGATGGCTGACGGGGCAATCTTGATTCGAAGACGGGGTCCGGAATCGAGATGCAACACACGTGCGGCGGTCGGCAAGGACGCGGAGCAGGTACAGAGACAGACGACGGGAACGATGACTGTTTGAGGGCGGGAGCAGCTGAGCCGTTGGGCTATAGGGGAGGAGAGAGCCAAGGAAGAAAAATAGGGAAGAACGCGAGGAGGAGGAGAAAGGGAACGGGAGGAGAGGCACCCTGAGGGGGGGGGATTGACGTGCAACGGTGCGTGTTGTTGTGTGGGCTGGAGGAGAGGAAAGGAAGGGAAGAGAAGGGGAGTATCGATTTTTCGACTGAAAACCGAACTCGCCCACATTTGGGGGTGTGCTGTCTGTGTGCGCAGGTTCGGCCGATTTTTTTTTTCTTTTTTTTTTTTTTTTTTGCTTTCTCTCTTTCGCTCTGGCTGCTTTCCCAGCCAGTCCCTCGCACCAGGTTCGCCTTGGCTGCGACCGGCAGACCCTAGCCACTTTTTCTGCCCGAGTTCACCTCGCCTCACTCACTCTCTCTACCTCTCTCTCTCTCTATCTACCTCCCTACCTCACTACCTTACCTACCTAATGTACAAGGCATTGTGGGACCTTGTGGCAGCGCTGGAGTCCTAGGCCACTCCGCAGTGCAGCGGCTTTTGGACAGCGACACACAGCGTGGAAAGTAGGTAGACATGTATCCGTACCTCACAATCTGACATCACCCTGCCCGGACAGCAACCCAATGCGGTATGCGGCTTATGTAATACATTCGCCGGGCGCATCCCACCTCACGAATCCTACCAGTTTCATGCCATGCCATATCGCTTTTTTATTGATATTGCCAAGTGTGTGTTCAATGCATCAAATGGTATACTTATGAAAGACGCGCTGCGAGGCATTGGATGTGTATTCTTGCTGCCTTACACAAGGCTCATTGGCTTAGAAAGGACAAGTCTGCCAAGTTGACAGAGGCAATCAAGGCACGATGCACTGAACACGATAACTAGCTAGCTGGGCAGTCTTCCCCTTTTGCATGCGCGGTCCTGAGCTGCGGCCAATCACATGCTTTCCAGAAACAGGCGCAGAAACACTTGCAGGACTTGCAGGCCGTTGCCGTATCAATTGCAATGTCTGTCTTACTCACTCATTGCTTCCTCTCACATCATCCATCGATTGGTTGCTTCACTGCGTCGTCACCTGTCAACGACTCGTCTATCCCCTGACCTCCACAGCACGACACGGTGTCTTTTATCCTTTCTCTCTTCACGTATTCTGCTCATTTCCAAGATATTGTAGCAGCTCCTCGTGGCAGCCACGTCCCCCAGCCGCCACGGCAGCCAGCTGAAATTCGTCCTTCTTCTTCCTCTTTCTCGCATGAGCGCGACGCAGATTACAGCCCGCCGATGTTCCTATCCCTCCCCTCCATGCTTCGGCTGGGGAGATCCCTTCAAGCCGGCTTGCTGCATCGCAAAACAGCCTGAATGCTTATCCTTGACCGCCGAAATAGCAGCCCCCACGGAGCATCTATCGCTGCAGCTTCACTGGCGATGCCCATATAGCACGGATCGCTCTGTACAGAGCTAGACCGAACCCGACCCGGGTATACTGCCCAGTCCTTGTCACAACGGCAGTCGCAATGGCTCTTGCAACATCGTTGTGAAGTTGCCCGTCCTGCCCACGACCCTCGGCTGGCCTCAAATGCTACCGGCAGTACAACCCCAGAGATTCGATTTTGCCCGGGGCCGCTGTCGGGTCTGGGAACGGCTGTTGAGATTACCATTACCGGGATGGCTTCGATGCCTTATCACCCCCCTGGCTTGCGATGTTCGCTGTGTTGGTTTCAACCAACAACTGATTCGACTAAAGTCCCCGTGAACTGCAGACCCGTTGAGTTAACGGCACAAACGGCAGCCAGCCGTCGCCACGAAGTAGTCGTTGTCATGGAAACTCATCAATTTTAAAGGGACTGCTCCGCCTGATGACAGGCGGCGGGGCCAGCAGACTCTGGCCATGGCCTCCACTTCCTTTCAGTAGTACCTGCTCTCCGGGATGGGGCTCAGGGTACGGCACCGATAACGTGGCGAGCCCTATGTCATAATCCGATCGCTGGGGCTCGCCCCTCTCTGACTCGGGAGGAGTAGCAGCAAGCACAGCTATCGAGTCGACGCTTCGAAGCCTCGTCCTATTCCTAGTTGCTAATCTGGACCCGCAGCCCATGCCCCAGGTCGAAAAAGACTGGACATGTCTCTTGGAGGCTGCTTTCCACCATGGTGTTCGCTCCTGAGAGGTGGTGGATGACCCTCTGCGGGCAGTGCGTTGCTCATGGAGGTAGTTGATCGAGGGCACGCAAGCGCACACCATGCCGATGGCGAGCTCTCCCGTTCTGTTGCAATGATGTCAGTCATGCTTGCTGGGCGGAAGCTCACAGCATAGGCCGCAAGAGACTTACGTTGTCCAGTCGACCGGAATAAACTCAACGGTTGGGTCCTTGGGATCGTCTAATCGTTCTACTATCAGGAACAACCTGTAGATTGCCACCGCGACGGCCACACCATCTGCGCCCAAAAGTCCTATGATCTTGATCTTCTTGATCGTCGAAACTCTTAGCTTCCACGTCAGAACGACAGGAACAACAAGGATGACTAAATCGGAAGTTATCGAGAGGGCGCTATCATATACGAAGAGCTTGGACTGGTTGACGCATTTGAAGTTGGGTATCGACGGGTCCCAAAAGGCTCGTACAGGGATGCAAACAACAGCCTTGGCCACTTCCGCCGGGATGTAGCATAGAAGAAAGAATGCCAAAAGACCGTGGAGCGTTCGGGCGACGACTTTGTTGACGGAGAAGACTCGCATCGTGAGGAGTAAGATGGCGGCCTTGGTGAAAAAAGCTGCCGGCGAGTAGAACAAGGAGCCGATGTACAGCCACTGCAGGCGAATCGAATTCAGTACGATATATGTCCGTCTTCCAGCACTTTCGAGAAGGGTTCACGATACCTTTTGCATCTCCACGAAATTACTCGCAGTGATTTCCCATGTATGGTGTCCTTCACCGAAACGGAGCTCTACTATCATCGTCAGCAGATTGACTCTTTGCACCACTATCTGGAGTGGACACGTACTCAGGAAGACAGACGTGTTGAGCATCACAGTGAAGATCTAGAGATCAGGTCAGGATCCAATGCCAAAGGTCGGACGCCGTCGCCACAGAGGGCTCACCCATCCAGCCAAACAACTCCCTGTTCCCTCGTGTTAGTCAAACCCACGCAGGGCAAAGAATGTCTGCGCCCAGAACCTACAGTCTTCCAACCGGAATTTTCCGTTGGCCCACAGCTTCACGTAGACTCGCAAGGCGAAGAAAACCACCACGATGGTCTGGATGAAGCACATGTACACCATGTGGAGTACGTGGCCGGCGTCACGCGGGTTATTGAAGTCGGGCGTTTCCCCGAGAGGCGGCGGCGCCGCCCCGATGGGACCTGTGGGACTGCTCATCACTGCTCAATCCGGCCCATGACGGAATGCTGCGGGTAGACATTGATGTGTTCTCCGGGTATTGCGAGCAGCCCAAACAGCAAAAGTGCCCGTTGATTGGGGGCGAAATGTTGCAAAGACGGTGCAATGAAGGACGAACGGGTTTGTGTCCATACTGGGGAGGGTTCACGGGATCCGGTAGGATAAAGAAGGACCATAGGCGACCGCCCTCCTCCTCAACACGTACAGCAGCATGCTGGGTAGGCTGGGAGGGGCAAAGCCTGTTGGATATTGTATCTCAGCGTTGAGTTTCGAAAGAGTTGGCGATGGTACAGGGAAGATATGGGATGTGGGAGACACAAGCACGACGAGTCTACCCTAGCGACAAACCCCAGGGCTCTCGAGTTCTGTCGGGCTGAGGAGGGGGTGCCGATTCAACCAGGCGTTCTCGAGGCGGCATGAGGACGTCTCGGCGTGCCGTATCCCAGGCGCTATTGGCTAATCCGGGGCACAAGCGGGAAGAATCTCGTCTCATGGTTGATATCACTCAATGACAGCGAGTGGCTGTCCGAGTCAATGTCGAGAGCTTCTGGAACAACGATGAAGTCTATCCACGGACGGACCCGGCGCGGACGAGGGACAACCATGCCGCACCTAGCGGGCATTCGCGTATACCAATCGACCGATTGATTGTCTGGTTATTGGCTGGCAGACAACTCTAGGTTCGGCCAAATGAACAGGAGAGGGAGGTTGGATGGATGTTGTGTGTTTGTCTCCTCGCCCCCCC
>NWBT01000049.1:947900-997218 GCA_003386485.1 Colletotrichum lentis | reverse complement strand
CTCTCTTCCACGATCCCAGCATGGCGGCCAGTTGTATCGACACGAGCCCAGCAGTTCGGCTCGACACAGTTCCAACGCACAGAAACTGACCATAGTGGTAGCGATGGCTACCCGTCCGTTCGGCTCCGCGCTGAGGGCCGCATGATACGGAGCAACCGTAGGAAGCCATCGTTCGACATCAACCAGGACTCCTCGTCTCCAGTGAAGGTTCAGGCAAGGTGTGGCCGCCCCAGTCTATTGGTAAAAGTTACGAACTTTACTACACATTTTTGCAATGTTTCGTCGCCCCTGACTGGTACAATGTGGGTGGGTGGGTGTCACAGTGCTGTTGCCGGGCAAACGTGCCGATCTGGGGTTCCGGACGACGCGATGGGTATCATAACGTTTGTTTTTATTCCAGGAGTTTTGCAGGCCGGAGTCATGAGGCTGGACAGAGATAATCATATCGGCACTTGTTACGTTCTGGCGGCGGGTTCACACGTACGTACATTGATGTTTTTGCATGGGGGGGTTGTGAGGAGAGAGATGGAGAGGGGGGAGCGAGCGCTGCCACGCTTCAACGCCGCTTGCAATCCGCCATAACCGACACCGAGAGCCAGGATGTTTAATGTTTCGGACGTGCCAAAGTAAAAGCGATAGTTATATTTGTTGTTGTGATTGGCACTTCCGGAGACTTTTGAACCCGGGTTCCACTGGCCAGCTATTTAAGTACCGATACCTCCTGCCTGCGGCCGTTCATCATCTGACGACTGGTTGTTAGTTGCGCCGGAGTCAGCCACCCCACCTGCTCCGTCCAATCGACTGCCCGGGGCATCATCCGGATCATATCCCGCAGTCTGGGCAGCCCCCGAGCGATGCTCGAGCAAGGTAAACTCAAGCTTTTTTGTTGTAATAGCGTCGCAGAGTTTTCCAACGTCAGAATAGAGCTCACGAATCAAAGGCGTTACAGACGCTGCGGCCCTCACCCGCTTCTACTGGCTTGGTTCCGATTCAGCTGCCCGGTTGTCCGGCACCTGGGTCAACTCTCGGAACTTGGAGGACTTCCCGTCTTGGGGCAGGGATGAGGGCGGGGATGAAGGCGGTTCTTTACGCTCTCTGGGGCGCTCAAGTCATATATCTTGTAGCTTTGGTATCGAATGCTGTTGGCTTCTCTGTTGTCCACCAACTGGTCCCTCTCGCCCCCCCCCCCGCAGTCGTATCTCGCCAAGGCGGTAACGCAAACGCGGCGGCTCCTTCCGCGTTACCTGCCGGACCACTGCTCTCTCCAACCGCCCTTCTCAAACAGCCAAAGCGCTTCCGTCGCATACGCGCGGCTGCCTCTGTGGCCGCCCTCGACGATGGCCGCCTCCGACAAGCTTTCCAGCACACGTCCCTCCTGAATGCTGCTCCAGATGCCCCTCGCCAGGCTGTCCTCCTCGCCGTTGCCCCATTCGCCCTTTCCCAGCCTGTATAGTATCCGGCCCAGTGTCTGGAACGCAACACAGCGCTGCGCAGGAACAGCGCTCCGAGCGTAGATTGCCAGCTCTTCGATCGTGTACCCGGCCGCCTCGGGCGCCTGGCCGTGGTGGTGCAGCCCCTTGGAAACGGGAATCGACCTGCTCAGCTTGGGCGGGATCAGACCGCCCTTGAAATCGAAGCGCAGCGCCGAGATGGGCAGCGAGGGCTGCCCAGGGTAGTAAGGGGACTCGCGGTCCGCCGGGCTGTGGGCGGTGGGGATGGGCGCCATCCACGCGAGCTTGCTCGGGTCGGCGGGGAGGTTCGGGAAAAACTTCTCGTGGAGGGTCGCGAGGAAGTCCGGGTGGGATGGGTCGAGGTCGGGGAGTGCGGGCGGCTGGGGGAAGTGCGTCTTATCGGGTTGGGAGTTGAGCGGGAAGAGGTCTTCCGGGGGCGCGGAGGGGGGTTTGTCTTCGTCCGCGAGAGGCCGTGGCGAGGGCTCCGAGTCTTCGACCTCGGCGAAGGACACGGATTTCGGAGCCGAGTCTGAGGCTGGCCGGGGCTCGGCCTGGGGTTTCGGCGACGCAGAGGGTTCTTCGATCTTGATCTCTGGCGCCGGAGCCGGCGCCCCATTGACCTTGGTATCTTCCGCGGCGGGCGGATCAAAGGGGTTCGGACCGTGCTGCTCGTCGATATTGGCCCTGCCGAGGAGGCGTTGTATGAGCGACGGATCAAGAGACTCCATCAGTTCCCTCCTTTCCCTCGCGATGTCGTCCGGGCTCATGTCCTCTAGTTTCTGCCTGTTCTCGCGATCGATCCGGCGGCGCTCGGCGGCCTCGAAGGACTTTTGTGAGTCGCCGCCGCCGCCGCCGCCGCCATTCTCGTCTGGTTGCGGTGACGAGATGGAGCTCGTTGCCGCCGCAGTCTGGGCGCCCGTAGCGGGCTTGTCCTGTCGCTGCTGCTTGAAGGCGGACACGCGGGTGCGCTTCTTGTGTGCGGGGAAGCCGGTCGGGGCGGCGTCGATGTCGTCGAATACGACGGGGGGCTTCGCGGTTGGCGTCTCCTTTTCGACGATGTCGCCGACCAACATGAGTGTGTTCATTGTTGCAACTTCTTCTGCTGATGCTGCTGCTGCTGCTGCTGCTATTGTAGTGGAAGCCGTTGGCGTAAGGGTACTCTGGGACGTCTTGAGGTGATCACCAAACCGATGGTGGT
The DNA here is from genome assembly GCA_003386485.1 of Colletotrichum lentis. NCBI lineage: Eukaryota > Fungi > Ascomycota > Sordariomycetes > Glomerellales > Glomerellaceae > Colletotrichum > Colletotrichum lentis. The sequence goes on along the minus strand of NWBT01000049.1, from coordinate 994,569 downwards.
GGGGGTTCCTTTTTTTTCTGCCAATGCGACGAGTTGGGAGTGACGTACCTTTTATGGTTTTCACTGCACCCCCGGGGCCCAGGCTGGTTAGGCCCCCTGCCTTGTTCGGAACTGCCCGTGCGGCACCCCGACACAAGCTCATTTTCAGATGGGCGCACATCGGGACCGGGGTCATCTCGCCAAGGTCATTGAAATTGCCGCATGCCGAAATCTCGGGGCTGATTTCCAGCCATCTTATCGTGGTTGGAAAAAAGGTGTCCTTTTCAATCCAATTATTGCCTTTCCTTAATCGGCAGGTACACCAAAGCAAATGGGAGTTGAGAAAGCCACAAACGGCTGGACCAACCAGGCTGCGCTAGTGGGAGGCTCCGAGCTCATTGTTGGCTTGTTGGCTTTCGTCCCAAACCCCGACAATGCGCTGTTTTTTAGAGTTGTGGCTGACAGACGGGAGCTGAGCCACATACCTTTTTTGCATTAGCGTCGATCGCTCGCGGATTTTCCAGAAACCTTTTGGATGGGGTTTTGTTTGATTGGCACCGCACTCTCTGGCACTTGTACGGATAGTCGTACCTACCTTGCCACATAGCCTGTACCTGGTCCCAGCGACTAAAGAGATGAAACTCGCTGTATTTTTCTTGAGAGCTGACGATGCACTATTTGTGCAGAAAATGCAGTTACACCTTTCCAACACGTCCTCTTCTGCCGAGTCAGTAATGCTGCGTGCGTCTCACTCCCCGACAAGAGATTGGCTCTACCAAACGGGCTAGACGATCCGAAGGAATTTCGGCTGAAGATGCAAATGTCCCTTTTTCCTCTACTTGTCGATTTTTTCCTCCGCCAGCCATACCATCAAGCCTTTGTCGTCTGCGTCTCGCCGACAGGAAGAATGTTGACACAGATAAAAGAAAGACCTATGCACGTTCTTTTGCATTCGTGGCGTGTTGCAGATTCTGCAACATGTCTTTCAGCTTATGTACAAAGTATGTTTACCTAACAAGAGCGTCGTTGTCTGTCATATCGACAGTCTGGATAGGCTCTGTAGTAAAACGCAGTAAAAGCAGGCCAGCAAGGGGGGCATCAATCTGAAGATGCCCGGCAACCCGGCACCAATCATGACCGAGAGTTCAACCCAGCCAGCCCATTCAATAAGGCTCGTTGACCAACGCATACATTACCTTCACCATGGCCCCCCGCCAGCATAAGACACGCAGAACGGGCAGCAGGGGAATTAAAACATGCGTTGCGCCGTCATTATTCTCTTCCCCTGGTGGCAGTGGGGGAAAGAGATCTGGGCTGGTGCATGCGCCCTGGCGCTCCAGTGTGATCTCCCCTCCACCCCTGGCTTTTCCCTCCAAGTCCCTCTGTTCTGGGCTCGGCATGGTTTGCTCGGCATGGTTTGCACAAGATCCTTGTAGCAGGCGCGGTTATCTGGGACGCTAGAGCGGAAATGGAAGCCGGACGTGGTTCAACGTCAGACGCGCAGAACCCATGGATGGCCCACTTCCAGCGGCGCACCTCACTTGCATTGGAAGAAAAGGAGTCTCAAAGAAAAGGAAGCGTGGCACATCTTTTATGTACCCGGTACCTGCGCCCGGACCCGTGTTTCTCTTTTCTGCTTGGTGACCCCTCTTAGCTCCAACCCCTCTGGACATGCCACCACACTACCCAGGTAACCTACAACCCTATCAGCCACCTGGTACGGATACCTAGGTACCTAGTGTACCTGTCCACCACGGCCACCTGCAGTGCTGCAGCACGCAGTGTTCCCCTTTCCCTGTTGCTTGTTGATGGGAAATTCTACGACCCCTTCTTTTCCCTCCTTTCCCCACGGCTCGGCTCCTGCTCACCCCCCTCTATCCTGGCGCGGCTGCACACTTCTGACCTGGACGAGGTACCTTCGACCCCCTCGCATCCCCGTAGCGCCGCCGCCTTTCTACTCCACGTCTTCCCAATTGATATTGCCGCATCCATCCGGCGCGGAGCACAGGCACACCTGCCGCGGCAGGAGCCCGTCCCGTCGCATCTCATCGGTTCGTGCTGGCTGTTGATAGACTGATAGTGGAAGACTTGACCCCTTCCCCAAAGTTGCCTGCGGAGGAGGTCCTCGCATCGGGCTGGCCGCTCGCCCTACTTCCTTGCCCTGCATTATCCGGTGTCTGGCTCTTCTCCGGCTGGCTTTGCCTTCGTGGCTACCTTGGCCCGTGTGGTGGTGGTTTACCTACTTTACGCCTGACACAGTGACACCTGACGACCTCGTCTTTTGCCCTTGCCATCTTGACTGGCACCGACGAGTTAAAGCGGAGAAGCACCAGAGCACCAAAAGCCGCTGACCTCCGAAGGGGGGGGGGGCGTGTTCCCATTCCCATCTTGAGGTCGGATTCCTTGCCAGACCATCCCGTCATCCCGCCCACGTCGTCTTTTCTTTCTGGGTCTGGCCCACGTTTGGAGGTTTACACATTTCGCTATGCCGGCCCAGTGTTGATTCCTCGTCCTGCCATCGCTTCTTCGTCTTGGTGTCCCCCCCCCCCCTTCCTGCCTCCGCTCTCATTACTGCCGCCGCTGGCCTCCACTTTTGGTTGAGTGTCAGTCAGGGAGGTGAGGTCTGCACCTGGCGCTTTTCCTCCGGTCGTCCACTCTTTCATGTTGTTGCCATTTCCATTCCCATTCCCCTTCCGCTTCTCAAGCTGCTGCTCCTGCTCCTGCTCCCATTCCCATTCCTTTCCCAGTCAAGCAGTCGCTCGCTCTTTTCTTTCCTTCCTGATCTTGGCCGCGCCCACCCCATCTCCCCATTCATTCACCCCCGTTGTTTCCGTCCTTCCCTCCCCTTCCCCTTCCCCTTCCCTCTTTCTCTCCCCCCGTCCACGTTCCTCGTGCTCCTGGTCCTGAGGCCATCTGATCCCATTGACGTGCCCCCCAGCCTAGTCCGAGTCTCTAATTCGGCTGTAGTAATAAAATTTCCCTTGCCTTTCACGCCTGCTGAGGCCATCCACGTCTGCTCGGTGCCCCGTTTTTCTCGTCTTGCGCAGCAGCCAAAAATCATTGTTGTTCTCCCCCCAAAAACGTAGCCATCCCCATCTCCTCTTCCGATCGCCCATTTCTCTCCTCCTTTTCCCTCTTCACACCTACCACGACACTGCAAATCCCACTGCAGATACACCCAATCCATCAATTCCGTCATCGCCACCCATCGTCGACATCCTGAAAAGACCATCATTTTGTTCAGCTTATTAAACGGCACTCTTTGACGGTCCGCGGTCCGCGGCTTTCCTGCATATCGGCCTTCTTCTCTGCCTCAAAGGTACCAGCGGTCGTCAAAAAAACACGACTTCCGAATCTCCCTTGAGGTTATTCACGAGTTCCCACCCACGACTCCGCACGGCCACACCGCAGGTGACCGGTGCAGCAGCAGCCTCCTTCCTGCCTTAGCCAACCTAGTCCACCTTACATAATTTCGTTCCCCCCCCCCCNTTCAGCCAATCCGACGCTAGAATTACAAACGCACCACAACGCGAACCCATCTCCCTGTCGGAGCAAAAAGCGAGGTCATTCAGGACGACCTACTGATCCAAGCCGTTGTCCAACCAAAAGTCGGTCATTCTTCAATGCACGACACCTTCAGCGGTCTGCGATAGGAAAAAACTCGTACGAGCTGCACTTCAACTTTTTTTCCGCCTCAAAACTGAGATTTGGTTCAACTGTTCTGTTGGTCTCGTTCCTAAGGCTTCTCTCGGCGTGGTGTCTATTGGTGGTGGAGGAGAGCCAGCTATGCGCGACAGCTCCTCGCCTGAACTTTCGTCACCACCTTCCGGCTCAAACTCAGAACCTCGCTCGCCTCTAGCCAGCCTACCGAACAACAACATGGACATGGACGAGATCATCGTCGACCCCTCTCAACCACGCTTCGGCGTCCTCACAGGAAACGAGCAACCCCAACCGGAAGTTCGCCTTACGGCCGCCGGTCTCCCGCGCAAGAAGCCCGGCCGCAAGCCTGGCTCTACCGTCAAACCCAGAAACCCTGATGAGCCGCCTAAAGTGCGCCGGCCGAGAAAGCCTCGCGACCCCAATGCGCCGCCTATTCAGAGGAAGAGGAAGTCGGCACCAGCACAGGATGCCGATGCCGGCTCGGACTCGAAATCTCTCGCAGCTGCAGCCGCCTCGTCTTCAACTCCTCCCCCTCCTAGACAGGCCAGAACCATAGATATTGCCGGTATCGCATCCGACTCTCGGCGTAGCTCTGCCCAGCCCGAACACACAGCGCAGAAGGCGCCCAAGCGAGAGGAACTACCCCGTTCGATGCAGGGCATTTTGAATGCCGAACCAGAGGCCGAGGCGGAGCTGCAAAAGGCAGCTCTGCTGTCGCGCATCAGTGCACATTATGATCCCATCCGGGGCAGCTATGATCCCGTGAGAGGAATCTTTGGCAGCGCGTCTTCGCCGAGACCCACCACTCAGCTCGTCAACCGACCTAGCGCGTCGCCTTCAATTGCCAGTCTTGTCGATCCGCCCGCACAGAACGCGACGTCGCCTTCGACCCAAACTTACGGCGCTTCAACTCAGTCTCGAACACAAGACAACGCATATGTCCCCGCCTCGCCACCTTATCCCGCCAGATCGGCTCCTCAGCCCATTTCGAAACCACCTGCTCCCGAACCGAAGAAGGCACTCGCTCCCCCGCCGGTGCCCGCTTCGAAGACCGATGCCAAGTTGAAGGATGCAGCCTCGACTGCTGGCTCCGTCGCGAGCAAGAAGCCCTCGCCCAAGCAAAAACCACAAAAGTCTGGCATCTCATCGCCCAAGATCAGCGCGCTGGATGAGCCTCGCGGCGACGTCCTGTCCGATCGATCCATTCTCGACTTTGGCAGGGCTGAGAACGGTAAGGAATACAAGGCGCCAGACATTGTTCTCGACATCCCTATCAAGCCGGGCGACACCAACATATACGTCAACGTGATGCGCATGGCGGAGGAGAAGTATGGCTGGGATGCTCTGCACCCCCGGCTGGCGGAGAAGCGAGACCGCAAAGCGCGCATTGCTGCCGCCTCTGCTGCTCTGGAGAAGACGGCGTCGGGACAGGAATCGGGCGACGAGATGTCGGAGGATTCGGACAAGGAGGCCAGCAACGTGGAGATGGGTGGCATGACCAGCGGTGCCGACGTGCCAGAGAAGCCGAAAAAGAAGAAGCGCAATTTCAAGGAAGATGAGTACGACAAGGACGACGACTTTGTCGACGACTCCGAACTGTTGTGGGAGCAGCAGGCTGCCGCCAGCAGAGATGGGTTTTTCGTGTATTCTGGCCCACTGGTGCCCGAGGTCGAGAAGCCCGTAGACACTAGGTTTGTTACACTTGCATTGGGTCTCTTCATGAACAAAACGCTTACACCATCTAGACCCGACGGACTACCCAAACGTGGTCGCGGTAGCCGAGGCGGTCGCATTGGCGGCCGTGGCGGCACCACTCGCGGCGAAGGCGGCACCGGCCGTGGCGGAGGCCCAGGGTCCAGAGGCGGTCGAGGATCCCGTGGCGGTTCACTCACACGCAAGCCGCGCATCACAAAGTCGGAGAAGGAACAACTCGAGCGTGAGAAAGCCGAACGCCAGCGACAAGCAGAGCTGAGCGCCAAGTCTACGAACGGCTATTCGCTCCAGCCCCAGACGCCTTCCTTCGCGGCAGGAATGGCCGGAGCATAGATTGCATCTATCCACATGGCAACGCTCCCCTCAAGATGACGGCGAGTCCAAGCCTTGCGCCACGAGAAATAGACAATGCCGAAGGGTGTTATGTGCGACTTTCTCGGACGAAACATACAAGTGCGAAGAATTGTTCGACAATGCAATGTCTTTGAAGTTACTACCACTGCGACTATAGAGAAGATTGATGAAGAACCATGGTCTCCGAAAGACGAGATGTCATTCGGGGCAGGCGTTGATGGGTCGATACCCGTTTTCTTGGTGATTGACTTTGCTGGCGGGTTGACATGGTTAAGTCCTTCGTGGACGGAATGGGACGGCACGGGGGGATCTCAGAAGAGCGGCGTTCGGATTTGAAGGATTGATCGATTGTTGGACGGAACGGGACAACGGCCAAATGGCTCCACATGGAGACCACCACCACCTCGGTATTGACAGGAGTTTGCAACTGCGCGATAGAAAGTTTTGCGGATCGTTGATACTTCGGAGTTTAGATGTATCTCTAGAGAAACCCGCTTCCGAACAAAGTACTATTAATGACGTTTGCCTGCGCCATGATTAAACGGTTGTGTACGAAATACCTGTACTGCATGGTGTTCGTATGAGTAAATGTTCCAAGTCGAGCCAACCCCGACTAACGATTGGTGATGACATTGGACCACCAGATAGATGGGTCTGGACTCTGGACCCTTCGTGGTACCTAACTGGCGGTTGTGGATACGACAAACGCATGCTTGTACCGAGGCGTAATGTCATTGCGGGGGTGATATCGGCTTTCACCGCCCCGTAGTGCGCTGGGCTTTAGGCGGCAGAAAAGCGCCAAGATTTCGCATAAGCGATTTCTCCACTGTCCAAAAAATTTCGAATCGAAAATTCGCAGCAATCCCGCCCGCAAACCGCCCGTTGATATCAAAGCTCACTCTGCTCACCGAGTCTGCTTGCACGAGCCCAGCTGTCAACCATTCGTTTTCGCTCCTCGACGGCAACACCCCAACCAAACCATACGGTCCCATTTCGGCAAGAATTTGTTTGGGCCTTTTTCCCTGTACAAAACAACAACTGCTTTTTTTTTTTCCAACCAAGAAAGAAATAGACACAAGGGGGGGGGAAATGGCGGAATCTACATTGCAGGTTCGTTATGTCCGTGCCCCGCCACCTGCTAAGCAAAATAGCGGCTGGCGATGATGATGGTCCTGTCATGTCCAACAAGGCAGGGTGGCATTGACAACCTCAATAGGACCGCCTGCGCGAGCACTCAAAGGCCTTTGATGGTCTTTTGTCCCTCATCCCAGCCAAGATGTACTATGGAGAAGACAACTCTGTACGTGTGCCCAGCCCGAGCCTCACTCCCTCCATGTTCTGCGAGCGATCGCCTGGCGACCGATGGCCCTTCCTAGCCTCCTACGGCGGTCGCACCTCTCGCCAAGATTCTCTCCCCTCTTCCGGGTCTTTGAAGTACCTACCCGAGGAAGGTGTACGTTTGCTTACGCAAGATATCTTTCTCGCAGGACCAATGGAAGAAGACGAAGCAGACAAAAGCCGAAGCCAAAGCGGCCAAGATCTCCAAGCTGGACCCCGATAGCGAGCTGAACCGTAACGCAAAGGAGGTCATGGATGAGCGCGCAGCGCGCAACAAGCGCAAGCTGCAGGAGATGCAGGAGGAGGAGGATAGGCAGGAGGCTGCGGGCGATGACGAGGGCATCCCCGGCGTGCAAAGGGAGCTGCCCGGCCAGGGCCTCCGCAACAAGGACTATAAGAAGCAGAAGACGGCCGACCCTCTCGACACCGTTGAGGACGCCAACCCAGCCGAAATGTCGCAAAATCAGCTCATGAGACTCGCGAGGAAGGAGGCCAAGAAGGAAAAGCGCGCCGACAAGAAGGCGAAGAAGGCCGAGAAGAAGGCTGCTAAGATGGAAGCCGGCGAATCTGCCGCCGCCGCCGCCGCCGCCGCCGCTGGTGATGCTGCCGTCCAAGTGTCCGAGGTCAAGGCGTCCAGCAAGCCGGCGAAGGAGGCTAAGACCGCAGCAAAGTCTCCCGCCGCCGCCGCCGCCAAGAAGGATTCCAAGAAGGAGTCCAAGAAGCAACAGAAGAAGGCCGAGCCCAAAGACGCCAAGCCCGTCAGCAATGACCACGACAGGGACGACGACAAGGACGACGAGGAGTACGAGACTGTCGACGAAGAGTCCGATGACGAGGGCTACGCCGCGACGGCGGACCTCAACCCTCTCGACCTCTCCGGTCTCAAGCCCACCGAGTCCAACAGCGGCGCCTCGAGCCCGACCTCGACACCGGACTCCACCTTTGATGCCGCCACGGGGGCAACCGCCACCTCCGCCGAGGCCACGAGCGCGACGACCTCGACGAGCTCCACGGTCCCGCCCTCCGAGAAGCCCAAGCACATTAAGCTCCCCGCCGACACCTCGGCCCTCCGCGCCCGGCTCGCAGCGCGGATAGAAGCCCTCCGCGCGGCCCGCAAGGCCGACGGCCCGGACGGCAAACCGATCCGCACACGCCAGGAGCTCATCGAGGCGCGCCGCGCCAAGCAGGCCCAGCGCAAGGAGCACAAGAAGGAGCTCCGCACCAAGGCGCGTCTCGAAGAGGAGGCCAAGCGCGAGGAGGCGCTGGTGCTCAACTCGCCCAGCGTCATGTCGCCGCGGGTCGGCCTCGGCGACGACGAGGAGCCGGCCAATTTCGCCTTCGGCCGCGTCGCGTTCGACGACGGCACCAAGCTCTCGCACGACCTGTCGCACGCGCTCAACACGCACAAGAAGCGCGGGCCGTCGGACCCCAAGACGGCCCTCATCAAGATCCAGAACCAGAAGAAGCGGCTTGCGGCCCTTGACAAGGAGAAGCAGGCCGACATCGCCGAGAAGGAGCAGTGGCTAACGGCGCGGAAGCGGGCCGAGGGCGAGCGCATCCGCGACGACGAGCAGGCGCTCAAGAAGGCCGTCAAGCGCAAGGACCAGGCCAAGAAGAAGAGCGAGAAGGCGTGGAAGGAGCGCAGCGATGGCGTCGCCAAGGCGATCCGCGAGAAGCAGAAGAAGCGCGACGACAACATCAAGAAGCGCAAGGACGAGAAGCTCGCGCACAAGCTCGGTCGCAAGAGCGGGAAGAAGGTCGGCAGCGGGCCCAAGAAGGCGCGGCCCGGGTTCGAGGGGAGCTTCGGCGGCGGCAAGAAGAAGAAATAAAAGCCGCGTTCGCCCAGATCCCATTCCCTCCACCCCCTCTCCTCCCGGTGAAAGATCACCGAGACTCACGAGGAACAGAGAGGGGGGGGATGGGAAGGGGGAGAGAGAGGGAGAGAGAGAGTTGGGACGTGTTGACGGAGGACGAGATACGCACAACGATAACAACAAAAAATCTTAATCGATACCCCCCGCCCCCGCCCCCGGGTGGTCAAAGGAGAAGGAAGGAAAGGGTCTTCGAGAGGAAACCGATCGATGGTGGTTGTTGCATCATCTGCTACGTACAGATGGGGGGTGGGGGAAAACTCAGGCGTTCACGGGGGCAAAATAACTGTAAACGTTTTTTCTGTTCTTTTTCATCCTGGGTTTGTCTTCTTCTGTTTTGCACACCAAAAAAAAAAAAAACGGGGAGGGGAATGGCGGCGTAGGAGGGAACCCGTGAATACATATTTCAATCGTTCTAGCCATGACAATGACCAAGCCTCGCCGTCTCCTTTGTTCGCGGCCACCGCCATCAGGTCTCGGCATGGTCATCGGGGGCCATCGCCCATGGTCTGAGAAGGCGACGTATCGTGTGTTCCAACGGCACGACCTCGCGCATCTTTTGGGACTCGCGTCTCGGACCGGGATAGTAGAAAAGGACTTTGTATTCATGTGCTCACTAACGCCAGCCAATGTTCTCCCGTCTCGAAAACCACAACAAGCTGGAGAGACCAGACAGACCAAGAAGAGGGGGGGGGGGTTTCTTGGGAAAGACGAGCCTTGCAGATACCCACAACACCTCGTACTCACTCTCCTTATCCATGCGCTACAGTTTTTGGGGGAGGAGGTTCGTGTTGTTCATTGAGAGTGTTGTGGCATTAAAACGATCGCTTACGGTGGAATAAAAAAGAGGTAGTTGAAACCCAACCGACTACACGCGTGTGTATGTTTTCCGCCATCCCGGTCATCCTTCATTCTTTTCCTTTTAGAAACACCGTTATCACCAGCGAGGCAAAGGAGGAATGCAGCAGTAGCGCCCATTTCATAATGTTTCTCCTGCCTACCGGCTGAACCCAAATATCCTGCCCCATCCCTCCCTACTACATGTTGCAATTTCTTTTGGTTTCCGGGGAACAGAAGAAAGACGATATTCCCCTTTTCGATTTACTGGTCATTTCTCGTGAGGGTTCGAATATGGTGGAGGTTGGGAGTGCTCAATACCGGGCGTTTCGAAAGTGTCGTCTAGGTTGTGAATAGTAGTGAGAAGAAAAGGGGGAGGGGGAGAAGGGGTTGCTCCCAGAAATTGTCCAAGTCGCCGCGACCAGGCCCTCCATCGAAGGCCACAGAGGCGGGGTAATCGGACTTTGGGTATTTCGGGGTCGATTATGTTTACAAGAGGGAGTCGAGACGGGTGAAGACGCTCAGACAGGCAGCGACAACTTCGAGTTGCAGCTCCTTGTCCTTGCCGCTGCTGATTTCCTGCACAAAGTTGTTAGCTAGGTGGGTTGCCGGTGAGGCGGCGGGGGACACCGGGTTAGGTAACATACCTCTGCGATGACTTGGGGAAGGTTGGCGCCGATGCCGTTGCCGGTGGCCTTCTTTCCGAATGGCCACTGGCTGTAGTCGGCGAGGAGCTCGTCCGTCTGGGCGAAGGCGCGCTCGCGGGCCTCGTGGCCGAGGGTGCTGAGGGCGTTCTCGAGCACGTTGGCGGCGTAGGCGGCGCAAACCATGGCAATGGTGCGCACGTAGCGGAATTCGAGGTTCTCGGGCAGGAATTGGGACGCGGGTAGGACGACAGTACGCTGGGTCAGAACGTTACGGACGCGGCGGCGAATCTCCTCCTTGGCCCCTCCGTCAGCGACAGGGTGGGTCGCCATGTCGAAGAGCAGGAAGTTGCGCTTCTCGGTGCGAAGGATACCCTTATCGACGAGACCCTTGGCCAGGCGTTCGCGAACCTGTTTTAATTGGTAACCGATCTTCATCAGGTTCCATGTTTCTCCTGCCATTGGGGACGATCGTCAGCAGATGCAATGGAAGCGCAAAGAGGACGGCGCGGTGTGCAATCCAAGGGAGAAAAAGGCAGCGTGGGCATTACCGCTCATCAAGTCAATCCAGGAGCTGACGCTCATCTTCTCACTTTGCTTCATCATCTTCAATGCCTCGTCGAGTAGCACTTCGCCTGTAAGGGTCTCGTCGACCACCTCGATGACGCGGTCTGCGAGGGGGAAGCGCCGTCTCGAGGCATCCTTCTGCATGCTGATGCGACCGCGGAAGGCGAGCTCAATGACGATGCATCCTCGGAGGGCGTATGAGATGTTGTCGTTCCAGAACGATAGGTAGCCCTGCACAGTGCAACAGAAGCAAATTAGCGACCTGGCCTCAATATTGGCAATGGTGGAGCGATTGTACCTGCTTGTCCTTGAGGCCGAGCAGCAGAACCTCCTCCATCAAGGTCAACTTGGGCTGTTTGCTGCGTTCGGCGCTCTCACTGATGTCGCGGGGGTCGAAGGCGATCTTGTGGCCGTTCTCTCCGCTCTCGTAGCTCGTCTCGGGGGCGCTGTCCTTGAAGTTGTTCGTGGAGTTGGTGCGGGGAGCGCCGTTGCTGGTCTCGCCATCGCCTGCCGCGGCGCCTCCGCCTCCTCGGCGTCTAGTAAGACCTCCTGCCGGTGCTGACATGGTGTCGGGTGTTTGAGAGAGGTGCCGTGGGGATGTCGTCAATGGACAAAGGGAGGTAGGGCTGCTGGCTCTGCTGGGCTCGGGTCGGGGATTGAGCACAAAGTCGGGCTCGGTCAAGCGGTCGTCGCAGATGAGGCGCTTGGCACTGGTGACAGATCGCGCGAATGGGGACCGGGTAGCAAGGCAATGCAGGACGAAGCAAAGCAATTGTCGGGATAGGTCGCTGTCAACGTCGTAGTAGCTGGGGGTGAGGGCGCTCGGTCGTGATGTCGAGGCGCGCCTTTCTCACTATCTCGGGCGATTGGGGGTTATGGGGCCAGGGAGCTGTAGCTGCTGCGCTGGTTTAACGGGCCTGACTGAGTTGTCTTTAGGTTGTTATGTGTCAGAGCCAGGAGTCCCTCTCTTTCTGGGGACGGAAGAGAGTGAGATGTCAGACCAATCCTGCCGACGAGGGAGGCGAGGGTATTGGATGCGGGAGGGGATTTGTTATAAGGGAGGTGTGACGGACGCCCTGTCGTGTGTGCCCTTTGCTTGTATCTCCCCGAATGCCTCCTTGAGTGTTAAGTTTTTGGGCCCCTTCTGGTTAATTAATGGAATTTCTCGCAGCCTGGAAATTGCACCGCCCCAGCTTTTGGTGCACGGGCCACCCGCCCTTCCGGTCAGCTGTGGCGCCATATTGAGGCTCACGCTTCACCCTATCGACCTGCCCGCCCTTGCGACCTTGGCAGCGAAATCCCGTCCAGCCTGGTGTGCTTTGCTGCTTGCAATGATACAGCGTGAGTGCAAAGGTTCCGACACGCTTCGGAATGAATACCTTCGAAACACTGGTCCATGGTCTCCATGCCCGCTGTCAACCGCCGTCGACGCCGGCGTCGAATGCCATTTTCGCTGGCCTTGACTCGAGACCCCGAAGTCTATTTCAGCAAAGAAAGCCACAATTTCTTCTGTTGTTCGCCGATCGTCTGTTTCATCTTGCGATATCGATTTCCCTGCCGGAGTGCACCTGTTGTCAACCGTGAACACGTGGCCGGACGCTTGTGCTTACTGTGAAAGGGAACCGCCCGTCTCTCTACAAGACTCTGTCTCTGTCCAACAACCTGCACCAGGACTTCCGCGTCAGTCGGATTCTCCAGAGTCAGCAGCAACCGAATCGGTCAAGTATTCAGTCTGGCAAATGAGCAACCAATTGGGGAAAATCTAGGGCAGGTGTTTTTGAAAGAGATGCGTCACTATTTGCGAGAAGTATTCTGTCTTAAAATTGAGAGCTTACCGACGCCAGACACATGACCGAATCGAACTGAGAGCTTGTTGCTGGTGATTGACAAAAGAATAATTTAAAAAATTGAAGAGGGGGCCCCAAGCCCGTCGGATGCTTTATATACTACAAGACGCATAGGGCCATTGGCATTCAAGATAAATTTGTCTCTGAATCCTCAAGGACTCGGTATTCTTGCAATGCTTTATTCTGGTTGCTCCGCATCGGCGTTTGTATGTGGGGTCGGTCTTCCACTAAAACCGAACGGCCGTTGGACCTTCTTTTACGGAGCTGTCCTCCGGTCCGAAGCCCAGGCAAAAGGTCGATTCTCACGCAAACACCATGGCGGCAACCGGGACGGATGCAAACACAGAACAACTATTTTTCGCCGCAACACTATTCTCTCAACTAGGCTCTTCACCTGACCTTCTTGGTGCAAGTGCGCCCGGTCTTAGCCGCGAAGGTTCTTAGTGGCCGATGGCCGCCGCATGGTGACCCGCAAACCTGTCGCCCACAGGCTTGTTGGCGTCCACCAAGCTTCCTCGTCAACAACATCTCGTCTTCCGACAGTTTTACTTCCCGAGACGCCCAGTTCTCCTCCAGCCTCTTCACCTTGGTGGTGCCCGGGATGGCAATCATGTCCTGGGCCGCGACCCGAGCCAGCGCTAATTGCGCGAGTGTGCATCCCTTTGCGGCGGCAACCCTTTTCATTTCGTCCGCGATGGCCTCATTCTTGTAAAAGTTGTCCCCCTGGAACTTGGGAGCTAAGGCGCTTTTCAGCTATGGGCTCATCGTGACTTCGTCACCGGCGGATGGTACTTACAGACTCGTCGAAAGTCATCGGGCGCGAAGTCATCCGGGCTCTGGAACGGGAAGTCATCGACCAACCAATCGTGGCCCAGCGGGCTGAATGCCACAAAGGCGACGTCCAGTTTCTTTGCCGTCTCGATCAGGCCTGTGGTCCCGTGGACCGTCTCAAAGGCGGAATACTCTGACTGAACAGCGTCGATTTTCGCAACTAGGATCATGTCAGGGAGGTGTTCGGATCCGCGATATGCAAACGAACATCAAGGACATACTCGAGTTAGCTTCGCGCAGCGTCTTGCCGAGCACTCTGAGAGACCAATGTACTTGGTCTTGCCCTCTTTGCGGAGCTCTTCTAGAGCACCGATGGATTCCTGAAGCGGGGTCTCTGTCATAAAGTTAGACATCAACATATGCATCATCTTATGTTAAGGGTCGGCGTACTAGGATCGATTCTGTGCAAGTAGTACAAGTCTGGAGCGGAGCCCAGCCTCTCAATGGTGCCGTCGATGTAGGACCTGAGATGAGATCTGGAGTTTGTGACGCTGAAGTCGCCGAAGAGGTCGGAGCCACACTTGGAAGAGACTTCACGATCAAGATATCAGCCGATGGCTCCCATAGAGCTTGGGGCCCGGGTCTATACTCACCAAAGACTTTGTCGCACCCGTTGTGCTTGCGAATGAAGTCCCCAAGGATCTTTTCGTTCAGACCCGCATTAAATGCGACCTGAGCCCCACAAAGTCAGCCAAGTTGGGCATATTTACTGCATGGGAGAACATAGAGAGTCTCGACTCGCAGCAGTATCCCAGAAGGTGCAGCCCAGCTCGATGGCCTTGAGGAGCACCGGCTCTGCCTGCTCGGCAGACGTCCTAGTGCTCATGTACGGCGTGATGCCCATCGCGCCGAAGCCCGGGACCGGAACGCGGATGCCAGCGAAAGGAAGAGTCTTGATCATTTTGCTCGAGTTTGCGGGTGAGGCAAGGGTTGTATAGAGAGTGGCTTTTGATGTTGCCACGGCTACTTGATTGTTTCGTTGTAGAAGATAGCAGCGAACAAGAGTAGGCACTTGGAGGTAACTGAGGTCATGTAGCTTCAAGTGTCGTATTATGGGTGGTCTTTTGGAGAACCGGAAGTATCTACTCCTCCTTAAGTAGTTTCCACTCCCATCGTTCATTACGTAGGACATGGAAGCGGGTGATGATGTAGTCTGATCTCTGGCTCAAAGCAATAACTCCGAGTCGTCGACAGACCCGTCAAGGGCGTCAGGGGCGTCAGCAACTCCTAAATGACGGCTTTAAACCCGCCAGGTACTCCGCAGCTGGTGCCAGCGAACTTTGTTGCGACGACCAGCCTAGAAAAAAAAACCGGAATTAGCGGGCTTTTGAACGTGGAAGCCGAGTTATCTGACTGACGTACGTCAAAAAAAGGCGACCATGCGCATTGAATGGTCGAAGCCCCCCCTAGAACAGCAGCTCCGCAATATCACAACAAAACACAGGTGCAAAGAAAAGGAAAGACGTCTTTGATTAAAGCGGGTCCAATTCCCCCAGCTGGAAACCATTCATGACGTTAACTCGTCAGTGTTGGTCTTGGCCATCTAGTCTCCCTATGTGCCTTTCGCGAGTGCCGGCCGATGTCGAACCCCCGCGATAGGACGGCGTATGTGGGGCCGTTTGCCGACCCCGGCCTTTAGGACCTTCGACCGATGGGGCGCATGCTGTGGAGCAACCTGTCCGCCCTATGTACTCAGAACTGTGACGCACCTGCGCCTTTGCGATCCAAAACAGTCTCTTATATTTTCAAGACTTCATAGCAGTTGAACAAGATTTCATTATCTTCCAAAGAGAAACTAATATGACGCAATGCTGCCTACAAGGTTTTTAATGACATGAGGATACAATTAACATGGGCCGGCCGGCTCCTTTAAGCGTCAACAACCACGGGTTGACCCCAACGCACTCGACCCCCAGTCCTTCCACGCATCTCCTAGCCGGTAACACGTTTCAAAGCGACTCACGGACAAGGTGTCAGAAGAGACATAATGTAGTACGAATGAAAATACCAATGGCCAAATCATGATCCTCTTCAGACGCTTCTGGATGTACAGCTCTGAGCATATAGCTTTGACATTGCTGTTTGTGTCAAGAAGAGTTTTGGCAAGAAAAGGGGAAGGATGTCACCGTAAGAACCCAGGATAGTGCTGATACCTGTTCGTCAACGTTGTAGAGGTAATTTTGCGGTCGGATGCAAGTCTGGCTGGGATGTGGGCAGTATCGTTCCTCTTTGGATTAGAACAACGCATCTGATGATCACCAAGGGCTTCAGCAAGGAGACTGGATGAATTTTATAGGCTGATCTAAGTGTACTGACAGACGTACGGCCACGGAGCGGTTCTTGATGGACTGACTTAGCGAGTGGGACAAGGCTGGTTCTGACAATGTTAACCGACGCTATCAAGTACGTGAACGCCCGGGGCTATATCGACAGGGATAAGAAAGCTTTTGAATCGTATGAGGAGATATTAGGAACCTCTGTAATGTGCCGGTGGAGTGCCGCGCCTAACGATTACTTGGGTGTCGTGGGCAGAGAGTGGTCTGCGGCATTGAAAGCTTCGTCAGGACTAGGAAGGGGAAAATATACCCTCCAAGTGCCTGTCGACCAACAGAAGACGACCTAAAAAGCGTTTAGGTATTTGTGGTTGTGTGTATAGTTGTGTGTATAAAAGCGTCTCTTGGTGTTTAAGATGAGCAGGGGAGCCTACATTTCGAGACATGCCAGTATTGTCACGGCTCTTCTAAGCGGAAGAGCCTATTCAACCAAACGTTGTCATTGACAAAATCATCATGCTGTAAACGGCCGAACCAGAGATTGCAATTCTGTGACTGATCGACACGATTTGTTGACATTGGAAAGGAATTTGTCCGCGGAAAAGTTTGGTAACGAGACGGGTTGATACTGGACACCTGACCGGCCAGAACCAGAACTACCTTGAACTAGCAATGAAAGCCTTGCGGATCACCACCACGAACCCTTTGGGCAAAAAGCGTAACGAACTCTATCTCATCGGCCGGTTGAAGTGTCCTGGGACCAGAGGAAAGTCGAAGTTAGAGCATGATATGTCTCGAACGGCAACTCAGCCGGCGACTGACCCCCCTGTCAACCTCGCAGCGGCCTGGAACGGCCATCCCCTCGACCAGTAAATCATCTGCAAGCGGGCTACAGCCGTCGTAACGGAACAAACCTTCGACGATGGAGTTTTTTGAGGAGATACAGTCGGTCAAATCTCACAATTCACTTCTTGCTTCAAGTTTGCACTTCTGTTCCACTGCTCTAGAAACTACAACCATTCACTAGTCTTCTTCTCTACACATATTCACTTCTTTACTCTCCCACTCGTCTCTTCACACACACACACACACACAAGAGTCAGGATGTTCATTTATACTACCACCTCCCTTGACTCTCTTGACGAGGCTCGTCTCGCCCTCGTCTGCCAGGCCGCCAGGATCGCAGCCCACCCCACCACCGGCGACGCTACTGACCTGCTCGAGACGAAGCAGATTGACGCCTTTGCTAAATTCGTCTCTCGCTTTGTCAAGTCTCGCAACTCGATCTGGCGTCGGATCTCTGCACCCGAGCGCAGCCGCCTCATCGAGGCCAGATACCCCGGATCGACCGAGGCCAACGGGAAGGCAGACGCTCATGAATTCAGTCGTATCTTCAGAGAGTGGTACGGCGACCTCATCCTCCTCATGCCAGAGCGTGTTTACACGGAGCCCAGACGACACATCGTCGCAGTGGCCTACGAAGCGCCACCTTCCGGCTCAACACCAGCCCTTCCTCTGGAGTCCGCGACTCGGGAAACAGCCACTTCCGGGCTGGTCGAGATGACGAAGCCACTCCAATCCTCCATCAAGAGGTTGAGGGAGGAGGAACACATTACGGAAGCCTTCGTTTCCCAGAAGAGAAAAATGGCAGCTCCCGGCACAGCGGGACGCTCTGCCCTCTCCAGCGTCACCAGCAGTAGAAAGCCCCTTCACTTCTCCGTCAAAAGGTTGAGGGATGAAGAAGAAGTCGCGGAAACCCTTGTCGTCAAGAAGAGAAGGATGGCTGCTCCCGGCGCCGCGAGACGCTCTATCCTCTCCAGCGTCACCGCCGCCGGAGAGGACACCAGCAGCGAGGAGCCGCAGAATCAGTCCCGGCCCTTGGGAGAAGAGATCGCTCGCTTCGGGCACAGAAACCAAGGTTCTTCCGGGATGTCCGCGAGTCCTCCTATCCACTGCTGAACGCAAATCGGGTGATGGGAGAATGGGGAAGGGGGGGTGAGAAAGTTATTTAACACACCCTTGGTTGCTATGTACCCTAAGCTTGAATAAAGAGCCCGTGCCTCTTTGTTTTGGGGACTTGAGATGATAGGCACTGGAGATTGGAGATGCTTCCGGCATCTAGTATGTCTTGGTCTGAGACCGATGGCAGTTGGTATTTGGTTATCGATTGGGATATCAGGGCATAGCGGGAGCGGGGGCTTTTGGTGTGAAGGAGTTATTTATATCGTGCTTTCACCAATGGCATTCTCTTCTTGTTCTTCCTCCTCTATACTGACCCCCTTCGTTGGAAGTGACTTGTATGGTGATGATTGATATCAACCGATGTGCCACAGAAGTGCCTATTCCTCTCCACGACCGTCTGCTTTCAGCCGTCGCAACGCACCTCTCTCCTCAGGCAGCACCGTCCCGTAGTAGCACCCTACGCCGCAGTAAACGCTTGTTTGCATATGAACTGGGCCATCGTTGGTCGAGAACCCTAACGGACCTCAAAATTTCACGACTCCCTGGATAAGCCCTCAAGGTGATCCATCTATTCAGGCTCACCCGCTCCTCCCTTGGCCGTGATAGACCGTCGGACCCAGTCTCCTCGCCTTGGTCCATAATCAATCACGAAACGTTGCAAAGTCTCCCAATATTCATTCGGATTTCTCATCTTGATTCGTCTCTGTCTCGAGGCTTAATGAACACATAGACACACCAAGCGACCAAAAGCTCACAACACGCCGTCTATCGATAACAGTCCCCCAATGCGCATCGCATCGTCAACAAACATACAAAATACTAAAGCACCAGGACCTGTCCTACATGTAAACCCCTGCCACCCGTGCCATGAACCGTAACTAACGAAACCATCATGATGCCGACACGGTGCAGAAGGGGGGGTTGGGGGCGAACTCCGGATTCTGCCCATCATCTGTTCGAGTCCCGGGAATCTTGGCCCAATACCGCAAAAGTAATAACAAACACCACAAAAGAAACGAGGGTGCCACCCTCCCCCTAACTTGTTGGAAGTTCTTCGCCTATTCATACTGAGGGCGGTTCGCATTTCTCGCACTATAGGAAAAAAAAAAAAAAGAACAAAAAGCAGGAGGCGGACTGATCAAAACTAAAATTCACTCTTCCCATCTCAGCCCACTTGGCAGGTATGCTAACGGACTAAAGCTTGAAACGTGTGATGCAATGGCCAGACGACTATACTTCACCCACATAGGGGTCACCTCAGTCAGCCCAATCCCAACCCCCCAAACATCGAATGACCAAGAAAAGCAACAACGAAAAAAACAAAGAAGCTCTCCGTCTGATGAGCCTTCCCTCCCCGAAAAACCGCCAGTCGTTGGCTTTTGGGTATCCTGATGTCCTTTGTGATGGCCGTGCTGTGTCTGATTTGGTCTGCAGCATGACGTCTTTCCCTTGCGACCAAATGATGATCCAACCTCAACGCCGAGGGATATGTGAAAATGGAAAAAGGGTCGAAACGTATATTGAAGTGTTGTATGATAACAGGCGACGTTTAGGAATAGTTGTGGAATACAGAGTGATGAAGGCAGCAAGGATAACTGCGATAATGATAGGAGAAGCTGTGGTTGAGGCTTGTGTAGGACGAACGACGTGGCAGTTCGTGCAGATGGACAACTTCTGCCCCTTGTGGTGACAGGCAACCGCCAGGAAGCAGCATCGCCAGCAAGACATCCAGATGGTATGTGCGAGAAGAGTATGTACAGAGGAGTTGCAGATGTCATGGATCCCATGCTCGTCATCTCTCGATGCTCTCGGGGCTCATCATACCCATGGGCTCGTCCTTATCGGTCTGGCTCGCGTTGCCCTGGCTTTGCATGCTTTCGTGCCGCTCCATGCTCGGAGGCAGTGCGATCGCTGCCGGGTTGGGGCCCGCACCGTTGATGTTGGCGTGCTTGGCCTTCTTGGCCGGGGTGGTCTCGCCCTTCTTCTCCGGAGAAGCGTTCACGCCCTTGTCGCCGGCCTGCGCCGCCAGCTCCATCTTCTTTTTCTTCTTGGCCAAAGCGATTTGCTCCTTGGGCGGCCGCTTCTGTGGTGAGACGATCTTCCCAGACGCGCCAAGGCGGGGTCTGGGTCGTCGCTGCTTGACAGGAAGCTCTTCGTCTTCAACCAACGGAGAGTCGTCATTGGCGTGGAGTTTGGCAAGGAAGAAGTTCTTGACCAGGCCGATCTGGTCATGTATGTTTTCTGTGGTGACGGGATCGACAGGTGGCAGCGAGTCGAAGAGATCGGTGACTTCGGTACCCACCGTTTGGGTCTGCATCTGGAACTGGTTGCGAACACGAGACTGGAGCAAGTGAAGAGGGACCGAGAGCATGTCAAGACCCATCTCCTTGTCCAGACCGAGAGCCTTGAAGCCGAAGAAATCCTCGCCAAGGTCTTCGGCAAAGTCGCCGCTGACAAACTGCTCGCTGCCGTCCTTGAAGGCGCCGACACCATCTTGACCGGCTTCCTGCGTAAGAGCAGGGCGGAGGAGCTCGGTAAGGTGGAACTTCATACGTTCATGGATACCTCCGAGCTTCGAGCTGAGTCGATCAACTTCGTCCTTGGCGTATGACTCCAGGCTGAGCAAGTCGCATCCGTTCTCATCGAGCGTGTGCAAGATGACCTCCTCGGGTGTGAACCGCGGCTGGAACCGGGGGCCGTCTTCGACCCGGGGGTTAGCCGCCTCGATCTTCTCTGCCTCGCGGTATACATTGAAGGTCTTGATGACCTTTTCAAAGTAGTCGGACGCGATGCTCGTCAAAGCGTCAATGGCCGACGGTTGCATTTCCTCGAAGCCGGTGTGGTAGAGAATCTTAGCGACGGAACGTTGCAACGCGCGCCGGCAGGTCTCCGGTGCAATGACAGGCCCAGCATCGGCAATGAAGGAGGGCTCGGCGTCTTGTTCGATGAACGCCTCGTAATTGGACTTGGGGAATTGGTTGTTGTAAACCTAGATGGTGGTGTTAGACAATTTGTGTGCCTTTCAGCGACGGAATGCATACCTGAGTCTGGATCTGCATCTGTTTGATGACGCCGATCTTGCTCGATAGTTTCCTGGTCTCCTGGATTTGCCGAATATTGTTGTCGATCTTGCTTGTCAACTTGCTCTTGGGCGCCACAAAGTGACCCTCAGGGATCATTTGGAGGTATTCCTCGTGCTGATTGATGACTTGACCCTCGCCGTCCTCGATCCACTGGAGCTTAGGCTGGATATCGGGGATCATAGTCAGAGGTTCGTAGTATGCGGGCACGCTCTTCTCCTCTTCTCCCTCCATGCCTTCCGCAAGGGTCTCGGCTGGTTTGGCAGCCTCCTTGGCAGCCACGGCAGAGGAGTCAACTTGAGAGTGACCGATGACGCCAAGGGCTTCGGCCTCCTTTTGGCCCCTCAGATACCACCGAATTCCAGCCTTATTCCTCAGTAGCGCAGGCGCATCTGAGTTGAGCTTGTTGTCCTTGAACATCATATGGCGTTCCTTGGCGATGAGTGCGCGGTCCTTCTTGGTGACTTGCTTCCAGATCTTGTACTCGTCGTCCTCGTAGGCCTGTTCCGCAGCCTCGTTGAGCGCTTGTCCCAGCGCCATTCCATTCAGTGTCGGCCCGTCAATGTCCATGGCATCCGCGTTGCTCCCAATGCCAGAGTGCCCGTTAATGCCACCAGGGGTAGCCGAGCCCGCGATCGGGGTTCCGAATCCGCTCCCATCGACAGCCTCAGAACCTTCCCGGCCTTTAGCCAAGAGACCGTTGAGCTGCAGGACCGGCTTCTGATCTACGCTGGGCGTGCCTTCCTTCTGATCTGCAGGCTGTTTCCGCGACTTGGCGCCCTTGGTGCCGGCGGTCCGGCCGCGAGACGACATTATGGGCTCGTCATCCGAGTCGTCGCCGCCATCCTCTTCGCCACCATTCTGTTTGCGCCGTTCTTCGGCCTCGACTTCGGCCCGCGGGCGGATGACTAGGTCCGGGATGAGGGGAATGAGCTTCTCGGCCTCTTTTCTCATGCCGTTGGCCATGCGACGGAGAGGGTGGCCCATGTCTTGGTTGTATCGCAGGCAGTTGTCCCATATCAGGTTCAAGTCGGTGACGAACTCCGCCTTGGACTTGTAGGTGAGGGACTTGAGCTTCTTCGTCATGGTGCCCATGTCCATAGGCTGCTTGATGACTGCATTGTGCCGAAGGTGATTAGCCAATCGGGGTCCAACTCGTCTGCCTGGGGACAACTTACGATTGTAGTAGTCGGGCGCATCGCGCTTGTTGACCCTCTGCAAGAAGGGTGTGGAGTATTCCGTATGTGCCTTCAGCTCCGTCAGGACCTTCTCGAGGGCCTCGTATAGCTCTTCCTGGTTGACGTTCTCTTCGCTGGCCCATTTGCTTCGGTTTTTGCGCACTTCGTTCATAAGGGATCGCAGCTCGGCGTCGGAAGCGCGAACCTGGTCGCGTTTCATGTCGATCCTCGCAATTAGGTGCTTAAGGGTGAGGCTTGACGCGCCGAGATTAGCGCTGCTGAGTGAGCCGTGGTTTTCGGCCTGGGCGCCATGGGCGGCGATGTGGTTATTGTTGTTTTCCATCTCAGCCTGCAACTGTTTCTCCGACTCTTCCAGCTGCTGCTGCTCGAGCATAGCAGTCCGATCGTTCTCGAGGGTGTAGAAAATGGTATGGAAGCTCCGCCTCGCCGCCTCCTCGGTCGCGAGGCGCGCCTCTTCCAGCTGCTTGCGCGCATACTCGCTCGTCTTTGTATGGTCCTGAGACCCGTCGGCGTGCTTGAGTCTCTCGAGGTGCTTGCTGGGCGAGCTGACGGAGTGCACGGGTGAACTGCCGGACTTGGAAGGGGAGAGCAGCGAGCCGGCGCCAGCGGCGGCGGTGCCGCTCGCGGGCTTATTTGAGTCGTTCGGCATGGCATCTTCTTCATCGTCTTCGTCGTCATCATCGCCATAGTCGTCTTCGTCGATGACCCGCTTAGCCTTCTTTAATGGAGGCTCCTGGATCGGCGCATGGTCGGTGGTAGGGGGTAGGATGGAGGGGGAGGGGGCGGAGGGGCGGCGCAGTGCAGCGATGGCCGGGTAGTTGTAGGAGCCGTCATCGGTGAACAGCAACGAGATCTTTGCCTCGCTCTTGTGATAGAGGTCCTTGAACAAGGCGCGTCGTCGCTCTTCCTCAATATCAGGTTGTGCCTCAGGCGTCAACGTCATGGAGTGGTCGACGGGGGTTCCGTTCCGCGCAAGACCATCATCCAGTTGATGGAACAGGCGGCTGGAAGTTTGATGATGAATGGAGGGCGGCTGCCATGCGTGTTGGCCGTTGGGGAGGGACATTTTGTGCCCGGATTGATGATAGCGACAAGCGGACGCGGCGTCGCCATGCGCATGGAAATGCGCTCGTCGGGGACCGAGTCCGGGCGGCAAAGGGTCGTTACGAGCGCATCAGTAGAAAGAGCGACATCGATAGAGATGACGGGCCAGATTGGGAGGCGTGGAGGGTTGTGGTTGCTGTGTATTGATGGATTGGAATAGGGGGGTTTATGCGTGGTTCCGAGAGGTGAGGTTGAGGATTCGGAGAGAGGCTCGTACCAGCGTACGCGATGGAACTTTTCCTTTGCCTGAAGACGGCGACCAGGCCGCTGGAAGCGGTACACAGGACTTTGAGCGCCAGTGGAGTATACAGCACCAGTCACCCCACACGAGGTCGCAAGTACTCAAAATTGATGCCGGAGAGTCTTGAAGTGTCAATTCATACGACTGTCTATTTTTCGGGTCCGGAAACGAGGTGCACCGGGGTGATGATTGATGTCGAGGTTACGGGATGCAGGTACAGGAACCTCCAATGCCGACGACGGCGCGAGCGGCCAGGCCACCGTAATCAGCCCCCCTTGGGGGAGCACCCAGCGATCGGATCGCGTGTGACTCCATCACGTGACGGTATCCGCCAGCCAGTCGCAGTGCGAAACGGGCCACGCAGCCAGTGAGGTTAGCCAGGAACATCAGTTAGTCGTCAGGCAGTCTCAGTCAGGTCGGTCCGGTGAGAGTTTGTTGCTGGAAAATGCGTTCGATGTTGGGCATGCCTACTAAACTAAGAGGTCGTGATCACATCAACAACGACCGGGAACAATCCATTGGCAATGGCCATATAATAATGAAATTCAAACTTCAGCTCCGGACGGCAACATTGCACTTCACCGTGCATCGCGTCTGCCCCCCAGACTTCGCGACTATATTGCGCACCTCTTGACCCCCGTCACCCCCTCGGCGGCCCACGGGATGTTCCGCCCGGGCCACCTGTCCCCCGACCACTGACCAGTCCAGTTTGAGGCATCCCCCAAAAGAATCCTCGGGGGGCCACCCCTGCCTCCCCTCGTCGGCCCTGGGGTCGGGCGCCACTGCGCTGCGCATCTGTCGTCAGTGGGCGGAGGGAGACTCCATCTGCAAGCAGTAAAAAAAAAAAAAAAAATAGCCCGTCTCCCTCGCTCCAGTTTCCTGGGAAGCTCCGGCCAGCTTGACACCTCATAAACACGTGTACGAATACACCCTCGTCCGTGACGAACCCCATTTACTCCATTACATTAAAACAGTCCCTGGCCCTGCTTGTGCTCCATCTCCCTCCCCACGAATACGCACCTCGCTCCAGCCCATTCGCCCCGTCATGCCGGCTTTGTAGCTACCGTACCATAAGCCTCACTGCGTCCGAGTTCTCCGAGACCACACGGCATCGAGCTACTACTACACTGCTTCGCACCTACCAGTCAGCACATAGGGCACCCATAAGAGCCGCCGGACCCTTTGAAAATGCGGATACGCTTGCCCTTTGCAGGTGCGTCAAAAGCTTCAATTCGCCTGGAACCAGTTCCCCCGTCGTTCCTTCGCAGATCAGCGTCCAGACCCAGGACAAGCTCCAGCTCCCCGAGCTCCCCTTAGATCCACGCAGTTGCTCTCTGGCTCTGGCTGACCATCACCCCTAACCCCTCTTTCCAGGCGTCTTCTTCGTCATCCTCCTCATCGCAGGCTACGCCGGCCTGACCTCCCTCCAGCTAGGCCAGTATGTAAACGACAAAGTCATACACTTTGGCACTTTCTTCGTCCTCACCACCGTTTTCTACTGGATTCTCGATACCAACCGCCGCCGCACCCTCAATCTCACCCTGACCGTCTGCACCTTCGTCTTGGGCGTCGGCTCCGAGTTCCTCCAAGGCTTCCTCCCCAACGGCCACGAGTTCGACTTCTACGACATTGTCGCCAACATCGCCGGCTCGCTCGCCGGCCTGGGTCTCTGCTCGTGGTACCACAAGCGCATGCTCGAGCGCAAGCGCCGGACCAAGACATACCAGGCTGTCCCGGGAGAGGATGGCGAGGACGTGGAGCTCGGCGAGGGACACGAGACGGGAGTGGTCGAGTCGAGCGGTGCCAGGGACGGCGGTATCAGCGTTGGCGACGGCGGGAGAACGCTCGAGGAGGTTGTGGATAACTGGGACGAGAACCAGGTGGACGACTGGGACGAGGACGACGGCGACGGCGACGTTGGCGCAGTCAAGGGGAGGGGTGTCGAGACGGGTGACATTGGCGACTCCAAGAAGCGGGCTTACTAGAGCTTCGTTTCGTCGAAAAGAGAGGGGAAGTGTGCGATACGATGGATGAGCATTGAGTTACGAGATTTTGGCGTTTTGGGGAGGCCCCTTCATCCTAGCAGCGTCTTTTTCTACAAGCAGAAAAGCTCGACTCTTTCTCCTGGTCAATTCTGGGAGGATCGTCTTGTGTGATTCCTAGTCTA
The DNA here is from genome assembly GCA_003386485.1 of Colletotrichum lentis. NCBI lineage: Eukaryota > Fungi > Ascomycota > Sordariomycetes > Glomerellales > Glomerellaceae > Colletotrichum > Colletotrichum lentis. The sequence continues at coordinate 968,899 of NWBT01000049.1, read as the reverse complement.
CCTACGATTATCCATATGTTCTGAGTGTTGTCAAGGTGTAAAAAGAAAAAGGGAACAAAGAAAAACGCCACGTTTTTTTTATATTAAGTCTTTGCCGGCACCATGCCATTTCCTTCTCCTCTAATAGATCACAACATTCATGCAAGTAAGTATTCCCTCCAAGCGAGCATCCCTCTCCGTGCCATTTCCCCAGTTCGGGTCTTCGAAGCCTCGGAAACCGGAATCATGCAGCCTCTACCACCCAAAACCCTCATTGTGCCACACCACATCGCGGCCCGTCGTGACCCACGCGCCAACGTACTCCCGCACCTCCCGGCCCATGGCGGCGGGCCCGCACACGAGCACGGCAACCCTCTCTTCGACACCCTGCCTGAAGAAGTCGTCCACAATCTTGCGCAGGTCCGGGCGCCGGCGGTAGCGAGCGCTCGTGAGGCGGTTCTGCTTGGGGTCGTGGGGCATGGGGGTCATCTCCATCTCGCCGTCCGGGTTCGTCTCGGCGGGGAGGCCGGCCATGGGCCCTGTGGAGTCCGAGTGGAGGGCGTCGCCGGTGAGGTAGATGTGCACGTTCGGGTCGTCGAGGATGCTCTGGGGGGCTTCGTCGGCCTCCACGGCCCAGGTCGCGTCGCCTGCGCCGCGGACGGCCCAGACGAATTCGACCTTGGCGTTGGGATTATCCTGGAGGATGGCCTGGTAGATGGGGACGGTGAAGGTCGCGCCCACACCGCCGGCCACGAGCAGCACGCGGTCGACGGCAGAGCTGGTGAGCGCGTCGAAGTGAAGGGACGCGGCACCGTAAGGGCCTTCAATGCACAGCGGGACCTTGCCGCCGTCGACGCCGGCGCCTGCGTTTGCGAAGAGGCCCAGATGTTTGGTCAGAGGCCCGTCCAGTTGTCGAGCTACCAGGGTGAGGCTGCCGTTTACTTCGTCGACGGCGGCGACGGTGAACGGGTTGAAGAGGAACTCGAACAGCATCGCCTTTGAGGATGGCTGGCCGGAACCGGATCGTGCTGCGGGAGGGACGCTGAGGTAGATGTGGGACCCTGGGCGGTTCTGGAACGCGTTGATCTTTTGCTGAGGGATCGAAGCCGAGATCTTGACCAGATTCGTCCCGGGGATGGTTTCGAGCTTGGAGGACGCCGTCACCGTGCGCAAACGACGGACGGTGAGGTCGATGAGAAAGGCGATGATGGCCTTCGCCATGAAGAGCCGGGCCGACTTGGCGTGGAAGAAAACCAGCGGTGGGATTGCGAAGGCGCCGATGAGATGAGTGACGAAGAAGATTCGGTAGGAGAACCTACGGACGGCGGCGGCGGCGGCCGAGGTCATCATGTTCATGGTCGCGAAAGCCACTACACCGGCGAAGACGACGGGCGCGAAGAGACGCTTCTGGACGATGCCCTTCTCAATAAAGAAGTTCAAGTAAAAAAGGGCGTGGAGCACGAGAAGCGAGAGCGTCACGCGGGAGAGGACGCGGTGCCATTTGTTCAGCTCCTCGTGGGATGTGCGGAAGACCTTGGCGACGGGACTGAAGCTCTTCAACGCCAGGAGGTACTGAAATGGGATCTGGGAGGCAGCAACGATGCCGAAGCGCTTGGTAAGATGGAGATAGTCTGAGATTGGTTAGAACCAGCTCAACCGGCATCTTGAATGTGCAGTGTGCATCTCGGCGGCCCTCGCCGGAGGGCTGATTAAAGTCCGCGTAGGTATGGTATCTTGCCGCCGTGCAACTGTGGGGATTCGCAACTCACCATTGCCCGTCTCCAGCACACTCAGAACAAGAAGCCATGCTGCCCAAGCCAGACCAAAGACCCATTGGTCCTTCTGACCCCAATGCTGGCCCATGAAGTAGACATCATCAGCCAACCACCACTTTGCCTTCCTGATCCTGGCGTCCCAGCCGCCGCTCCAGCTCTGTCTCCTCTTTTTCAAGACGGGTGAGTTCGGGACGGCATCATAGGCAGCACTCGCCTGCCAGCGTCGACTGAGATAGGACCAAAGCCGGAAGATCAATGCCAAGAGGACAGGCGTGAAAGCCGAATACAGCGCGTAGCCACCGTATCGGTCCAACGTCTGTCTGCGAAGGTGGATCTCGTCTTCCGAGAGATCGAGGAAGCGATATGGCCAACCCATGACTGCCGAACTCTTGCGGGTCTCGCGAACAAAGGGGGAGGAAGATGGGGAAGGGAGAGGTTTCGTTTCAATTCAACCGAGCTCAGCAGCACGCCGAATATGCAGGGTCCGTGGACAGCGGGGTTCGGACCGGGGATAAAGTTACGGACTACGGCTAAAGGACAGAAAGTCGAGTTGGCGAGGATTCACCGTCCCGCGAACTCTCGCGCCATCACACCTTCCAGCTGTCTTCTTCGTAATTACCTACATAGTAAGGAGTATACCTATGTACCTACTTACCTACATACCTACGTACCTACCTAGGTACCTAGCAGGCTAGCACAGAGCATCTCAATGTCCGGAGGCGTTCCTAGATTGTCTCTAGGCCCGTTTTACAGCAGTTGCAGTGGCCAGCCGCCATGAACCGCTTAATAAGCGGCGTTCTGATTGGGTCAAACTTCCAGTTAGCGAGACGACCCCTGGATTAGTCCCCACGGGCACATCCGGGGGGGGGGGGGGGGGGGGGGNGTGTTGACCTAGGTAGGTAGGTATGGAGAGTATCCGTACCGAGTGGAAGCGAGAGTGCACTTTAGGCAGTCGTGGTAGCTCGCATTTCACTTCTACTTCTGCATCAACATCAGTTCTCATGCTGTTCTGGCGGGGTCTCCCCCTTCTTTTCTTCAAACCAACCAACAGATGGCAAGGGCACGGCGTGCAATCGCTTGGTTCTTTTGCTTATCCGGATCTGGGCGGTCACCGAAACACGGATGCCTGCTTTCCCCCTGGTCAGCCCCAGGCGACGGGGCAACCCATCATGAAAGGACAGTCGTGTGAGAGGCAGGCTGTCAATTAGGCCCGTAGTCGCGCGGCTACAAACATCGCCCCAGGCGTTTTCCAGCCCATGCAGAAAGCGCCTCATCGTGGAGCAATCTCGCCCGACAACGACGAGGAACATGTCCATTGGCCGATGACCCAGCTGTGGGGGAGCTCTGCTGCAGCTTCCAACGAACGAGCCCTGCTTACCCAGATGCCCGGCTGTTCCTCTTTCTGATTGCATTTAACTCGCAGCCGGGCTCTTCGTAACACCTTGTTTTCCTTTTGGATCGTCAATGCCAAACAACAGCAAGATGGACGAGACGTGTTGCTCCAGATGCCCGGTTCCTCAGGTTCAGTGGTGGAAGAAGGGTGAGAGAACCTAGAATGTAGAGCCATCGTGGCAGTCAACCTGACCAGCGCAGGATACGATCACTGGGAAACATATGACGGCGCGAGCGGGCGCCAGACCCAGCGAACCGTTCTACCGTCGGATCCTTTCGATGTGTGCATCGTGTGGGTGTTATGATCGGCTGCGTTATGAAGCATACCACTGACAACGGACCAAGGCGCGCCCTGGCTCACGAGATTCGCCAGTGTCCCGCTTGCCGGAAGCGTTTTGCGGAGACGTTCGGGATCCCGGATCTGTGGTGGAAGAAATACTGCAGAGGTGCCAACGGTTATTTCGGTTGCGAGACTACTGTGGGCGACAAGGGCGCCATTACCGCGCTGAGTGTGTTGCCAATATTCGCGCACCCAGTGCTGGGCGCCACGGCTAACATGCCGCAGATACGTGGGCACGTTTCCAAGTCAAGCTCACAAACGAAGACCACCCGGGCTACGAGTGGCTGAAGCTCAACACTTTCACCCGATGGACTCCCGCCCAGACGACACTCATCATCTTCGACCTCCGGGAACCGCTGGCAAGCTGCATGAAGCGAGTGCCTAAAGAGGAAACAGAAAGAGATCCCCTTTTCGAACTCCCGGATGAGTCGTATTGGATAGATCCTTATTGGGCATACATCCGTATCCTGGAAAAGGTCGCGACGCTGCAAGATGCGGCAGTCTGGGCGGTGCGCGACACCGTCAGAACCACCGAGAAGATGCGTTTAACATCGTCCGACACGCGGAAGCCGGCGCCTGACTACCGTCACCTCCACGAAACCGCGAGGCACGCCATACATGTGTCGGAGACTCTGGATACAGGCGTCAAGGCTGCGAGGAAGATTCTGCTGGAACATGACAGTCACAAGGCAGGGCCGGGGCCGGCTGGCGCTCATCCTGATGCTGCCTGGACAAGGGCATGGAACCACACCCATCAGCGTCTGTCGTTCTACGAGGATATGCTCAGCAGCCTTCAGGAGCGCTCAGCTTCCAACAAGGCCCGGCAGTACAACGAAATCTCGCTTGCCTACAACATGGTGGCCCAGGCCGACTCGAGCATGTCGGTGCAGATTAGTCACCTCACGCAAAAGGACAGCGAGGCCATGAGGACGATTGCCTTCCTGACGCTCCTGTTCCTGCCGGCGACGTTCGTGTCTGCCGTCTTCAGCACGTCCTTCTTCGATTTCGATGCCGGCTCGGGGCTGTGGCAGGTTTCCGACCACTTCTGGCTCTACTGGGCAGTGGCCATACCAATCACCACAGCGACGGCCGCCCTGTGGTATTGCCGCCACGGATTGTCCCCCTCTGGACCTCTCAAGTCTCTGCAGCGGGACCGGGCTCCTTCGAATGCGAAACACTTCGAGGAGGGGCGTAATGAAGCCTTCGCGGCCTTACGCCGCCAAGTGCAGAGGAGAGAAGTTTGAAACATGTTGACTCACTGTGCGATATGGCAGTTAGGAGGAACTATCGGGGTTGCAGTCTCCGGAAGTCTCAAGTTCAGTTCCAGATTTACGTCGACAGATACACATCGGCTAAGTGTGCTTCAACATCGTTCCAGTTCTATCATCCAGGCTACCTGACGCCTTACCTAGGTAGGTGCATTCGGGCTGCTCAGAGGTTTGTCTCCAGTTCTCCCAGATTCGTAGCCCAAAACCCACCGATACCAATACCAATACCACCACTGTTCGAACCACTCGATGGTATGTATGGCCAGGGCGCCCAAAAAACCTCGTACGCGCTTCTTCACCTTCTGGACACTTCCGGCTTTCCTGTAGCAATCACGCCCCTTCGGTTAGGACAATGACTTTTCGCCGCCACAAAGCAACTGCAAGGCCTGTGTCCTCTGACCCGTCGAAGCAATTCCCATTCCAAGGTGATGGGTCTTTTTCGATCGATCGATCTTTGACACCTGTGACAAACGCGGATGAAACAGATCTAGGCGGAGCTTGTCACTATCCTCTTTGCTGGCATCTGGCTCAAGCTACTAGAAAGTTCTTAGCGTCGATCCAGTCCAACCAGACAGTCCATCATGTCAGCGAAATTCCACCGAGCTTCTCAAACAGGCAATTGCTTCGGCAGTGCGCTTGAGACAGGATAAAATGCTCGATGCGTTGCTCAAGCGCGGCTCGGAGCTCGGCGTGGATCTTGGAAGCGAGCGTTCGCACTTTACAGAGTGGGCTGTGAGGGAGAACGTCACATGTCTTTTGAGAATCTTCCTCGACAATGGTGCTCTCGTTGACGATGGTCTGCTATGTCGAGCAGTTCAGAGCTGCCACACGGCAACAGTACAAACCCTTCTCGACGCAGACGTAGACCTTTGCGGATCCGGGGCGCTTCACCTAGCTGCTGAGTCTGGCGACAACGGCATGGTAGAACTCTTGCTACAAAAGGGGGCTGACGTCCAGGGACAGGATGAATCAGGTCGGTCACCGCTGTGTATGGCGTCCGCACGCGGACACCTCGGAATTGCAGAGACTCTCCTTGGAGAGGGCGCGGACATCAACCATGCGGCTTCCAAAGGCCGCAATCCACTTTGGAGGTCAATCTCCGCTGGTCGTCAACACGTCGTCAAGCTTCTCTTGGACAAAGGCGCCAACGTCCACTGCGTTTACACCAAGGGCCGCCGGCCGCTTCATCTGGCCATCGGTATGACGAATAGCGCGCAGGAAAGCGTGCAGTTGCTCCTCGAAAAGGGAGCCGATGTCAATTGCCGACAAGACGACGGCACGACGCCGCTTCATCTTGCAGTGCAGAGAGGAGAGCATTCCGTTGTGGAAACACTACTGAGACACGGCGCTGACCCCAACCTGGGCGACAAGCACGGCAAAACAGCGCTCTCTGAGGCCATCAACCATGCCGTCGAGTCGTACCCCCACCACTCGCAAGAGACAATCTTGTCTCTCGTCCGGGGCGGCGCCGAACTGGACACTCCCAACCCGGAAGGCTTGGACATTCGCGCCTGGGCCCTTCGGTTGGAAGAGAAGCATCCAGGGATCGGTATTCATCAGTCGCTGTTAGCGGTGAGGAAGGTTTGAGGTGTTTGAAGGCTCGCAGAGTGAGTCGGTCGATATCATGGCGGGGCGAAGGCTTGCGATGCGGCGGTACTCTCGGCAACTGCTCTTTCCTTGCTGTGCCATGAACTTTCCTTGTCGTTGGATTTCATCGGTGCGGGTGGTCATTTCGATAGATTTTGTTTACATTGATGGCCAATGTTTTTGGGATAAGAACCATGCGTAGTAGTTCTGGATGCCGAAGCCAGTCTCAATGTCCGTCAGCCCATGGAAGTGTGTTCCTTACCTCGCTCCCATACTCACAAGTCTGTCAAACTCTCTGTCGAATAGGACCAACACCTTGACAGCAGCCCTCACGAGCCTTTTTCGACATCTTAGAGAGGGCATACCACCAGCTGACACGCCCGAGTGCTGTCATGGAAATCGAGCTTGAGCACTCTGGGCAAAGATGCCGATGACTCTCCGAGTGCTGCAGCCTATCGTTTGCGAAGTTCAACTGACGGCCAGTGTACTCCGTACTACTCGACCAAAGCCGCCGCCGGAGAACGTCTGAAAGAACGCCTTACATAGCGCCTTGCCCCCAGCTGAATGTCACGGCAGGCAGCAGCAGGCAGCAGCCGACATGCACTGCGGTTCCGCGCCAATATGGATTGTGAGTGGGAGTGGACGAGGACTGCAACAACAAAGCCCTGTAAGCATGCCGACATGCTGCACGCTGTGCCTCCAATGCTTCGCACCTTCACATCAGCCAACCATCCCCCTTGGTTGGGTGCATTTCCCGTAGACAACCCCTGCAATGCCCTCAACAAACCAATCATGCAATTTTTACCATGTATCCAAGTCCGAGTCTGCCTCGTGGCGCAGAGTAGGGGCGGCGGTTGTGTATTCACGAGCAGATGCGGGGGTGGGAAGTTCGACCATCCCAGCCTGATTTGAAGCATACCGTCTGGCATCAACATCCACCCTTCATGACGGTTTTCTGTTCTGGCTGAATACTTTTGCGCAACTGAGCAAGAAGCAGCGCTGTTGCCTTCGACCCACGACACGGTTCTCTTCACTGTCTATCAATTGACGCTCCGATAACAGGGTCCACGGGACCACATCGCCATCCAAGCGAGTTCTTACACGATCCATTTGGACCTGGCTGGGAAAGGAGTCTTCCGGGGCCATGGTACATCCTAGCCGAAGCACGTCGACAACGCCGGCAACCATGGGCAAGCGAGCGCAGACGGAGGAATCAAACGACTCGGAGGAAGAATGGCACCGCAGACCGACCAAGCGAGCTCGGGGGGAGGAGGAGGAGGACGACGATGACGACGAGGAGGAGGAGCGGGAGGAGCCCTCTACGGACGAAAACACTAGCGACGACAGTGACAGCAGTGGCAGCAGTGATGACAGCAGCGACAGCAGCGACAGCTGTACGGCGCCCGACTCGGAGCCCCCAAGGGCTCAACGGACTCTCCACAGTGAGGACTACACAGTTGGCTGGGTATGCGCGCTTCCCAAGGAGATGACAGCTGCGAGGTTGATGCTGGATGAACTCCACGTGGCCCTTGCCAAGATACCAGGCGACGAAAACGCCTACACTTTTGGAAACATCAGGGACCACAACATCGTTATCGCTTGTCTTCCTTCCGGCCAATATGGAATCACCTCCGCGGCAATAGTGGCAGAAAACATGCGCAGGAGCTTTCCCTCCATCAAGGTCCGGCTGATGGTAGGCATAGGGGGCGGCGCTCCAGACAAGCACGACGTACGTCTCGGGGACGTCGTGGTCAGTCACCCAACAGCCACTTCTTCGGGGGTGGTGCCGTATAACTTTGGCAAGACTGTGCAGGCCGGGCGGTTTGTGCAAACAGGGTTTCTGAACAAGCCTCCACGGGAGCTCCTTGCTGTTGTCGCCAAGCTGCGATCTGACGACACTTCACTTCCGGATCGCATCTCTGCAACCCTTGGTCGACTTCGGGAATGCGATCCTTCATCAGAACCATTCACGAAACTACCAGACGATCCGGACCGGCTTTTCGATGCTGCATACGACCACATCAAATGGGAAGATACTTGTGCTAGATGCGAGGCGTCCAAGCTGCTGGAACGTCCGAGGAGGCCTACCGACCACCCCAAGATTCACTATGGCGTGATTGCGTCTGCAGACCAAGTCATGAAGCACGGTATGACGAGACGGAAGCTATCGGATGACCATGACCCTCTCTGTTTCGAGATGGAAGCAGCTGGTCTGATGGATAGCTTTCCTTGCTTGGTTATTCGCGGAATCTGTGACTACTCAGACTCCCACAAGGCCAAGAAATGGCAGGAGTATGCCGCTGCGACCGCGGCGGCGTATGCAAGAGAACTCATTTGTGTTATCCCTACGCACGTAACTCAAACTGGTTTGGTGCATGCCAACCTGTCCCCTTCTGGTGAGTTGTGTTTGTTTGATACGTCTGTTGGGGTTTGCTGACATTTTTGTAGACAAAGCAACCCGACGTAAAGATCTATGGGAGTCACTCAAGTTTGACCAGATCGACAGCCGGCAATCGAACATCAAGTCCGCGCTTGGGAAGACATGCCGCTGGTTGACCAGTCATCGGAGCTACAGACACTGGTTGGACCCCGCGAAGCTACCTGAGCACCACGGTTTCCTCTGGATCAGTGGGAAGCCCGGCGCTGGAAAATCAACCATCATGAAATTCGTCATGCGCCGCACGAAAAGAGGAAAAGTCAAAAAGTCACCAGCGAACGCGGCCGTCATCCGCTTCTTCTTCAACGCAAGAGGCGAGGAACTGGAGAAAACGACCTTGGGAATGTATCGCTCTCTTCTCCATCAGCTACTGCAGAACTTGCCAGACTTGCAGCAAGTACTTGACACGGTAGACTTCAGCCTTCTGAAAGAGGATAGTTCCTTCCCCTGGGAGTTGCGGTTGCTACAAAAGCTTTTCAAAAAGGCGATCCGGAAACTTGGGCAGCGCCAGATCAGTTGCTTCATCGACGCACTCGACGAGTGTGCCGAAGAAGAGGTCAGAGAGATGGTCAAGTTCTTTGAAGGACTTGGTCGACTTGCCATCAAAAGAGGAACCACACTGTATACCTGCTTTTCTAGTCGCCATTACCCGCACATCTCTATCCGAAATGGTCTACGGCTTACACTAGAAGATCAAAACGGCCACGAAAAAGACCTGGAGGAGTACGTCCGAGAGAAGCTGGAAACCAAGAACGAGAAGCAAGCCGATGATCTCACGACCCAAATACTTCGCAAATCCTCTGGGGTTTTCATGTGGGTAGTCTTGGTTGTCGACATCCTCAACAAGGAGATTCGACGAGGGCGGATGTTTGCTGTCAAGGGAAGGCTGGACGCGTTGCCTCCAGGACTAAGTGACCTTTTCGAAGACATCCTGACGAGAGACAACGACAACATGGAAGACCTCCTTCTATCAATTCAATGGATTCTCTTCGGCAAACGACCTTTGAGCCGAGAGGAGTATTACTTTGCTCTTCTATCGGGCTTGCGCACATCCGAAGCCCTGCCAAGTTCTGACGAGGTTCCGGCGGAATCAATGGAGCTTTTCGTTGTCAGTTCTTCCAAAGGACTCGCGGAGACCATCTCAACAAAAACACACGCTCGAACAGTCCAGTTCATCCACGAATCTGTGAGAGATTTTCTTCTCAAAGACGGCGGGCTACGCAAGCTCTGGCCAGACTTGGGTGAGGATTTCGAGAACCGAAGCCACGATCAGCTAAAGACTTGTTGTCTTGTGTACCTCACCAAAGTCGATGTCTCAGCTCAGCTTCCCGAAGACAACTACCTGTTGAACACTCCCAAGAAAGATTCCAAGCGGATCAAGAAAAGTATTACGGACGAGTTCGAGTTCCTGGAATACGCGACAAATATGGTTCTGCATCATGCTGACGCGGCGGCGGATACAGTCCCTCAAGACGCCTTCTTCCAGGGCTTCCCGCTTGGCCAATGGATCAAGTTCAACAACATCCTGGAGGTCCACAAGATTCGACGATACAACCCCGATTCCGCTAGTCTAATGTACATCGTCGCAGAGAAAGGCTTTTCGATGCTTGTCGAGACAGCTATGCGTCTTGGTTTTGACATGGAAACCCCTGGGAAACGCTACACATATCCGCTCCTTGCCGCTATGAAAGAAGGCCATGAGAGGACAGCCGAAATCATCTTGCAGCATGTTGCAGATAAAAAAGGGCAAAGTAAACATGTTCCTGGGTCAAATTGGGGCAGCGAAGTTCCCGCGAGTATCACCTGTCATGACACAGAAGGGCGGACGCCATTTTTCTTTGCAGCACAAAGAGGTCAGATCAGAATCGCGAGGCAACTACTTGAACTGGGCGTGACGGCTTTTCCCCAGGCGAAGAAACTTTGGCATACCCCACTCTCGGAGGCAGTTGAGAAGAAACAAGAAGACATTGTAAAGCTCGTTTTACACTGGCACTTTAAGGTTGGGCATTCTGGATCCATCTCAACTTCACGTCTTTCCGGCGTCCCCAACAAACAGCTACTCGGTGCAGACACTTCGAATGTGGAACTTAGCGAGGACAGTAAGAATCTTCCGGGAGCAGCCGTTAAAACAGCCCAAAGAGAAATTCAAAACGCATTGGGTGTTGCCGCCGAGTTCGGTCATACGGGCATTGCAAAGCTTCTACTTGCTTATGCTACAGACCCCAAAGGAACCGACTACAACATGAAAACGCCACTGAAAAGGGCTATTGAGGCGGGAAAGGAATCGGTTGTGGAGCTGTTGCTTGATGCTGGAGCCACACTCAGTCCGGCGGAAGCCAGGGAAGGAACGCCGCTCCACTACGCTTGCCGACGTGACCATCCAGCCACCGTACAGTGTTTGATCAGGAGAGGGTTTGATATTGAAGCAACCGATGATAAGGGCACAACACCACTTCACCTTGCATTTCAAGAAGAAAATTCAACAATAGCAAGCATCTTGATCAACGCTGGGGCTGATCTTCAAGCAACTGATGATAAGGGCAAAACGCCACTTCACCTTGCATGCCAAAAAGGGGATTCGACAATTGCAAACATCTTGATCGACGCTGGGGCTGATCTTCAAGCAACTGATGATAAGGGCAAAACGCCACTTCACCTTGCATGGAATTCGACAACTGCAAACATCTTGATCAACGCCGGGGCAGATATTCATCGTCGCGACGAAGATGGCAGGACTCCAATATTCAATGCCGCTGCGTTTCATTATTCAAATGGCGTGCATACTTTGGAGATTTTACTCAACCACGGGGCTGACATTAACAAAAGAGACAGAAGCAGGCAGTCACCTCTTTTCAGCGCTGCAGAATCTGGCCCAGCGGAACGTCTCTCATTTATGCTGAGCAACAATGCCGATGTGGGTGTTGTGGACAGTTCTGGCCAATCCGCATTGTTTGCGGTCGGTGGGCATGAACAACAATCGAAAGCAAAGATACTGGTCGAGGCAGGCCTGGACCCCAAACATAGGGACAATTTGGGGCAAACAGCACTCCATGCAGCATGCGGGAAAGTCAAGTCAGATATTCGGCACGTGTCGTTTCTTTATGATGAGATACAGGGCGACTTTGGGGTTGATGTACGAGACAACGCAGGCTGCACACCACTGCATAACGCCGCGAAGTCACTCAACGCCGATGCCATTGGCTTTCTTCTCCAAAAGGGCGCCAACCCTGACGCGACCGATGCGGAAGGGCACACTGCCCTTTACAAAGCCTTAATGTCCGACATCTGGTCTTATGACGACTATGCACGCTTGTCACCAGTCCGCTGTCTGCGCTGTCTGCGCTGTCTGCTTGACGGCAGAGCTGATGCCAGGAAATGTCCAGGAGGCGAAAGTCTAGTGGATCTGGCGGCTAGGCTGGGCAGAACCGACGAGCTGAAGTTGCTCAGGTCTCGATTGCAATAAAATACAAAATATGGCGTCCCTGAAGTTGTGTTTCTTTCAGAAGGGCATCAGCCCAGTTGGTGTTACTGATAGACGTTTGGCGTTTGGCGTTGACTGTTTTTATCCTATTGTGACTACAGAGTACTTTGTATCGAGATAGAATTTGAATCTATTTTGTGCATGCCCTCCCAATTGAATTGTGTAAGCGTTGCTGTCATGCCCTCCCGTAGCGCCGCTCCCAAGGTCGACGTCGTGGGAGAGTCGGCGCAGACGCCGGCTTCGGCCAGCCAGACTACCCCGCCATCTCCGTCCCGCGGCGAGGGCAACCCCGCCAAAGTGGAGACGGCGCTTTTCATCGGCATCGCGGGCGACACTCCGTCGTCTCTGGAGGCCCAAGTCGAATTGTGCAACAAGCCCATGGCAGCGCGGCATACATCCGACTGAGCGATGTCTCAAGCTCCGGGGGGTTGTAAGAAATCGTAGCGTTCAACTGGCAACCGTGTCTCTCTTCCGTCGACAATTGATTTCCGGAGACAACATTCCCCTTTCTACTGTATCAACAAGAAGAAAAACGACCCCCAATACAAAGGCATGCACCTATTCACAGTCCACAGCCGTTCTCGTTTAAACAATTCCAAGTCCTGCGCCCCTGCTTCGACGCCCTTGCTTGACACGCTATCCGTACCCGATATCGAATTCCTCTCTCCACGACCCCGCCGCCCGGCGCAGGGGGCGCCCGCATTCACCTCCGACCCCACGCCGGTGCTTATCTCTCTCTGCCTCTCGACCAATCCATCCATGTGCCTCGACGTTGATTTGTTATCCCCAATCCTACACTCTTATATCAACCCCTACGCTTCAATCCTTCTTCACACCCAAATCTCTCGTTCCCTATCCTTACCCGCCATACACATTTCACACTCACCCAAAAAGAACAACAACACCGCAATCATGTCCGAAATCGAAAAGGTCCTCACCACCGCCGCCCCGCCGCCCCTGCCGCAATTCTCCCAGGCCATCAAGTACAACGGCATGGTCTACTGCTCTGGCAGCATCGGCGTCCTCACCGACAGGCCCGGCATGGTGCAGGCCGAGGGCACCGTCAAGGACCGGACCGTGCGTATTGTCCCAATCCTCTCATTCAGCACCACCCCCCCCCACCAAAGACGTCCCTCCACCTTTGGACACCATCTTGATGAGAGACGTATTGACCTAACCCGCGCCCCCGCCTGCAGCGCCAAGCCCTCAAGAACCTCGCCGCCGTCCTCGAGGCCGCGGGCAGCAGCCCCCGCAACATCGTCAAGGTAAACGTTTACCTCACCAAGATGGCCGACTTCGCCGTCATGAACGAGGCCTACGACGAGTTCTTCACCTGGGACCCCAAGCCCGTAAGTCCGCGCAGCCAGCCGTCCGACATGTCCCCGAGAGGCAGGCTGACCAAGAACCAAGGCCCGAACGTGCGTCGCCGTGTACCAGCTGCCGCTGGGCACCGACGTCGAGATCGAGTGCACGGCGTTCCTTAACAAGCCTGCCCAGAAGCTGTAGAACCCCCGCCGGGCCTGTCATCTATCACTGAATTATGTGTTTTGAGCGAGGGTTTTGAGAATTGCTTATCGAACATTTGTCTGTACATATGTACTCAGCCCGTAGTGGGTGCATGGAGGAAACATACTCCCGCCCTGGTTGGGCTTGGACACTCGTAAAAAGTCTATAAAGCCAGCCACCTTTTCCCCACCTTCGTCCTCGCGTAACCGATGCGATAATGCACAAACCCTCCTAACGCCGGATAACAAATGCACAAGGCCCTCCCAGCGTCATCGTGTCTTCATCAAGCCCCCCTGGATCGCATTCCATGCGGCGAACCTCACTGCCGATATCGAGCGAGCTGTGCCATAATGTTCTCGACCTGCGCGGCTGAATCGCCAGTGCCAGCTTGAGCCTGGTGGCCATTGGCAGACGACGGGCCATTGGGGGCATAAACCTGTCCGCCGTACGAGACAGGCTGAGTCGGTGCTGAAGGTGGCGGCGCCGCCTGCATGCCTCCCATGAGGGCCTGAATCTGAGCATTCGCGGCTCCGGCGGCGCTGTTGGCAGCAGCTGGGCCGGCGCCTTGGGCGGTCATGCTGGCCAATAGACGCTGGAGGGTTGCATTGTCGATGCCACTCATCATACTGGCAAGATCCGCCGCGTTGACAGCCTGCTGCTGAGCAGGAGGCGGGCCGCGGGGAGGACCCTGGTGTCCGGGGTAGGTGGGCGCGTGGGGGGGCACAGGCTGACCATACGGCTGCTGTCCGTATACTTGGTACTGTGGCTGAGGAGGGGGCGCACTCTGGTACGGCGCAGCTGCCGGCACCGCTTGCGACTTGGCACGGAGGACAAGTTCTGCCGCGATAGGGGGGTCAATGTCGCGGTAGTCGTCATACCGGGCACTCAGGCCGCCCGAGCGGTCAAAAACTCGAACAGGGATTTTGCCAATGTTTTGCGCGTGCATGTCGAGGTCCACGATGGCATGGACGCCCTCAATCACCTGTCTTTGAATGATTGCCTCACGCGGGAAACTCGGGTGAAGGAACATAACATCCACCTTCAACCCTCGATCGGTGAAGCCACGCTCGACCCAGGAAATGAAGTCGCGACTGAGCTCTTGAAGGAGCAGGAACTGGACATCAGGAACCTGGTTGCCGTAGCGGCGGGGGATGTCGAGGCGGTCATCGGCCGCGGAGGCTCGGTTGTAAGCGGGTGGGGTGGGAGTGCGTCTGCGGTAAGCGTCCTTTTGGCGGCCGTAACCTTGAGGCGAACGAGACCGGCCACGGGAGCGGTCTTGGGCGTCATAGTGATGCCGCTCCCGACCGTGGCTGTCTTCGCGGGCGTGATTTCCGCCGTTGCGTCTGGAAGGCGAATTGCGGCTCGGTCTGTAGTCATCGCGATTACGACGGGAATCTTGGTGCGAGTTGGCTGCGTCCTGACGATCTTGACGTCCCGACTGCCGGCCTCCTCCCCGGCCACCGCGATCCGGCGAACGGGCGCGCTCGTTGCCGTCCTTCTTCTTCTGAGCACGCGAGATTTCGAGATCTGGTCCATGTCAGCGCCGTTTGGTCCTGTACACCCAGAACCGAGCTACTCACGAATCTTGCGACCCTTGATCTCGATGCCCTGGAGGTTGTCCATGGCAGCCTGGGCGTCCTCCAGGCTGTGGTACTGGACGAAGCCGTAGGCCGACTTGAGGGAGATCTGGGCGAGGCGGCCGTACTTGTGGAAGATGTCAAAAACATCCCGTTTCGAGACGCGTTCGCTCGACAGGTTGCCTGAAAAAAAGTCAATGGCGCCGTCAGGTCTGCCTGATGAGAGAGAGCGCGAACCAATGAAGATGCGTGAGCCATCGGGGAACCTATCCCACTTCGCGTCCGCCATGTACCGTCGCTCATCGTTGACAAAAGTATCCCAGTGCTTCTGGCTGTCAGTGGACTCATCCGGCGGGCCGGCTGCGTAAGTGGCAGGATTGGGATACGAAGGCGCATTCATGGAGGTGATCGGGACGGCCGCATTCAGACCGGATGTAGGAGGGGGGGGGAGGTTGCCAAAGGCGTCCGGGGTGGTACCAGGGGCACCGGCAGACACGTAGGTGGAGGGCTGGCCCGGCGTGGGGGGAGCGATCATGTTGGGAGCGACCTGAGAAGCGCCATTCTGGGGGTGGAAGGCTCTGTATTCTTCAGAAGGGTAAATAGGAGCCGTCTGCTGGGGCAGTGGGGGTCTGGGAGGAAGAGTAGCAGAGGCGGCGGCGGCGGCGGCGGCGGAGGATGAGGATGAGGGGGTCAAGTTGGAGGATGACTGGGCATCATGGCCGGCAGGGCTTTGGTCTGCGTGGGACCCGGTCTGGCCTGTCATCTCAGCGACAAGGCGAGAGATATCAGCGGCGTGTTCATCCTCGAGGGCATTGTCATTGCGACCGTTGGCAGTCGAACGAGGCGCGCTCGAACCAGCTCCTTGTTGGGCGGCAGCTGTCGTGGGAAGCGCGGAAGCGGTGGCAGCAGTAGCAGCAGGTTGGGCCGACGAGGAATCAGCGACAGGTCGAGGGGCCACTCGAAAAGGGCTCGTCAAAGAGTCAGAAGCGGCGGAATTGTGCATGAATTCTGGTGCCTTTGATACATCATGCTGATCAGCGCCATCCTCATCTGCATCCTGAGGAGGAGAGTCGAAGATTTTGAGGTAGTCATCCTCGCCGGCGTCTGGTTCCGCCTGCTGCTCCTGCGTCTTCTCTGTGTGCGTCTCTTCTTCCTCTCCGTACGCATCGTCCAGGCTGTCGAGGTCTTCATTGTCGACATCTGCATCGCCAAAGTGTGTCATGGCATACGAGTCGGCAGTGACAGGGCCAGACGCGGCTGCGTCTATGCCACTGTGAGCAACTGCGTTAGTTTGAGTGGATGAAGACATTGCATCAAGGATATCAGCGGTATCCTGGAGAGCAGGCACTACGGCCGAAGCGGCAGAGTGAAGAGGAGATGGGCAGTAGGGCGAGAGGTCGGCGGCGGTAGCCTCAAACTCTGGAGTAGCTTCTGGCTCGGGCATCAAGTTGTAGGAAGGGGGCGCACGTTTGATGGCGGCAGCAGTGAGGCGATGGGTGGCGATGAATGGTGGATGGTGAGTGGCGGTGCGACGACAGCTTGGAGCTAGGAGTTTGGTTGGCTTAGAGCCTTAAGATGGCTTGTTTGAAGTTTGCTTGGCTGGTTGATGGCTGATAGCAGGCGGCGAGGCTGGCGCAAACAGGCAGACAAGCTTAGAGAGAGAGAGAGAGAGAGATAGAGTGAGTTGGCGTTGACGAGTGGGATAAGGAAGAGGCTGCGATGTGAGGTTGGAAATGGGCTTTTAAGTCAAGTTGCAAGGTTGATGAACAAGGCAACCAGACGCCTTGTTCTCTGCAGTTTTCAGTCGAGATGTTAGAGGGAGTAATGCCTATGCAAGATTGCGTAAGGCAGGAAATAGGCGAAGCGTAAATGGTTGTGATTGTGATTATTGTGATCGCGCTGGGAGCCAAACGCGGTAGGAAAGGAAAGCAGGAGGAAGGTGGGGTGGAAAGCAGCAGGTGCAGCAGCTGTGCAAGGTGCCAGAGGGGGAAAAAGGGAAGAAGGGGAAAGAAGGAAAGAAGGGGACGCAAGCACAGGAGGGTTTCTCCTAAGGGTGTGAGTGGTCGGCGGTCGCAAGGAGCTTTCAGAAGAAATGAAGAAAAGAAAAAAGTTTGATCCAAAGTGAAGAGGAGTCAGGAGTCGCAAATTTCCCAGAGTTTATTTCCTTAGGCTGCGCTGGTTGTTGATTGGGTGAAGAGGTGGTGGTTGATTAGGCGGCTGGAAGATGCGTGAGAGGAGTGTTGGGCCTTGAAGCCATGAGCGCCGAGCTGTTGTTGCAGGCGGAGGATTGGTGTGTTGCGTGAAAGCGTGTGCAGCAGGGAAAAAGGCTAAAAAGCTTGGAGCTCAAGAAGAGGGAAAAGGGTCAAAAAGCAGCGCAACTTGCAGCACACAGCAAAGGAAGGGAAGGTGCAAAAGCTCTGCAACTGCCCTGCAAGGCTTGGTGGGCAGGGTGGGATGTGACCACAGTAGGTGGATAGGCAGAATGAATTCTGGCCAATACTCTCTCGGGAAAATGACCGTAGCCCCACAAGACAAGCTAGCTGCTTGTGGCAAAGTGATATGGATGCGGTCAGCAGGTCAAGCCAGTCAGATAGGTACAACAGCACACTGTGCCAAATCCAACGTGACAATTAGGCTGTTGGCACTGCTATCTTGCTCCGCAAAAAGCACCTATTATTATCTTCATCATCAATGAACAGTCTGTCTGAGGATTGGAGAGCTGTGGAAGAGGTCGGCCAACCTGATACAAACCAAAGCTTATTGTGTTGAGCCAACTTGAAACTCTCATGTCTATTGTGCCTCTTGTGTATCCAAGTTTCATCCTCGTCAGCTTTGGTTTGACCCGAAGTATTCAACCTTGATAACACTGGAAGCCCCCTGGCTTGCCACGATGAAGCTGGTCGTTGGTATCCTTCGATCCGTACGCCCAAGATTGGGAAATCCTCTCATACGACCTCTACAGCCCGTTCGCTGGGCCAGGTTCCAGGCATTCGAGGCAGAGTTTGACCCTGAAGAGCTGGCAAAGGCGAGATCATGGCACGCGACCTTCGACGGTAGCCAGCTTCCCAAGGGCCAGACAAGTTACGCGCGCTCAAGCGGCCCCGGCGGACAGCACGTCAACAAGTCAGTTTCTGTCATCCAGCAGCCGAGGTTCATCGCTCACCATCCCCTTAGAACTGAAAGCAAAGCCATCACTGTGTGGCCTGTGAAGGACCTCCTGTCGGTTTTGCCGAAACTGCTGCACCGGGGCATCAGAGAATCGAAGTATTACACGGCCAGATCAGATTCCTTGACGCTGCAGGCACAGACGCACCGGCACAGAGACGCCAACACAGAAGAGAACCAGCATAAACTCGTCGATGAAGTCAAGAGGATATACGCAGAGACAGTCCCGGGTGAGACGAGCTCGGACAAGAAGAAGAAGCACGCCGACATGTGAGTGGATGCGTCGAATCTCGCTGCGGCAAGCCCGAGACTGACAGATACGCACACGCAGAGCAAAGTCATTCAACGAAGGACGGCTCAGGCAGAAGAAGCAGCTGGGCTCCAAGAAGCAAAGTCGACGGTCGGCATTCGACTGAGTGGGCCGGCCCAGAGATGGTACGTAGGTATCCGTATGGTGGCACGCGTGGCACGCGTTGCACGCGTTGCACGCGTTGCACGTGCGCTCGCTATTTCGGTCCAGAGCCGCGCCTGAATCGCGGCGTGCCTTGCTCGCCTAGCTCAAGCCGGCAAAGGTGACTGAGACATGCACACACACACACACCGGCCCGTCGTGGACGTTGAGAAGGGCGAGGTGGGGGGGGGGGTATTAAGGGGTCCAAACTGCAGACTCCCAGAGCTGAATCAAGGTGCCGCCTTGCCGCGCCTTGGGCACAGGAACGTTCTGGGCCCTAAACTTTGAGTTTAGGGGACAACTGTGTCCCGTAGTCTGTTGAACTGCAGAACTAACTGCAACTTTCCGGGCTTGCCTCTTTTTTCAAGGGTCCTTCTCCAGGACGGTCCTGGACGGACGAGGAGATGGCAAGGATCTGCGGAGCCGACCGGGCCCGGGTGTAACCATGGTTGTCCGCCCGATGCTGGGTTAAAGAAGAGGAAGAAGTAGAAGAAAATTCGGTGCGTTTAGCAGGCAAGAAGCGCTCGGTTATCAATGGCGGGGAACAAAGAAAGATGAAATGGTATTGTATAAGATATTTATTTGTATAACAAAACCTATTCTCACCACCCCGGGGCATACAGTATTTGGGAGACAGCCGAATCTGTCGCTTTCGATTTCATCCCACAGGAGGCGACCCGACATTCTGCTTCTTCGGGGCTTGCTGCTTGCTTGCTGACGGCGAATGTCAGAGGAACGCCCGGACTGACTGGGGGCGCCTAAGGGTGAGGGTATGAACCAGTGTCGCCAGCTGCGGTAGTGGTGGCGGGTGGGGTGGGAGGCCGCGTCTCTATGGAATCTCACCCGGCTCCTTCATTCCTTCATCCCTGATGTCGACGCTCATTGCTATTGGGTCGGTTCATCGTGATAGATTGTGGTTGGAAGATGATAGATTGTGGTTGGAAGATGGTGACGAGCTGAGATGCTTGATAGGGTAACATTTGCACTACGACAGGCGCAATCAGCACGCCTTCAGCAGACTGGACTGTGCCTGGATAGATATCTACAGTACCTAAGGTAAGGTGCCTAGGTACCCAGAGGCACCTTGTGTACAGAGTATCCAGCTGAAGCCTGAAACTGGAGGCCGTCGGTTGGTGTGACTAGCGCGATGTTAGTGCTTCCTGCCCGGAGGAACCACTTGTTCGTCTCTCTCCCGTCCAGTCTCATTCCATCCATCCATATCAACCCGTCCCTCTTCTTCTCCTTCTTCTCCTTCTTCTTCTTCTTCTTCTTCTCCGTCTCACGCCTGATCGCCACCAATTACTCGCACCAGTTCCAGGCATAGTCTCTGTGTCTGCGCCGCCCATCGCCTGCTTAACTCCGCGACGCCCCTGATCACGTTGATCTGCGACCCGGCGTCATCGAGTGACAGCACATCACCCACCGCCTTCATCAACTTGCTGGGACTGGTGTGCCTGCTAATTTGACCCCTGTTGTCTCTGCACGCCCAATTGGCCCCGCGGGACCCCTCGAACCTCGTACTTCCTCGACCCGCGACCCTCGACCTCCGACCACCTCCACCTCCGAAGCGGAAAGTCAACTCGGACAGGGACTGTCGATCATCAAGTCAGCCCAAACAATCAATCCAAACTACCTGCCGCGCCCACTTTGTCACCGGCTCTCTCCTTCTAAAGCAATCAGTCTTCGCCCGAACAACAACCCCGCCCAGCTCTTCAAGCATTGGTCCCTTTTTTTCTCCTTCTTTTTTTTCTCTAGCCGACACGACTGTTTCCCACTCCTTCCGCCATCTCCTCTTTAGCAGTTGTAATCCGATTTGTCGATAAAGAAACCGTCGACCAGCTGACGGCCTACCTTTGAGGCGACCCCAAAAACACCAACCCGGTTTCCGCCTCTTGCTTACCCCGCCAACCTCAACCGCCCTCCGAATCCGCGTCCACCAACTTCCCGACCGACTCTCCCTTCCAGATAATCACCCAGTCCTCGACCGGTGGGTGTCGCCCGCCATCTCGAACCCCCGTATCTCCGAATCTGCTGTCCAACC
>NWBT01000049.1:935568-947890 GCA_003386485.1 Colletotrichum lentis | reverse complement strand
GGGTCGCATCGATGGCTTCCAACGGTTCCAACGGAGCCTCTCAGCAGCCTCAGGTCCAACCCTGCAGGTACAAGGTCGGCAAGACGCTGGGCGCTGGCTCTTACTCCGTCGTCAAAGAATGCGTCCACATCGATACCGGTCGCTACTACGCGGCAAAGGTCATCAACAAGCGATTGATGGCTGGCCGAGAACACATGGTGCGTCCTTTCTCCGTCTAATGTTCGAATGCCCGGCCGAGCACCAATGCTTACAAAGCCCTTTTCCGCAGGTCCGCAACGAGATCGCGGTCCTGAAAAAGGTCTCCATGGGCAACCAGAACATCCTGACCCTCGTCGACTACTTCGAAACCATGAACAACCTCTATCTCGTCACCGACCTGGCTCTCGGCGGTGAGCTCTTTGACCGAATCTGCCGCAAAGGCAGCTACTTCGAATCCGATGCCGCCGACCTTGTCCGCGCCACCCTCTCCGCCGTCGCGTACCTGCACGACCACGGTATCGTTCACCGCGACCTGAAGCCCGAGAACCTCCTCTTCCGCACACCAGAAGACAACGCAGATCTCCTAATTGCCGATTTCGGACTGAGCCGCATCATGGATGAGGAGCAGTTCCACGTCCTGACCACGACATGCGGCACCCCTGGATACATGGCTCCTGAGATCTTCAAAAAGATTGGCCATGGAAAACCCGTCGATGTCTGGGCCATTGGCGTCATCACCTACTTCCTCCTGTGCGGCTACACGCCCTTCGACCGTGACAGCGATTTCGAGGAAATGCAGGCCATCCTGAACGCCGACTACAGTTTCACGCCCTCCGATTACTGGCGCGGCGTCTCCGACCATGCCAAGGACTTCATCCGTCGCTGCCTCACCATCGACCCGAACAAGCGCATGACGGCGCATGACGCCCTGCAGCACCCCTTCGTCGCCGGCTACCTCAACAACGGCCAAGGCGAAGGCCAGAACCTGTTGCCAACCGTCAAGAAGAACTTCAACGCTCGCAGGACCCTGCATGCTGCCATTGATACCGTCCGCGCCATCAACAAGCTCCGCGAGGGTCAGGCCAACCTGATGGACGGGGCCAAATCGCAAGAACCCACGCGGGGCGCCGCGGCTCTGAAGACCCAGCCAAACACGAGAAAGGACGATAGCGCCATCAGTATGAGTAGCCAGGGCGATAAGGACTCGGGCTACGGTACCCAACCTGAAGCCGACAGCCAGACTGATGTTGCCATGACAGATGCCGGGCCGACGCTGAGCAGTGTACCAGCCAGCCTGCGGCCAGGCAGTGAGCAGAACAAAGTAGTTGAGACGAGCAGGGGCTTGTGGAGCGGTTCTGCATTGCGACGATAGTCTCTTCGCAATGCTGTACCGAGTGTGAAAGTCACGGCCTCCCGCGAGGATCTGCATAAGGCAGACAAACCTTCCTCCAGTGCAGACTTGCAATCTGCTGAGGGAATACAGCCTGTGAGACTTGACTGTCTGAACAAGGATGCTTTGAGGGGTCTCTTCATGCACATGCGAGGAGGTCGTGCGGCAAAGAGCCTGGGAGAAGTCAAAGCAACGGCCACAGTGTTTCCTCTGTCACAAGACGTCATTGTGTCTGGTGTCACAAACCTGTCTGCTGAGAGCATGACCAGGGGGATGACCAGTCTGGCAATGGAAGAAGCTGCAGGAAAACAAGATACCTCAGTTTGACATCCGCGGACTGGCTCCGCCATTGGATGGCACACACTGACTGTGGGTTGGGCCGAATCGCGGCACCAGTTCTCTTTCTCTACTTTTTTCATGTTCCAGCAAGATTCCTATAGGCATATATCAAGGACGGGACTCGGATAAGCAGCCCGTTTAATGGAATGATGTGAACGGATCTAGCTAGTCCTCTGAGTGAGTCTCCGATCGACTCATGTGACATCGCGAGGTCCTATAGAGTAAGTTCATGGGTCATACATACAGGACCCGGGCCTTCGAATAGGCTATCTTTGTCAGATATAGACTTCATGACGACGGCAAGTGGAAACAGCGTTCCGTTGTGTCTATTTTATTGCGGGCTAAGACTCTGGATTGATGTTATCTGTTCAATAGAAACCCTACTATGACTCATACATCATTGGAACTTTCATTGTCTACGCGGGAGAACAATCTGCGCCCACCTCGTAAAACAAATGCTAGCCCTTCGGTCTAGAGCATTCGCTGTTTGGGGTCGTACCTAGTACTAGGTATGTAGTCCGACAAAAGTCGTAAGAGGGTGAGGATGCGGATTGTATCTTGTCATATCCGGGGACAGGCAGAGATGATTTATAGCAAGCCATCTGAGCGAGCCTATGCCGGACAGGCGGCTCTTGCGGACTTCGAAGCATCATGACACGATGCAGCTCGGCAGGAGTCCTGCTTTCAGGGGTCGCCTTTTTACAGCCATCCAGCGTTCTTCTGCCAATGTTCCTAGTAGGAGCTGTCTCGAGTGTGGATATTATCATTGTTGGTGGAAGCTGATTATATTGCATCGGTATCCATTTAGTCAAGTCTCCTGCCAACACCTCCCCCGGAGCGCCCTTGCTTCATTTTGTCATGTATCTATTCATCTACATCAAGAGTTCTCAATAAGCAGGTAAAACTCCATTCCTGGCATCGCCACCCCGGTCTTTCGTCCATTCTCCTCTTTTGTATTGGTCCCAAGGGTCGTCTGCACTCTTTTCCTCGTTCTTGTCAACCAGAGACATCTATACTCGTTCGACATCTTCCAACCTTTTCTTCCCAACTCAACATACCATATAGCCGCTTTCTGCAGCACAGCTCTCAAGGCATTTTTGGGCCTGCCTGCGGCGGTCGACAAGGCCTACGTATTTCTCACGCAAAGAGACGCCAGAAACTCAAGCAGCTGAAAGCCAAATCTCGGTTTCCAGAGCCTTCGCAACCACCTCCCCATTCTACATCCCTATTCTACACCCTATTACCAGTCTTGGCATAGGGAGTTGGAATGGGATTAGTTCTAGAGCCGAATCTGGAACATGAAAGAATGAACCAGATGTTCCGATTGCCGGGTCCGCCGCTGCTGGGTAATACATCACCAGACTCTCTCGCTCCAGGGCCCTTGGTGCCAATTTCTCATCCTTCAGATTCCGAGGCACGAATTGCTGTGCTACCGAGTAAAGCGCCGTCGCCAACGTCGCACAGCAAAGTACATCGTCTGTGATGCAAAGCAATACGCTGGCTACTTCTAGCGATGCCATTGCCAACATTGGTCTGTCCGCCCCAGCCCCGGACATGAATTGCACCAACAGGGACGGCCTACCAACAGTTTGCCCGAAAGACTTATCTGACGAGGATTTCGACAATGATCTTCAATTCGTCGCCCTTTCTCCCGAGCCCTGGCGGTTCAGTTATGAACTGGCACCTGACTTCTTCGAGGAATCCGTTCTTTCTGGGGGACCTTGGCATTGACAACAACCTGAATCCAAACGATCCCAGTTGCAAAGAGCACCAACACCGTATACGCTTGAGATAAGCAATTTGCAGGGCTTTCCAACAAGTACGTCGTCTAGTTAGCCAAACCGGCCGACGGTGACGCGCATAACGGGCAACGGCGGTCCATATAAACATTGACAAAGAGCTCTTCTTCAACTTCCCCAACCCGCAATGGACCGACCCAAATGAGAAGAAGGTATAAAGGACTCAAGCGTCAAGCAGGCGCAGTCGCCCTTGTGCGAAGCCATTCCTACCAAGTCCTTCCTCATGAACGTCTACAACGTCGGACAGGGCGTCCAGGGCAATACCGAGATTGGTCAAGAGTGCTGATTGGGGGCGAAATGCCCCCCCCCCTCAATTCACATTACTTATCGCATTTCGCTGCGTTCTTCATCGATGCCAGAACCAAGAGATCCGTTGTTAAAAGTTTTAATTAATTGCTTGTGCCACTCAGAAGAAACGTCGTTAAAATAGACCCCCTCCCTGAGGCGAAACCATTAGGGACGAGGTTGATGTGCGAGCCGACATCCGGTTCGTTCTGAGGATTGGTGTCCACGCCCAGATCGTCGCCCTGGCATCGCCACTCGGATCAGCTCACGCAACAGGTTTTGCATACCGACATCGAAGGACAGATACGATACCTCCTCTGAACATCATCAACTCCCAGTCGCTGAAGAGAAGCTGTATTGCGCGAGTTCTATCTAGTGTCTGTGGACCGACCTTTGACTGAATTCTGACATTTGACACCGAGACTGCATGCCCTCCCATCATCTCCGACCGATCCCGTACTTCCAGCTGATAGTGCTCATCCGGCTGATGCTCCTCCTGGAACCAATGGGCGTTAACAGGCAGAGGACGCCGTCTCCGATATGATGGGCCAAGGCGGCAGCAGCGAGCCTAATACGGTTTGGAACCCCTTGACAGCAAAACGTACTTCGACAACGTGGGCTGCCAGTTCGCCATGCGCGTCGACCCCGGCGGCGCGACGTGGTCGTCTCTTGCAGCACGCAATGGGAACATGTACCTCGTCCGTTCCGATAGCCAAAAACGACGTGGACTGCTCCGAGATTATGGCCCATCGCGGACGACGTGCTCCTCTCCGGCGGCGCCCAGCGGCCAATACACTACTACGACGACGCCATGTCCCTGGTTCCCGGTCCGCCTCGACATCGAGCTGGACGCGCCAGCGGGGACCGTCGTGGTCTTCCGGGCGCCGCCGCACTACAACCCCGATGACCCGGACAAGTATTTTTTCTTGATCAATCGAAATCGACACTTACGACCAGATCTTCCACCCGATTGTGTGCAACCACGCGGACGGGACCGCGTCGAATGTCTGTCTTCCTGGCGCGAGACCCCGCGGCAGACGTCAAGACGTCGCAGCGTCCGGATGCCACCTACTCGATCAGAGGAGGCAGGGCAAGTGCCTATCATGCTTTGGTATTGAATCGAAGCACGCCATGCCAGGGAGGCAGGGTTCTTGGGTTCCTACGTTGACTTTCCAAGCGTGCATCGTCAATCTCACCGGAGCCTCATGTTTCGTTTCGAACGTTTGCTCACTTCAATCCACCCGCCCGCCCCGTCGTGGAGCATCTTTTTTTTCGTGGGCTTTCTGACGCCACTGGAGGGACCGCATCGTTCACCCTCTCTCGTCAAACCCAAGTCAGGCTCGAACCTGAAGCGTGAGCAGCAACGGCAGTCATCCTCTCACCAATTATTGCACACACCCCCTTTTTCACTTTCCATCCTCCCTCTCCCCGCAGCCTTCCCCGCCCCATTTGCTCCCGATCATGCACGCTCTACGGATACTCTGTAGGGAAATTAGCAACATCTCACTGACCGGCTACATATCCATGCTGCCCCATCACCGACCTGTCGTCGCCCTATTCCCCAGCCCAACGCCCCNACAAGGGGAAATAACCGCACAAACAAGGGAACAAGAACCCCTCCTCCTCCTTTCTCAAACCCAAAAGCCAGAATCCAACTTTGAGAGCCCCGCCAAGACAGCCCGGGAATCCCTGCTCGGCGTCTTGCGGTGATGAGGACCCACATCACCCCCGGTCGGTGCGCGGTACGGGCGGGAGTAAGCCAAGCCCCATCAGCCCCATCCTCCTGCCCCGGTCCCGAATGCTCGGGTCTTGGCTTAGCGTCATTCTACTCCAAAAGGCCCCCCCTTCTTCACCGCACGCGTCTGCGCCGCAGTCACATGCCGAACGGCAATTCCGCCTCCAACTCTCTGCCGGGACCCCTACCTACCGACCCGACCGGGATCAGCTCAGGCGGCCCCGACATTCGACGTCAGCAATACAGGTCAATCCAGCATGCCAAGTTGGCGCACCTCCTCTTCGTCAATTTCAATCTTGATCGTGTCAGTAACGAGCAAGTCACAGTGATGCATGGGTGAGTGTTGGATGGATGCAATGGGCCTGGTTAGGAGAAATGCTCCTTGTATTCTTTCTTCTCGTTCTTCATCAACTACTTCAGTAGCGACTGCTCTACCTCTGTTTGTGGTATATTCCATCTCGCCCTCCTCCACATTACTTCGGGTCCGCCGTCCTCCTGGCCGGACGCCTGAGATCACCTCCATCCCCTCCGCATCCGGCACCGAGCCAAAGCGGAGGAATGGGCCGAGACCTCGACGTTGAACACATTAAATGCACGGAGGTCTATGTCTCCATGTTCTGGTGCCGTGTACACCACTCTCCCCAACTCCGTGGGTCTGTCTGCCGTGATCATCCAAGAGGCCGTTACTTGTAAGCCTGTCGAGAATCATGATTCTCCGGCTGGTTCTGTCGTTTGTAAAAAAGAAAAAAAAGTATTAATACCACGATTGCGCCGGTGCTGTGCTGCTGATGCAAATGGTACAGGTAATCCAAAGTGGTATCCGTGTAGAGTAAAAAGTGCTGATGATGAGAATCGAAAGAAAAAGGTATCGGTTAAGGGGTGATGGTTCTGTATCGGGTTGCGTGGTATCGTCTGTTGAGGGCTATCATCGCACTCGACGTGGCCGTGAAGGTATTATGTTCGTCTGGCCGGCGATGCCGCTCAGTCGCATTATGGTATCGTTCGAGATTGAAATTCGCCGTGCGGCGCGAAAAATCGAATCTACAGTACGGCGACCTCGGTGAGCTGGGGAATCTCGTATTGTTCGTGGTCAGGTCGGATCTCGATGCTGAAGATGCTGCGGCCGGATTCTTCAGATAGCGCGGGACTCAAGCTTCCGCTGCCCCGGCTTGACGAGCTGTAACTGGAACTGCTGCCAACGGCCCACTCGTCGCTCGATGAGCTGCCACGTCGCTGGAGGTAACCCATGTTGTACATCCGTCCGTACTCCTCGTCGAACGTCTTTGTTTGCTCGCCAATCTCAACGTAGTCGTACTCCCAACGAGTCTTCTTGTCGGCCTGCTGTTGAGGCAGGTAGCGGGCCTTGGCGAAGTAGAAGATGGCGGCAGAAAGAAGGGAACCACCGACCAGGTCGACTGCGTAGTGGTGGTTGAGGTACATCGTCGCCCACCAGATCCATCCAACATAAATCATGAACAGGGGGCGGAAGCGGGGGAAGCAGTAGCTCAGAATGAGAGCCTCCATGACGGCGTCGGCGGCGTGCAGCGAGGGGAAGGCACCAAAGGGTACGGGGGCCGTCGTGAAGCTCGTCGTGTACATGTCGATTCCGAGAATGGCGTCGATGCGGGCCAGACCGGCGGGGGATCCTTGCATGCCGTAGGCGGCGGGCGCCAGGCCATGCTCGTTCTCGTACCACGGGGGAGTGCAGGGGAAGACGAGCTGGATTGTGACGCCGAGAACGTTGAGCCATCCGAAGCACTTGGCGAAGACGGGGACGGTTTTGGGGGCGGCGAAGAAGAACAGGAAGCCGGCGCAGATGAAGGGAGCGCCAAAATGACCCAAGCCGTACGGGATCCAAGCGAGGATGTCGAGAACGGGGTGGGTGTGAGCGGACAAGATATTAGAGAGGTTGGCGCCGTAAAGGACATTCTCGAGAGCGGGCAAAACGCGGACCCAGATGTGAGGGCGATATTTCGCATCAATGAAACTGGTACTCCTGTCAGCGTCTGGAGGCATCAGAGGGGGTGGAGGTAGGGCACAAAGCCGACTTACCGGCTACAAAAGAAATAGATGAGGTACGCCCATATACTCAGCCCAGGGAAGAAGAACTGGCTCGTGACAGGGACGGTCAGGAGCAGCAGACCACCGGCGACGGCGAGCGTCTTGATTAGAGGGGCCGAGGGCGTAATGCAAAGTGAGAAGATGATCAGGGCGACCAGTATGGTGTACTGCAGGTCGAGGAACCTCCACTTATGATTTTGCAGTTTCCGTAATGTGACAACAGGGTTGAATGATCTCTGAAGCGAGGTAACATCCTCGGCGCCGTTGTAAGTGTCGTGCTTCTTCTGGTTCCTCTTTGCCCGGCTGAGTCGGTACCGGTGGGGAATAGGGTTGAGCTTGGCGAAGTTGATGTTACCGGTCAGGAGCGACGGGAGCGACGGGAGCGTCGGCTTCCCTTGGCGGAAGCTGGCGAAGTCACGCATAGTTGCTAATACTCTCGGGGGAGCAGGCGGTGTTCTGAAAGTCGCGACACACAGCGAGGGGGCGGGGTGAGAGAGGTGGTGGAGGTAAAGGACCTCGAGGACGTCAAGGTCTTTCTCCGGGTGTTGCGTCGACTTGTCTGTGTCTGACTAAAACCAAACCATCCGGCAGGGCTTTTCTTGTCTGGTCTTGTCTTGCCTTGATTCTGACCCGATGGCTCAGCTACGTCATGCCCCAGCGAGCCGGTCTGTTGAAATTCCCCCCAAAAAATATCCTACTCGTCGGCTAGATGTGTGGTTTGCGAGCGGGTGGTCGCCGTCGAGGGAGGAGGGAATGATCAACGGGATGGGAGGTCTTGGGGTTGAGGGCGGGAGAAGAGGGGAGGAAGAGGTCAAAAAGGGAATGAGACAAGCGACAGAGTTACGCAGAGTGTGGATGACTGGATGGATATGTATGGCGAGGAGACAGCGGAGGAAGAGGCAGGGTTAGGCAAAGTAGGTTAAAGTAAGGCAGAGAAGGGATAATAGATAGAGTGACAAAGTGAGAACCGGAGGCAGGGCACGACAAGGACCACGGTTCCAAAGACGTGTCCAGCGAAGGAGGCCGAGCTCCTCCCTCTGGATTTTGCTGGAGCCCATGATTTGAGGTGTACAGAGTAGGAGCCCAGAGGTACCCAAGACGCCCAAGACTCAGCGGAAAGGTACCAAGGCAGCCCAAGCCGGCCCACGGAAGCGGCGGGGACCGGGGTGCTTGTCAGAGGCCGAGAGATTTTGGGTGCGGCGGCGTCCTGCACGTACAGTAGCGTAATAGAGTGGGTTGAGGAGTTAGTGTGTCTCCGTCCGTCCCTTCTTCCTCTTCGCGCGCGGACAAAAACCCCAAACGAAGTACCGTGTACCTCTACACAACCCGCCGCCCTACGACAAGGTACAGTACACTGAAGATAGACCCGGGGTACGTACACCACCTCGCAGGTCCCCTCAAATTCCTTCTGGTTGGGTTGTGAGTCTCCCGAGCGAGTCCCGCCCACACACCCTACGTACTCTGTAGTACACAGCTGACCAAGACTAATCGTAGGGGGCGTCGGGCGGTAAGTGGTCCGTTGTAGCGCGTGGGACGTAGGGGCTGGCAAACTGGGGAGGCCGAATCGAATCAAGATGAAGCTATGATGCTGTGCTGCTTCTCTCAGGATACCCTGGGGTCCCGTCTAAGCAGGCCTCTCTTGGCCGTATCTGTCTGCGTAGCGAACTCGTCGCGACTCTCGTCATTCGTTCGGAGACCCTAGGGTCCTTCTACGTTATACAGCGCAGCGCAAACCATACTGCTGCTGCTGCTGCTGCTACAGCTGTTACTGCTGTTACTGCTACTGCTACTGAGGGCGAGCGGGCAGGCAGATGCCAAGCGCAGCTCTGCCATCCTTCCGCCCTCTCCGGATCGACTTGTCATGACTGCCGTCGAAAGCTGGCAAGCTCGGCGCCATCTCTGCGGAAGGTCTCATCTTGACGATCATTCCGGGGGCTGGATGGCGCGCCGCTCACGTCTATGATGGCTGATGGTGTCGTCGTCCTGAGATGGCCTATGATGGGCTTGTTTGTTGGGGGCCACCTCGGTCTGGGAAACCGAGGGCGAAAAGCACACAAGACCACAAATGCGACGGACGCTCGGATGCTGCGGCTCGGGTACAGGTACATCCCCGATAAAGCGGGGGCTTGGTCGACTCGGGTACGTACCGAAAAAAGGAGTCACGAGCGCTATAGCGGTCGTCGTTGACGGCGCACGGGCTAATCTTTGGGAGAGACAAGAAGGCAGGGCACGCTCCCTGCAGTTGATCGGGCAGGTTCGACAGGCGAGGTACGTACTGGTTTCTCCCACAGTCCGTCTGCCGGGGCCTTACGTGATGATGCTGGTCTGCAGGACCACGCCGGGGGCCCAGTGACCAGTCCTCTTTTGGAGTGGTGGCTGGTGGCTGGTGACGACGGGGTCCATATTTTGCTTCGATTTTTCTGCTTCCTCGCCTTCGTCTTCGCATTTAGTTCGCGTGAGGATGACATCTTCGCTACGCTAGCTGCCGAACCAAAGAGCCAAAAGCACTCTGTAGAGGAGAAGAGAAAAAAAAAAAAAAATTGGCCGAGCGACGGAACATCTCCGTGGTGGACCTGATTAGTAGTGATTTCACGTACTGTATCCGTAGCAGACTTCTTCCTCCCACTACTGTAACCAGCCACGAATCAGCAGACCACCTTCAATGCGGAAAGGATTCATTACGGATACAGCCTTTCGAGTCGCTCTCCTTTACCTCGCAGTCCGCATGTTATTTCGATGGTTCATCTTTTCAAGCCGTGGGCGGCTTCATCTCGTTCATCCTCAAACCCGCAAAGTCCGCCCCCGGGCCCCGTCGAATCGGCGCATCGGACTTTGCTGGACCCAAATTGCTCTCCCGCCACCCACGCTCCTTGACTGACCCTGCAAGCGTGCATCACCTGCCCACAAGTCGGTCACAGAAAGAGTGTGTCGCGTGCGTGCTGCAGTTGACAGCCAGTTGTCGATCGATGGCTGGTCGACAGGGCTGAGATCCCCCCCCGTCCCAATAATCCTGTCTGAGTTCTCACATCGCAACATGTCGCAGGCTTACAGCAAAGAAGCAAGCGCGCAATGTCACTTTGACCTTTTCGGTTGCTGACCCCTTGAGGTTTTTGAAATCAAGCCATTTCGGTGAAACAAAATGGCTACCCAACACCCGATTTTGAGATTATTGCTGTCGTCCATCCTGCTGCTTGCCCGCGGCGGCCAGCGCAGGTATGTAAAACCGGGAAAAGCTGAAGCTCGCCGGAAACATGCCACTTGCCCCTGCCGGCGTCGGTAGTACATACACACGTGCAACAGCACGAAAAGTCACGATGTACTACCCGGGAGTTGCTCATGGGTGTTTTGTTTACATCTCGATTTCGGCGGCCCATCGGTGCACGGTGGGAATCGAATGTAGACTGCCACCGGGCCACGGGCCATGGGTCAGTACACTACAGAGTACTCCGTAGAGTGGTGCCAGACGAGTCATCGGGGTGACCGCTGGCTTGCTTGGTCACCAAACAATTGTGGCCCGACGAAAAGCGTTAGACACCGTCACTGTCAAAATGGGGCTTGCAGTCAGTGGCTTGCAACGGCTTCCAGCCTAGCGAGGATGCGAATTGCTAACCAACAAGAATCTGACCATCAACCATCCCGCCGTCGCCCGTACCGAGGCTTGAGTGCGATGAAAACGAGGAAGGGGTATCCTGCATGCCATCACATCCGGTAATGAGCGATGATAAGTGGAGGCGGAGGGGGAAGAGAAAAAAAAATTCAGGGACAGCAAAACGGTGCCGGCATCATCGAGGCTCTGCCAATGTGGCATCAACCTTGACGACGTCTCCAAAAAAAGAAAAAGGAAAAAAGGGCGCAAAAGGAATCCAATCTCAAGTCGACCGAATCTCAGGGGTCAGCACTCAAAGAGAACAGGCCAGAACACGGTGCAAGATCTGCCAATCTATTCGAAAAGTCTCCGCGTCGACATCAACAAGCGCTGTCATCCCTTCGCCTCGTCTTTTACCGCCGGGCGACAGAGGAAGCCAGCAATGCGACAGGCCGGATGCGAAATGATTGGGGGTCGAGGTGACGACGAATCAACTCTTGTGTCTCGGCGCCCAGGGTCCAGAGGCCGGGAGAGAAGCCACGGTCCAGTTGTGCCAGTGGAAAACAGGCGCGGTCAGAGGAGTACGCGTGTTCGCTGCGAGGTCGACCAGGGGGAGGAGAAAGCGAGGAGCAGCGAGCAGCGAGCTGTGGATAGGTATCTAAGAATTGGAGACTTGAGAATGAGAAGAGACTGAGCGAGAAGGGCCTGGGAAAGAGAAGGAGGGAGGCGAGGCTAGGCAGGGATCTCCCGGTACGCTGCTTACCTACCCATCTTCGCGAACAGTACGGATATAGAGTAGATGGGTAAGTTGCAGGTACCTACACAGCTGCAAGCCGCCCAAATAGGTGCTTCTCGGTTCTTTCCTAGGCCCCCTCCCAGGGCTTCGTTTCCACCTAGCGTGCTCAGTTCCCCACTGTCGTCATGGTTTTTCCCCTCCTTCCTTGAACCAATATTTTCTTTTTCCCCTTTCGGGCGCTGCTCACGGAAGACGATCAAATTCTTCTTCGCCTAGTCCCGGACTCCATCTGCATCCCGCTCCCTCCCCTTCCGGTCAGCGAGATGGACGCCGCCGTCTGCTCCCAGAAGTCGGTGTCGGCCAGGGACAGACCTCCGCATCCCGTTTGCTCATTCGTTTGTTTATCCCCCCC
>NWBT01000049.1:886398-917133 GCA_003386485.1 Colletotrichum lentis | reverse complement strand
CCCCCCCATTCCCGAGCGGCCAGAGTCTCACCGGGACCCAGACGCCGTGCACACGCACTCCCCAAAGGCCGGTCAGGGCATGAACGTCTCCATGCAGGACAGCTACAACCTCGGCTGGAAGATCGGCCTCGCCTGCAAGGGCGTCTTGCCCCGCCGCGTGCTCTCGACGTACGAGCTCGAGCGCAAGAAGGTCGCCAAGGACCTCATCGCGTTCGACGGCAAGTTCTCGAAGCTGTTCACGGGCCGCCCGGCCAAGGACATCCAGAGCGAGACGGGCGTGTCGGATGACGAGTTCCAGAAGGCGTTCCACACGAGCAGAATGGTACGTGCGATCCTCTCTCCCTGGACAACAGCTGTTATATGATGATGATGGCTGACACGCCGCGCAGTTCACGACCGGTGTTGGCGTCAGCTACCAGCCGACCGTGCTCGTCGCCAGAGAACCCGAGGAAACCGATGGCGACTACGGCCTGGAGAAGAGCGCCGCCAAGAGCACGCCCTCCCTCGCCGCGAACTGCGAGATCGGCCGTCGCTTCCCGTCGTTCAGGGTCATTCGACAAGCCGACGGCCGCCTCTGGGAGCTGCACCACAAGCTCCCCTCGGACGGGCGCTTCCGCCTCGTGGTGTTTGGCGGCGACATCTCGCAAGCGTCCCAGCGCGACAGCGTCAACACCCTTGGCGCATGGCTGTCGTCGTACCTGCCCGGGCTGCCGACAATCACGCTCTCGCCCGGCTCGGACCCCCACAGCGGTTCGGTCAAGTTCAAGACGGAAAAGGACCCGTCCGTCGTGGACGTCCTGCTCGTGCACTCGGCGCCGCGGGACGAGGTGGATCTGTTGCGGGACGTGCACGAGGCGTATCACCCGTTTGACAGCAAGCTCGGCTGGGAGTACGACAAGGTCTTCGTGGACGGCGAGACGTATTACGAGGAGCCCCAGATGGCCTATGACAAGTACGGCGTCGACCGTGCCACGGGCGCTGTCGTCGGACTGCGGCCGGATGGGTATGTTGGTCTTGTCACGTCGCTGGACCATGGCGGACAGGAAGAGGTCCGGAAGTGGTTTGACGGCATCTTTAAGAGCGTTTAAGCAAGTCCTTGTTTTTCGGATGGATCTGGGCCCTCGATTTTCATCCCGCAGAAGGGATGGGCAGTCGTTGCCGGGTCACATCTGAGGCCGAGCATCCGCGTTTGCCAAAATTATGAGTTATTAAAGTATGGCACACTCCGACCGGTGTAAATGTTGATCCGCTCCGATTGGGGCCAATCCATTGGCTGAGTCCCTGAGCGAGATGATAAACATGAAGTCGTGTCGTCCATTCCGCCATCTCACTCACCCGTCATGTCAGGCGTCATGTCACCCGTCATCCCACCCGTCGCCTGTCTCCTCATCTCGTCCAGATTCATTGACTGATCCCTCCGACGCCAACTGTCGTCGTGTCTGGCGCCATCCTCATCGATCGCCCAAGAGGGCATGCCAATGCTTTCTCATGAGGTTGACATTTCACCGACGCTCCTCAGCGCGACCCAAAGTCCTCGCCCAAGCCCCAGAGACGTCCGCGCCCCAACCTGCAATGCCCCAGGTTATCGCGGACAACAACAGAAATGAACGAAAGAGGGAAAGAGCGAAACCAGATGGATATCGAAACATTCATCTCATGCCTTCCCGAGCGACGCCGACCCTCAGGCATCGAAATATCTCCATCCGTCGTGAAGGTAAAAAAGGTAACAAAGAGGGCCCTTTCATTTGCTCATTACAACGCTTGGCTTTCCGAGGCCATCTCTTCGTCTCGCAGACACAATAGCGAGCCGAGCCATCTGGCTCACTCGTACAATGTGCAGCGTGTGGCCGCACGCTCGGTTCATCCCCAAGGGGAACTGTCTCGAGGCAGGGGTATCCTCGGCTGTCATGCACCGAGGATGTGCGGCACGTCATGTCGGGGGTAACCCTGGCATCGAGGTATCCGCAGGTCTTCGATCAAAGGACCCGCCCCGTAAAGTAGGACCATCGCACGCCCGATATATGGTCCTTCGCATTTGTTCATGGCCGCAACGAGTGTTGCCGCCAGTCACTGGCTATCATTTTTGTTTTTGCCGGAATTGGCGACTCCATCCGAGAATTGTGCGCCGGCTCCTCGGAGGTCCTTGTCCTGGTCATCATTGGCATGCCGTCCTTGAGCGGGCGCGCCGTTGACCCTGCTGGGGATCAGCCGGTCAACCGCCGCGATAACAGTATTCACACGCTGAGCGCGGCTTTTCTTTCGCTCGACCGACCCGGTGCGATGAATGCTGCAGGCATCACGTTGATAGTTCGACTCGGAGATGTGGCGGCGGGGAGGGTCATCCTGTGTTTCTTGTGCAGGTAATACTGGCGCGCGCGGGGCGGTGTTCCTACGGGCCTCAACGTCAGCCTGGCCGATGTTCGAGGAGACCAGCACCACGGGGCGAACATTGGGGAGGAGACAGAAAGTAGGAGGGAGAACTATGCACAGATTGGCCCAGTATTGCCAGGTGGTGATGGAGTAAGACCTCGGGAGGAAGCAGGCTACTCAAATGAGCAGTTTTCCCGACCGAAA
Organism: Colletotrichum lentis; assembly: GCA_003386485.1. Lineage (NCBI taxonomy): Eukaryota > Fungi > Ascomycota > Sordariomycetes > Glomerellales > Glomerellaceae > Colletotrichum > Colletotrichum lentis. The sequence goes on along the minus strand of NWBT01000049.1, from coordinate 914,559 downwards.
CTTACAAGTTATCAGAGCCTTGATTGGCAGCGGTGGATGACATAGCGATATCTTCGCCAGAAGTTGTATTGGTTGTGCTGGCGCGACTTGCGACCGGCAGAGAACGATATCGGATGGCGTTCTAGGTCGAGCGGCGAGGGGGGCAGGGGGGAGACCGTAAAGTTTGGATGAAAGGCTGGCTGGCCTGGTCGTGATGTACTTGTTGTCGGCGAGGGTTGTAGTTGGAAAAAGTCGGGCTCTGACGAGATGGTCTCGGCATATGTAGGAAACACGACGGGTTCTTGACCTTCTATCTGTATCCAAGTGATATGGGAGCTCAAGATGAGCCATTAATAACAGATATGTAGAGAAACCACCACAGACGGAAGCGTTGGGAAGAGTCAAGTTTCCTTTCTAGCGTTCGAGTGATTTGGGAGAGGAAACGGAAATCACCCTGGGCGGAGGCCAGGGATCATCAGAGTCCTTCATGGTCAAGGCAAGGGTGTGTCGGGAGCGCACAGGGGTCAACCCGAAGGTTGGAGAGGTAAAAAAGTCCGGCAGATGGGTAGAGAGGTACGCGGACTTGGCTCGCCTCAGCTGGTCCTGGTCCTGGTCCTCTCCATGCATTACTCCACTCCACAGTAGGTACTCCGTATGTAGGCTGTAGCTTATAGATGGAGGATGTAGGTCGTGTGTGTCAGTGAAGTACAGAGGCCGCAACTTGCCCTAGGTACAAAGCTAGAGCTATCGATGATGAACTGTTGCTAGCTTTGACTTACAGACACCGATCTTGTCGCTGTCTCTGGTGCTGGGTCGGGTTGGGCGGCGGGCGCAGCGTGCAGGGCCGCTTCCGGTGTGGCACGCCCTGCTGGGGCCCCCATATGCCGGCGGCACAGTACCTGTTTAAGGGCGCGGGAGCGATGAAATACCAGCACAGCGGTACGTATACTTGAGGAACCTAGACATGGGTCTAGTGGGGGTGGGTGTAAACTGGGACGAGAAAAGGGAGGGACAGTGACTTCTTTCGTAAGGTGAGGAAAGAGGCAGAAGGAGTTTGGTGGTGACGGTGGTGGTGGACCGTGGAGGAGCAAGAGAGGAGGGTTCAGCAAGGTCAGGGGAGTACGTACTAGACAGGGTATTCTGGCTTGGTTGGTCGGCAGGCGGGTCGTAGCAAGAAAGATCATAAGAATTCAGAAAAGAAAAGAAGGATGGCGAGGAAACGGAGCGACACACGCACACGTGCCCATTCCCGCCACGCAAGCCAGCACGTATCCTCTTGCTCCGATAAGCCTCGTCAACACATACAATACTATGTGCACGGTGGGAGTAAGCTTTCAATTTGCAACAAGATGACTGACGGACTGGCTGTCTGACAGACGATTCGGCTGAACGATTTAATTGATAGTGACGATGAGCCTCCCCTCGTTGCTCTCAGTCCCTCGAATTTTATCTGTAGTCACACGGGCCAATTGATTCCCATCATTACCCACTGGGGGGGGGGGGACTCGGGGAGGATGCCAAAAGGCGCCTTGGTCGAAGGCCACCCACGCTGTCGCAATGCTCATCAACACCCAGGCATAAGATACGGTTCGACACCATGCTGTCGACAGCCTGACTGATTAATAAACCAGACAGAGAGATAAAACGTAATCCGTAATAATAAAGCAGAAAAGTCGCAGTCGCAGTCTCAATCACCATGCAAGTGTGCATAGGGCAGCACAGCACACAGGCTTGTTCCTCTTCTATGCCCGCGGTGAAAATTGATGTTCCTGTTCCCCTCAAGACTAAAGTTCCTCCCACTTGGCGAGAAAAGTTATTTGCTTGCACACAGCCGGCGGTTTGTCAGAGCCAAGTGGTACTTATCCGCAATACCTGCGACAGACGCAATGCTGAACATTTCTAATATTCAACCTAGCGCGGAGCGAGCAGCGAGCAGCCCGCAGCCCGCAAAAATACCGAGATGGGTTGTTTCTGGTTTCTTCTGGCTGGACTCGTTCGACGGCGGCTTGCTGCGGCTTGCCTGACGTACAGGGCGTGAGTGACCTCTTGGCAAAGCCGCAATCCCCAGCGGCCTGGTCAGGCTATAGTGGCCGTGCATGCCCTCCTACTTTCTCCTGTCATCCACGAATCGCCGAAGCCAAGCCAGGCTTGCCGCTTGCACATCACCGCTGACATAGGTATGCGATTCTGAAAGTCCCGGCTCGCCAGCTAGATTATCGCTTCAGTGTAGTCGGATTAAGAGAAGACAGTTGGAGCCTAACATGGCTTTTGTTCACTAATCCCTTCGAATCACCTTTTCTTTGTCCTGTGATTCGGCACCGTTGCTCCCGTCACCTCCCAGAACAGGAGTGAGACGCGAGGGAGCTCCAAAAAACGAATGCGGAAAATCAGATTATGCGTTCCATTGGTCTAACTTCGACTGCGTCATAAGCCAGCGTCGGAGAAACCCCCGACTGGACATGGTCGAAAGCCCTCCCTCTATCATCACATCATCCCCCTCATTACACAAGTGTTGTTGTCCCCTAATTGCTCACATAAACCGCCCACCGCTCCACCACGTCTATATTAAGTCAAGGCCAATACTGCGTCGACGATGTGCGATGCTGCTGAGCCAGCACCAGTCCTCTGCCCCCCACCGACAAGTTCCCGGGTAAACGATTTTGCTTCATCTTCCCTGGGAGAAGCAAAGAAACCTCGACAAAAAAGAAGACAGCAGGGCTTCCATCTCTATCATCCGATACTATCTACGGTGCCGTCCTTCCGACGATCTACTCTTCATTCGTCCGAAATTCACCAGCATCTGCACCTTGAGAAAGCAACTTGGGAGGACATCATCAAACGAAAAACCTCATCCCTTCGTTTCCATCTCCTTCTCACACGCGCTTCCCTAAAGCGTCTGCGCTCATCCCTGGGTTTATACCTCAGTCGAGAAGTCTTGCTGACGTGGGCGTAAGGGAATTGCGTGTGCTGCAGCATGCTCTGAGGGGTAGCTGGGATGACGCATTTCAGTCATATCCGAAATGGGATCGATGCTTAAGCCAATCATCAGCGCCCGCATTGAAGACTAAACATTGTCGCAATGAGTGTTAGGACCAACAACTTACGGACCGGCAGCGGGACGATGGTAAAGCTACTTCTAATTGTGTTCTGACACCCAGCAGATCGGTTGGCTAGTCAGCGTCGACCTGGATGTCGGCGGTTATGCTGACGTCTCCGCCGCGAAAGAGCTGGTCAACGACAGCAATGGTGTCGAGGTTATGGTCGATTCGACTCTTTTGTCGCTCGACCATGCCGACCTGCACATTACTGCAAACACCAAGGTCGACATCTGCAAGGAACAGTTTGAGGCGCTCTTGGCAATCAATCGACTTCTGCTTAGATGAGACACGTCTTCGCTGATTTTTACTAGGAGTCGACAGCGTCAGCGAAACCGAAATCGAAAACTCGACCGGATGCATAATCAGAAAGGATGAGAAACTACAAAGGAGAAAAAGCCAACGGGGTAGGAATTGTGCGGGGAGAGGCCCGCACTCGTGGGCCTCCAGATCGTCGTCTTCGATAGCCATTCTATCCAGACAGCTTGGGGGACCTATGAGCTACCGAAGGCAGTCTTGTCGGACAAATCTTTGGGTAGAATGTTGTGCGATCGGACGAAGGCGCTTCATGGGCTGTGCCTCTCACGTACCAGGAGACAGAGCCTGGCTGTGTGGCGGCGGCGGCGGCGGCGGCGGCGGTGGTAGTAATGATGTTAATAGTGATGATAGTAGTAGGGGTGATAGTAGTGGTTAGGATGCTGGTGGTGGTATTGACGTGTTTGTGAGAAGGGACCTTCATCTTGCAATTTAGGGTGCCGGCGAGGCAAAGAGAAGAGAGGAGGAGCTTAGCATGGATTGTTAAAGAGATGAAGGGTGTTCCGTGTGGCCTCGAAGAGCAGATTCAGACGGCGGCCTTGACTGCGCTGAGCCAGGTTGGCGGGCGGCGGGCGAGGGACTAGGTAGGAGTAAAGAAGTGTGTAAGAAGAGAAGGAAAGTAAAACCAAACCTCTCTCCTCAGAATAACAACGGGCACGTGTAAGTGGGCAAGGTAGTAAAACAGAAGGGAGAGAGTCTCTGTGTTGTGGGATAGCTAGGGGTTTTAAAGGAGTATCGTAAGTAGGGTAGGTAGGTAGGTGCGCGGGTGACCAGGGCAGGAGGGAAGGAACGGAGACGAAGCGACGTCCTAACAAGACGGGACGAGTGGCCGAAGCGATGATGTGCGCAAGTGATGGGAGAAAAGTAGGTAGGTACAGACCAGAAGGGGGGCCAGAGAAGGAAGAGAGGGGAGACGGGACTGGGAATTGGGACATGGAAGAGGGGGGCATTTCAACATGGCCAGACGGGTGAGTGCCCTCTGGCAAGCCTCCTCGGCTTGGCGCTCCCCCACCCACTCAAGTCGCTGCCACAACAAGCAACAAGCGGCCATGTGTGGGTTTCCTTCGTCTTTCCTTCTTTTCCTCTTTTACACCTGGCGCCTCTTCTTCCCCTTCCTCAGTCCCCCCATCTCGGCCAGCTCCCGCGACTGCTTGTCCGAGGGATCTCCTTCACCACTGAATGCTGCCTGTCCTCCTCTCTTCCCCCGACGATTCTTGCTCTGTCCATTTGTCTCTCGACTCCTTCTGGCCTGGTGCCTACTCTTCTACCGGGCGGTACTTGCTTCGGCCCATACTCAAAGCCTGGACCAAAAGTACCCGTCGAAGTCTTCCTCCCATCCAACCATCCTTGCCATTCTGCGACGACCCTTGTTCTCTCCACCCTCTTCAACTTGTCCGTTCATCACGTCGGAACATGCTCCTTCTGCCGGTGTTTTCTCAAAAAGCAAAGACTGGTTTTGTCGCGCAGAGGCCTGTTCCGGTGTCCGGCGTCAACCGACAACTGTCCACGGCTCTCACCCTCCCCATCCGCCCCCCCGCGGCCAGCTCAAGAGCCCCTGTCCTGTTCACTCGTCCTCCCCGACTCGCTTCATACGGCCGTTGTCCCCTTTTCTCTTCCCTCCATCTTCAACCCTTCCCAGCACCATGCCATCTCTGCAGGACCTCATCTTCTCTCAGCCACAACTGTTACCGATCAATGGCAGCACCGCGGCGCACTCAGCCTCCTTGGCCCCAACAACATCCAATCAGCCTCTTGAGCTTTTCGACCTGGATCAATTCATTTGAGACGCGTCAGGGCCACCAGAGGCATTGAGGCCACTATGCAAGCACCTGGTGGGCTTAGCGGACCCAGTTGCCCACCATGCTTCCCCTCCCAAGCCACCAAAGCAGCTTTCCTCTCTAACATGCAAAAATCCACTTGTGGTGGCCCGTGGGTCTGTCCTGTCAGGAAAGAACTGTTGCCATGCCTCGATTGGCCTCGATTGAGAGAATGTTCCCCCCTGAGGTTCGTCCCAAATTGCATGCGACACCAAGTGAATGCATCATCAGAGGTTGGCTTTCTCGTCGCATCGCATAGCGGTTCGATGTGCGCGGGTAGATGGGCGGTCGAATCGCGTGGCCCTGCTGAGGCGGCAGTGTTTGCTTTCCCCGTCTGTTCGTGCGCCTCCCCGTTCAGCGTTGCCTCGTAGAGATACCTAGGTACCGCTCAGCTCTTCGTTACACAAGAGCCGCATGGTCCGCGGCGGTACGTAAGGCTGCCAGGGTCTAACCAACTACGGCTTAGTCAGTGAGTGGGTGGATACCCCCCCATTGCAGGGAGGGAATCTTGACCTTGAAGGATTAAATGGGCATCATGATGGGTTCTCAATTTCCGACGGTCTTTGGATTCCAGAGCTCAAACCCATCAAGGGACGGCTGGCTGATGTCGAATTAGAGTCCGTTGATCGCACGAGTGGGGAGAAGGCCCCCGTCACTTTAAGCTCAAAAGTCTGTGCGGATGAGCCATCGGATTAGGTAATTGCCGATGTGGATTATCCTTGGGATGATCCCACCACCAAAACGGCAGGTAGGCAGGGCACAGGCATTCTGGAACTATTGATCGTAAGATGGGCGCAAGCCTGGATCGAAGTCGGTTTGTTTCTAAACAAGCAAGCAGTAACACAGACAAGGGAATTGCGACGCCTATCCTGACACTCAACATGAGGAGCGAATCGATTAAACGCTTCGCTGGTCCCCGCAATGGAAGTTAAACTTCACCGGCCCCATCTGACACGTGCAATACCTATTGAGAGGCACCACTAATCCGATCCATCCCCATCATCGCCACACACATGCTCTCTTATCTTATCTTACCCACGACCAGATTACACTTCCCCAAGAGCTAACATCCCACGCTCACAAACCCGACTGCCGAGCACACCCCCTAAGCAGATTATGCATGCGCCCGTGAAAATCTATGTTGCACGTATTAGGTACATGGCCCGCCCGACCTTTGAATGACCAGGTTTCACCTTGTCTATCGGCCGAAGGTACCTTGCCATCGAGAGACGCCTGCATCAAGGGGGGGGGGGGTCGCGTCAAACCCTTACTGGGATCAATTGACCGAGTCTGGAGACGACGTCGACTTTGATCGTCAAGTTGAAGCACTTCAGGTCGATTGGGGCCGGGGGCGCGTTTCCCCTGACCTACCACCATCCAATGTCGACAGGGCCATCAGGGCGGCTAACCCAAAATGGGCGATGTGCACTCCGGGCACGTACTGCGCTGTCCCGTCGTCCGCATCCGGGTCAGTTGGCCAACAGGTGTGGTGCCTCGTTATAGATGACAATGGGAGGGAAAGTATTGTTTCATTTCTGGAATTGCGATCCGACCCCGCGAAGGCTCGCAGGAACGTTGTGGGTGCGCCGACAGGTCGCGCCGCCATTTCCGGAGACCAGTCCGAGTCGGTCGACGTTGGCGACGGCAGCGGCCGCGACCGAGGTCCCTTGGGCACGACCGAGAGCCTGGTTAGAGACGAAATCTCTGATGCGTGCATCACTCTGGCTTTGAGCTTTCTGCTGGCTTGCTATTCTCGCAGACTCGGTCTCGCTACGAGGGCAAGAAGCAATTAGCTACCCAAGACACGATATCTGTGTCGCGGAAAAAGAGACGTACGTGTTGACTGAGCCTTGTTGGGCCGTTGTGGAAGCCATATCCGATCAGACTAAAAGGGATGGCCTGAATGGAAAGACGAGGGCGTCGGGGTATAGACTATGGAAGCAGGTTCCTCTTGAGGCCTCTTGAGGGAGGCAAGTTCGTTTCCTTTTATCCAAAACAGAGAAGCGTTGACTGTAGGAGACGAGCCGATTCGATAGGACCGTTTTCTGGGGGAAAGAGATGCAATTTCCGAGAAACAACTATGCGCAAGGTATCCCACTTTCTTATCTTGGAAGAGAAGGGGATGAGAGCGATAACAGTCTGCGGGTCAGCGCTGGCTTAAATACTGGACGGAGGGAGCGCGGAGTCCATTTCGAAAATGTGTAAAGCATGGCAAAGATGGGGGGGGGGGGGGGGGNATGGATTGAATGTCGATGAGAAGATGAATAGGCTGCAGACTGTCGTTCCTTCACAAACGAGGCCGACATTGGATGAACCTGAATCACCAACAGCAGGTGTGCAGGTCCAGGTGCAGGTGCAGGTGCAGGGGCGTGGTGGGGCGGTGTGGCCCCTCTGGATTGGACTGCAAGGGTATTAATCTGCACTAGTTAGGTCGTAGAGGTACCTAGACGCATGTATCCCAGATGCGAATGACTGGGCTAGAGATACCCACTCCTTGAGTATCCATGTTGGGGAGACGTTTTGTTATAGGGCCCTGGGGGGGGGCTGCCACAGCGGAGCAGAGATGAGAGTATTCTGTGCTGGCTGGCGTCAAGGTCTTTGTGGATGCCTAAGGACCGACTACCCCGTCAGTCGTATCATCGACATGCCAGTGCGATCGTTTTTGCGCTGGCTGTTTCACTGGGGTGGAAGAAGGAGAAAAAGGGAAGGCTGCCTGATTTCCCAGAGCCATGGCCAAGTCGAGAGTCCCAAGGATCAAGGGTCTAAGGAGTCTGTAAAGACACAGAGTAGGTTGAAGGGGGCCTGAGACAGCCGGCTGCTCCCTGTGGAAAGGAACAAGACGCCCGTATCGCTCGGAAGCGACCGTTTCTGCTTCCAGTGCGGCCTACCTACACAAGAGTCGCGAGATTCCCTAGGGCCTTGTGGTTCAACAAGGTATCTACAAGGTGGGCACGTCTTGGGCTTCTTCGTCCAAGTCTTCCGCTAAGGCAAAAGGCTTATCCGTCTCACTGACAGACAGATAGACCGAAGGTCGATGAGGGTCGGCTTGCTTCAGTACGCTTTTGCTTACGGGTCAGTCCCGAGCGTCTGAGCAGGTTTATCTCAGGAAGAGGAGTGCATGGCGGAGCGGAATAGATGCCGGCGGACAGAGCTGAGCAAAGGGGATTGACATCCAGCCGGCATCCTGGTACATACTGAGTTGTACCGGTAAAGAGAGAACTGTGCTCGCATGACAAGACAGGACGGAACTCGACTTGGGGGGCCGGCAGTACCGTACCCGGTGTGGTGGTGGTGGGGCGGGTGGGTGGAATGAACCGACCGACGACGCTCCATGCGAGTTTATACACCCACCCTTCCAGTAGAAGCGTTGGAGACACTGCATGCTAACCAGGGCAGCGGCTCAACCCCAAATCTTTTGATACAAACCGGAAAAAGAAATCCAGTCGCAGAACAACCCCCCGCAGGTCCTGACCAAATGAGTCTGTTTCTTCGGGGTGAGTGGGTGTGTGTGTGTGTGTGTGTGTGTGTGTGTGTGTGGGGCCTGCTCCTCGGCACGACTTGCACCAGGGGATGGCGAACCGCCGAGGATGCTTTGGCAGGTGCGCACCCGGGCAACCCCTGCCCATCCTTGCGAGATCTGTGAGTTGTTCTGGGAGTGGGTTAGCAATCGACGCCATGTCTGCGCCGAACGTCAGTTGTCACGCGCCAAGTTACGTCTCTCTCCTCTCTCTAAGGTGCTGTAGCTTTCGGTTGTGGTTCCCTTACAAGAGAGGACTCGCTGGGTCTTCCGTCAACGCTACCTTGGTGAGAGAGACATCTGGCTCACCATCATCTTTGGGGCCGTCCGTCCGCCAGACTCCAAAAGTTCCCTTTCGAACAAGCCCGGGTGGGAAACTTGGCCACGTTAGTCTCCCCTCATCCTCGCGGCACGTAATTGGCCAGAGATCACAGTGTCAGTTATGAACCTTACCTTGGAAGACCACGCCCCTTCGTCCGCCCACCTCAGAAATCTACTCCCCGGGGCCTCCACTCTGGACGCATCACTGCAGCCTATACCCGAGTGGTGTGGCATCTTGCCGGGCTGGGAATGACATTGACGGATGACCCTTGTCCGTTGCTTGGATTTGCCTCGAGCGATCTTATTATATTCTACCACAGACACTTGAGCGCAGATACTTGGCCAAGGGGTTTCCAGTGTACCCTACCACCTTTGACTGCAGAAAAGATACTCGGCGGCCCAACGACTCCCGTCATGCCGAACGGTATCGGAGAGATACGAAGGCGAATGACAGGCGTATGTGAGACTGTAAGTGTGCTAATTGGTACAAGGAGTGCGGGACGCCCGTCCACGCCCGAAGCCTTTAGAGTCAGGACGTTTCCTGACCCCAAATGCGGCATAGAGCCGATATGCAGGGCTGATGTGGGAACTTTGTGCTCCCCTACCGTCTAGCTTACTGGGCCTGCACTTCACAGCTGCATTTGACGTCACTCTTGAATATCTGTCTTGTACTTGGAGAAGCTCACGAGGGGCCTTTCATGAGGCGTGGTTTGGCTATGCACGCCTAAGACCCCCATCCACAATTCTCCTTGACGCGAAGCTTTTTTTCGATGTCAGGACGTGTCCTGACTCCGAAACTGGTATGGTTCTCCGGATCATTCCGCAGGCGCCAACCAAAAACGCCCCAATGGCCTGCTACATTTTCACACCCTTAGCCACCACCCCTCCCCCCTTCAAAAGAGTTGGAATACGGTCTCGGCTTGGGGCTTTCCTTTTCGACCGACCCTGGTCCCTGTGGGGTACTCACTGCCTCCCTGACTTGGGTGGGTGAGGCGAGAGAAAAGGAGCCCCATGCCCGTCTTTCATGCGCCGCTATATTCTTTCTGATGTCAGGACATATCCTAACTCCAAGATCGGAATGGTTAAAACGACGAAGTGGACACAGAAGTTCTTACCTAACGACAATCACTCAGTCACAATGGACCAGGGTGCTGATTTATTGCTTGTGATGCCCTATTTGACGCCGTTTACAAAGCTCCAACTGCCCTCTCCTGCCTTTACGCCTCTGCCACAACGATCTGCCTACCTTGACCAAGTTATACAAGACCCTGCCCCTCTGCCCTTACTTGAATCAAACGTCTGAACACTAGCCAATTTCCAGCAGACAGCAGGAAAAACAACTGCAAAACAAACGAAGGCTGGCGGACTGATTGCTCTTAAACAACAAATTTATAAGTCTCTCGAAAAGCATTTCGCACACTGAGAATGATCGTGAGATAAGAGGGAATGCCTTGGGCTGAAAGATCTTAAAGGCGTTGCAAAAGCACTCGGTGATAACATTTTGCCAGGCTATTAAGCAAAACCTAGAGAGCACTTTAGACTAGATTAACCGTCGCGCAAGGAAGATAATCAGCCTTTGCAGCCAAACCAAGCAGGCTACAAGACAATCTAGTTTCAACGCTCTAGTCTTCATAGTTCAATGTTTCATCGTACGTAACTTGGATTGATATTGAAAGCATGCAGCAGTAGCTCCCCTGATAGTTTCCGCAGGTTCTGTGTAATGTATCCTGACGCTAAGTTATGAATTCCGATGAGCGTGTCTGGGTCCCCTTCTTGTAACATCCTCTGATTTATGTCTAGTTGCTTTAACACCAACTTCTCTGACTCCTCCTATAAGTATTCACCAAAGTATATTGTTTCTAGGTTTTGCATGATCCAAAGCGTGGCAGGATACCTTTCTCCAAGAGCTATTTAGTGCATCTTCACCGCCTGCAGAATGTACTGCCCTACAGTATTCCACTGTCTCTAGTAGTTACAAAATGCCCGATCCTTTGCATAATAAAAACCCTAGATAGGTTCTCCTATCTAGAGTGTGTTTCCTTGTGGTACAGGACACCTCTGACATGTGGGAGATATTTCGCGCAGACCTCCCAGACTTCTTGCGCGGCGGGTTTGTAGGTACTTGAAAGAGCTTTAAGTGCTTGCTGGACAAACTCGGCCAGACGCACTTGTTCACTAAACACTTTCGCGTTACCAGCTGCATCATCTTGATGAAGGATCCCCGTACTTGGCTGCCTCTCTATATTTGCGTCAGGATCTTACTGGCCCGTTCCTGAAGGTTGGTGCGGCCCTGGCATGTCTAAAATGTGGGAATAAGAGAGCGAATGTCTTATACTGGCCTGCTTTGAATGTCGTCTAGATCATCCCTTATCTCACAAAGTTATGGTCTCAACACTGCCGCTTAGGTCGTATTGTTTTATGCTCTTGCTGACGACCTTGTTATCGAGCAGAAGTTCGTTTGTTGGCTGTCTGCGGGCTAGGCACTCCACCGCAGATGCCGGTCAAGATATCCAACTGTATCTACGTATATGTTGATTGCAGGCTGTCGGTTTTACTTGAGACAGTAGACACTGAGTTTTCCAAATGTTGGGCAAGAGAATTAGCATGAAACTATGGTTTCTGACATGACTATTCTTGTAGCTGTTAAATCCCTAGACGCGTTTCTTGCTGATCCCTTCTTTCATACTAAAGCTTGCCGAAAGCCAGGATAACGGCTTCGTCCTTTGGAGGTGTTGTAGAGGTAATGTCGTGTTATTGGTTAACGAGGCGCAAGTGGTTGACGGCTGTGAGTGATTGTTGAGAAGGGCTTAGTTGGACCAGTCTATTGCGGTTGCGATTAGGCTGGCACGTTATTGGAGACGGCTGATTAGCCCGTCAAATTGGGACTGAGATTGACAGACTTATGGAAACCTGCGTCTCTCTGATTAGACGTTCAGCTAGTTCCTTGACGATGGCTGGATGGAGCTGAAACGGAGTTTAGTACAAGGAAGAGACATTGAAAGTTGGATGGCACGTGAGGTAGAAAAGTAAGATAAGCGTTGGGCGTTGGAACAGTTGGCTTTAGCGCATCGTTGGTAAGACCTAGTCAAGGCATAGGCCGCAGGTCCCTAGAGACTTTCAATGGCCGGGAGGCCCACGTGGTTTCTCAGCCAGGCGGGCGAACCGTGGACGCCATCTCCCGATTGGGGCATCGTTTGGTGAAGGAACATTGCAGCGGCGCTTGGGGCGAGTGACGGCGGAAAGGGGCTAGCGGTGCGTGACACTTTTTAACCACGAGCTACCGAGCTCAAATGGCAGGTCAGGAACAGCAATACATCCCTTGTTGCGTAGGGCATCAGGGTGTGACCCCTATTCTCCTGTTGTAGGTATTATCGTGGGAAACGTCTGCGCTTATGAAAAGGCGCCCATGAAAAGGGAAAGGGCTGGGCGAATGCAGCTTTGAGACTGCTGGCTCCTATTCGTCTTGGTTTTTCTGCGGTCATGACCTTGGTCCAACGGCCAGAGATTACGAGGGAGTGCCCCCCCCCGAGAAGTTGGTCGATGGACTTGCAACGTACAGGGCACACCCGCCGGAACAAAGCTGCCTACAGGTGGGGTACCTACCGTTCGTCTCGGGGCTCGCCTTGTCAAGATCATGGAGCGAGGGAGGAGGCCATGGTTCATCTGATCTCTTGCAATACCAACAGAATTGTGGTCTTGGAAATCAATGGTTGTATCGCAAGAAACTGCTAATGTCACAATGTTCCACATGCAATTGCCTCAACATCACATTCCTTTAGGATATAGCCGGTCGATTCGGCAAGCCCGAAAATTCTGTCCAAGGAGAGAAGGAAAGTGAGAGTGACAAGATCAACCTCTCCGCGTGTTGTAGTCTTGAAATCAATGTGAGACGGACGCGAGGATGATGCCAGCCATGACATCTGGCGTGCCAATAGCGTCGAAATTTTAAAGATCCCGTCAGGCAACATGTCATGAAATGAGAGGGGTAAAAACGCCTGGAAAAAAAAAACCAAAAAAAACCAGCCCGTGTCGCCAAGGAGGGAGACGAGGCGCGGGCGGCGGGTCTGGTACGGACCTGACTTGTCGCCCTTGGGCAGCAGAAAAAGCAACGGCCACACGGCAACCGACGCAGATGACGGGCGTGCATGGGTTGATTGATCACAACTCAGATCGCCCGGATCGGATTCCGGCGATCCCAACGGTGAGCGTGTGAGATGGCAGCGGTGTGGGAAAAGCAATAACGAAAACACAAAGGGAGTCGTGGGAGGGAACCCGAAGATCGTTTCGGGCACAGAGCGTATGAGTTCGGCATCTGGATATGGGAGCCGGATGCGAGCCGTTGCAGCCGTGGATGAGTCAGGGGGGGACGGACCATCAAGGCATGCATCGACCATGTCGGCCAGCAGCGCATGGTGCTCTGCATGCGAGAAGCGCCATGAGCCCATCTTGTCGCCAAAATCACCACAATTCGCCAATGTAGCCAAAGCCTGTGACGATTCGAATCTCGACGGCGCACTTTTGGGATGGCTCCCTGCAATGTCATGATCTGCAAGGTACTGTATCGGTCTGGTCTTGAACACTCGCGGGCAGTAAGTGATATCGAGCGACCCTTGATGCGAAACCTCGGTACGACCCCCCTTCCGAAGACTGTCGATCTACTTTCGTACTGATCAGAAATGAAGCTATCTGCTTGTTCCTTTGGGTGGTGGTGCATGTAGTGCTTAGTCACTGGACGAGTCTGAGACTCGGCCGGTGCGATCCCGCCATGGTCTGTGCTTTAGACAAGTCGGGAACACCCATGACCGGAAAGAGAGGCCTGGCGTGTCGCTGTGGCCGGGACAAACGTTGGAGGTGCACAGACATAGTTACTGGTTGGTGAATTGATGGTTGGTTTACAACCTTGGAAAAGCCGTGTATTATTTACAAGATATCAATACCTGCTACTGCTAGGATTCGCATAGAGATGAACTTGCAGCCTTGGCGTAGGCGAAACCCACATTATCCTGCGTGGATGAAGGTAAGCGTGCAGCTGAGCATGCAGCCTTGGCGTTGGCGAGACCCACTGTTGTCTTCCACAGATTGGGCTTAGCCTGCAAGCAATGCGTCTCCTTCCGTTGGAGCGGATGGCCTCGCCTTACTCAATGTCAATCGCACTGGAATTGGAGATGCAGCGGACTTGGAGCACGTGTTGCGGACGAATATCCGAGAATGAAAGATCTGAACCAAGTTTTCATTCCCAAGATTACAGCTGGCCGAACGGAGTCAGCGCAATGACCCAAGTCAAGGAGGGACGGACAGCCAAAAGACTAGAGGATCCAGGATCGCGCAGCCAGATCTCGCGGCGTTAAGTCTACAAGTAGGACTGTCCACACAACCAGGGGTAGAGGTCCAATGCATGGGGGGGGGGGGGGNGGGGGGGGGGGGGGACTCGGATCCCAAGCTGCTCTTGGAAGTTGGGCATAGACCGGTGAGTGCTTCTTCTGCTTTTGCTGTGAAGACTGGAGGCTCGTCCTGGCCGATTTCTATTAAGTTAGGGGAGGGCAGCTTCTACGTCTGGGAAGATCTAAGAACGGTACACACAGTATTGCGGACCAAGCTTCAGGCATTCAAAGGTCACTTGAAAGGGTCGCCGGGTGAGAGGGGGGCCAAATCGCAGACTCGGAGAGCAACTCGCAGCTGCCACTGCCACTAACACTACAAGCCGGGGGTCAAATCTTCCACCATGGCGAGGGGACCAATTGGTGTGTCGGAATATAAAACAGCGGCCCGGTGCGACGACATAAATGGCGGCAGCAGGAACAAGAGGCTTGACTCGGACATTGCCGTCGGCGCTGTTGGTTGCGCTCATGACTGAATGCCGAGCAGCAAGATTGGTATTAATTATTTTAGAGCAGGGGCAGTTTACGGCCACAGCGCAACGAAGTGTGTTTAGGAACGTATGTGCTGCGTTCCATTTATGAAAATTTTCTAAAATAAGGATACGAAGGGAAATCCACCGGTGAAATGATTTGCCCAAGAACTTCGGGGGCGTTACACAGGAAGACATTTCAAAGAAGAGGCAGGATGGGGGGGGGGGGGGGGGGNCTTACCCATCTGTGCCCAACTTGCAGCAGACACCACAGGATCTGGGCGGTGCTTCGGGTCTGCAAGAGTGGGCGTGAGGACACCAGACGCTGCAAGGGGGTGTGCGGATTGACCGCCGTTCTGAGTGAACTCGGCTCACAATAGTCGGTTCCCGCGTCTGCGTCTCATTGTCAGAATCAAGCAGCATTCCCACATGCAGCTTCACTAGGGGTACATCTGCCGTAGGCCTATCGCCAGGTCGGATACACATCCTTGAGCAAACCAAGCACACTGTATCAGTTGAGATGAGCCTTTCTATCATCTGTCTATCCATTTATCCCTGTCGACCTTCGTCCGTCTATTCCCTGCCTTCCCCTACACAATTGCCATCTCCTGTCCGCCGCAGCGACTAGTAGCGCCTACCTACCTATGTATCGTTCACGGTCTATCAAGGTGCGGTCCAAGAATATTTGGGCTTTCGCGCACCAAGACGGCTCTTGTATCCTTGTGTGCTCAGAGGAAATCCGTCAAGACGTCCCAGGCGCTGGCCTCTTCCCCCGAGATCGCACCTCATCGGTTGAAGAAGCTGCTCTCCATCCTGCACCTACTTGATTCCAGCTTTGAAATTCGCCCTTTCCTGTTTCTAGTCTCTGGCAGCCTCCTCGGTTACCAGACAGTTTTCCTTCCATCCTCCACCTCATACAGATCTCGTTCTTCGATCCGGAAGAACCAGACCTGCAGAGTGATACTACCATCGCCACCTTTCACGCCGTGTAGACTCGAGTAAGCAACATGCTTCGGGCTCTCGGCACTATGCCGCATCTTGATCTTCACTCGGCTTGGCTTTGCAGCCTGGCATCGGCTTCTCTCGATACATTGCTTGCACGATCTCGATGCGCTTGAGTTCTATCCTCCTCCTTCTTGTCGGTATGCAGCCGCTGGTAGAGGTCGCTATGCTCTTCCAAGTAGCTTGCAATGCGGGACCGTGTCTCCGCGGCCTGATCTTGCTGGTTCGACGCCGGCCTGCGTGTCAAGGTCAGCTCTCGAATCTCTGCCATGTTTGTCCAAAGCTGCATGTACCAACCTCTCAATAGAATGGCCGTTGATTACGACAGAGACTTGCGAGGTTGACATTTCGGATGAGGTCGCCGCAAAGACGTTGTTAACAGTAGGTTTTGAAACGAGTGGTAAGATGTGAGGCTAACGTTTAGCATAAGAAGACTTTGGTGTTGATCTGTTTAATTCGAAAGAGCTGATTATAAAAAGGATTCTTAGCAGGTTAGGCCGACTACTTATGGGTTTCGGGAACTTCTGGGGCCATGCCCACTCCCCCAGAAATATCTTGGCCCATGGCTCCCTGAAAGAGCAGCGTGCAAGTCACACGAGACTTCATGGCCTCAATTCCGAGAAACTCTAGCCGGGACGCTTTTGTCCTGGGTCCAGAGATAACGATGCAGAGGGACTAGCTTCAGGAGACGATGACGGAACGAATCCTATTCGCCATCAGGTCGAGTCGACCAGATTCCCATCCGAGGCCATGTATGGAGAAGCACGTACAAGATCCCCGGCATCTCCCAAGGTGTAGCAAGACTGGCTAGGTCTTGGTTCCACGGACAGCGACTAATAAGGCTGGGAGGGAGAGTGGGTGGTTTGGCACGATGCTTTCCCCCTCTGGACAGTCATGGCCAGTCGGGACTCCTATGATTGGGCCAACGACGCTTTGCCTGTGGACGCCTCACAAGAGCCACGTACCGCAAGAGTTCCAAGTCCTTGGCCTCGAACTAGCCAGAAGCCCTGCCAACGAATAGCATTTCGCAATCTCCGTCAAGCTTCCGGGTAAGTTAGGAAACGCTTCCGGCACCCGGCACATCGGGCACTCGATAGCTAACCGAAAACGTTGCTTTTTCGAGAACAAGGAAAATGCGCAGACTGAATGCACCCCTGGCCGTTCCCTCATCGAGCCACTGCGTTGCATTTGACAAGGAACCTACGCCCCTGGAACGGCCCATGCCGGCCGACCGGTTTATGCCTATTGAGGTCAGGTGCTCGATTTCGCCACGCTGAAATTGGTCTTCAGGGGTTGTGAATGTGGGAGAGCAGCTTAGCTAGTTGGCTTCACTGAGACGCAACCTACCTACCTACCTATGCAAAGACAGGGCCTGCGGTATCACCGGCCGCGGGCGGTCGGGCTTCCTATTGGCACGAAGAATTCGAGGTCAAGGGTATGCAGTCACTACGTTTCCACCGCCGTTTCCCCCCAAGAAGCGACTCCTCGTAAAAGTTCCGCGAACGAGGCCACGCCGCCTCCATCCTCTTGATCGACATCGTGGGAAGGACGCTGTGAGCACCGCGCCGGAGCTGTAGCACACCCCTGGGCAATACCTGGACCAAGTAAAAGATGTCGACTCAAGAAATCAAGCGGCTGTTGGGTGCAATGACGAAACTTGAGGCCTACCACGCCGACTGGCTGCGAAGCGTGCTTGTTTGCGCCATGCAGAGAGAACTGGGCACATGGCACAACGTGCTACCCCATATGCCTCGACCGTGTACAACCAGGAATATTATCAACGTCTGTGTTTCCGCGCAAGGCGCCTCGAGGATTTGAGATTGTGTGAACGCCACGCGAGGAAAAGCTTTCGAAGAGACGACCCCTGGTAACCATTGCAAGACGTTTGACGGAGTCCACTTTAGCGATTGTTTTTCCCTGGCTTCGCCTTCCTTGTCCCTTACTCATTCAAGGCACTCTGGAAACGGACCACTTCAACACGCACGTCATAGTGGTGACTATGGCGGGGTTACCCCTTGATGACTTCAGATGACAGGTGACGGGGGGGGGGACCCCACGATGAAACCTCTCCACGACATCCTCCATGTCGTTTGCCATTTCACGACGCCCCGGTGAGAGGGCGCGTGTCGGTGTAGCAATACATTTTCGCCGGCGTGGCACAGCCAGCTCGCGTCGCAGTCAGCGAGCGTACGAGATTGCGCGCCCGTAGGTTTCACGCCTGTGCTGTGTTCCCAAGCAGGAGGGGTCGGAACGCACGTATGAATCCTCGAAAGGCCCGAAGAGCTTATAAGCCGGCGTCTTCATTTCGACGATGTCAGATTTCAGATCAAGCCATTGCCCCTCGACCTGCCGCTGCACGTTGATCTTCCAGACAAACACCACACCAGGCATCTGCCAATGCCTAGATTTCGGCAATTTTTGCCGAGGGGCACCAGTATCGTCACGACCACCATCACGGTGATTTCTTCCAGGCCGACTAAGCGGAAAGACGATGTTTGCATCACCAATAGTCTCTTGTGCCAAGGAACCGAAGCGCGTATGCACAGCAAAGCTGGCGGTATTTCACCGTCCGGCACGGCTTCGAGTAGAAACCCATGTCACCGGTGTGTTGGCACTGCCTCTCGGTCAAGGCCGACACGTCCCAATCAAGATTCGTGCAGACCCAGGCCAGGGACGCAAGAGTTGTTGGCGCTTGGAAGAAAAGAAATGTTCTTTTTGAGCGTCTGGACTGGAACCCCCTCTGTCGTCGTACCCATGGCTTGCAATCCATGTCCGGGACGCTGTTACTTTCGGCCTCTGCCAAAATTACCGGCGTCGATGCGCGATGATAATTGGTAATTATCGGGTAAAGACCTTCGATTCTAGGCAAACATCTGCCTTTTTTTTTTTTTTTTTTCGAGAAAAAAAAAAAGCCCAACCGCGGAACACTTCTTCGCATTGTCTCGACGAGCGACCGGATCCTTTTGGATACACAGCTCTCTCGTCGACATGGCGTTGTTGTCCTTGCATCTGGATTTCAAACTAGACTTGGATCTGATCAGTTGCTCGCCCCACAACGTTGAAGCACAACGCTTTTACAGATTTGAGTCCCATTGTTTTGCTTACGAGTCCGTTGAGCGTTGGAGAGGCATGGACACGGCTTAGGTTTGTCGGGTGTCGAGGGCCAGGCGCGGGAGCAACCCATCCTCGCATCTCTGTGGCGCGAGGTCACTGGTCTCCGGAGGGTTCTCCGATTATTGCTTTCGGGTATTTGACGTTCATCTTCGCGTTAAACGGTCCATCTCATTGCTCGAGCTACCCATAACGTTCTCCAGCACCGTCTTCCCCGCGTTCGATTAGTAGCTGATAGCGGAAGCCATGAAAGCCGCGGTAGTGTTGCCCGAGGTACGCATGTACCCGTCTTGAAATTGTCGACGAGGCACTTGTCGAATGTCGGCACCCGCCAATTGTCGGGTGCTTGCTGCAATCAGGGCGCAGACCACTGCGCCGTGGCATTTTCGTCATGGGAGAGTCATTACGCCAGATGGATGCCAGATTTCCTTGGTGCGGCAAGGTCGAAGTAAATTCCCCACAGGGAATTGAGAAAGTTCTGTGCGAGACTCGACCTGCACAACCGAACAGAGGGGTGTCGAAGACATACCAAACACATAGTAGTAGCTGACTGTCCTCCCTCTCCGACAAACACGGGCGTTCGCAACGGGGAATTTATGCGGTTGAAAAAGTAACAACGCCGTGGCGTCGGCGTCGTCCCACGCCACACCATGTGCTGGGGCGTTTTTGACACCTGTACCCTTCTCCCTTCCCCCTTCCCATCGGCAACGGTCTTACGAAATCCCCTCATAGTTATGGTGTCTCGGGGGCTGGATGGGGGGCAAGGGCGACGGATGTGGAGGGAGGCCCTCTCATCAAGAAACGCCGTGGGCGGGAGCACATGTCCCCGTGCTATAGCGCGCGTCACGAGTCTGCAATTCCCAGAGGCACATGCTGTGCCTGCGTGAACCGGCTTTTTGGTGATTTCTTGTTTCTGCCCTCGCATTGCCCCTACTTGCC
Source organism: Colletotrichum lentis (assembly GCA_003386485.1). Taxonomy (NCBI): domain Eukaryota; kingdom Fungi; phylum Ascomycota; class Sordariomycetes; order Glomerellales; family Glomerellaceae; genus Colletotrichum; species Colletotrichum lentis. The sequence goes on along the minus strand of NWBT01000049.1, from coordinate 894,615 downwards.
TGTCCAGCCACACGCCCCAATCTGTTTTCCTTGTCAGGAAGAGGAATAGGCAACGTCGCATATACACCGCCGTGTGAAAAAGGTGCGCCAGCGTTCCTTGACGGACATTGGAACCAGGGTGTCGTGTTCGGTTTCTCGTCTAACAGTAGGTCGGCGTAAGGTGAAGTGGACCCGCCCGACTCCATTCAGCACGAAGAACCTCTCACCAACGGGACGGGATGACGGGCCCATCCACATCCGCATCGTCCGTGCGGTGCCACGGACGAGAGGGCCGTGCACCTGTCACCGGCCGGCCCCACCAGCCGGCTCCTGATTCCTCAACGGCGAGAGTTGGTTCTTACCGCCTGCGGCGCCTGCAAATCAGGGCCTGGAAGGGGGGGGATATTACGGCCCGGCAGCTTGATTTTCGGTGTCTATCTATCTGTCTATCTCTTTCCACTCCTCTATACGCTCATTCGTTCCTCGGGGACTTTGACTGCTTCGATTGGACTCGGTCAAGTGATTAACATTCAAGCGCCGCAGCTCGGCAGTTTTTCTAGCGAATCCGGCCTTTTTTTTGCACGGTTCTGCTTTTCGCATCCTGTTTTTTTTTTCTGCCGAGTGGTCGGTCGACAGCAAGACTGGGGGATTTTTCTTTTCCCCTGCAGGCTGTCCGGGGGAGCCTCTTCCAAAAGCCCGTAGATGCGATGCGAGGCGAATGCGATTAGCTGCCCCCCCCCCAGCTTCTGACGTTCGAATCGGTGCAAGATGCCGGGCGATCCCACCGGTCCCTGTTCGGTCTCACCGCATCCATTCCACATCCACCACCACCAACGCCCTTAGCCCTACCAGGCGTGCAGGGATGTAAACGCTTCAGGGACACTAGTCCACTAAAATAATGGCCTAATTCGCGGGGGGGGTTGGTGGGACGCTTTTGGGGGGGTTCGTCACCCCGCTTGCGCACGCTAAATTCCATTCCCTGCGGCGAATCCTCCATCAAGTGAACTTTCCTGACGCTCGGGAGGAATTCGTGGGGGGGGGGGGGCCTGGGTTGAGACGCAAGTGTTCACCGTCACCAAGTGCCCACCAGATCCGGAACGTCTTCCGACAACTTGGAACTACCTTCCGCAATGACCAAGTGGAGTATTATGCAGGCGACGACATCGGATCGTCGCTGCCCCCAAGGAGATGTGATTTGAGATTCATTCGACTCGCCAATGGCCGTCGGCTACTTCGTCTTCATCTATGAGCCAACGAAAATCAATCGTCAGGAAATCCGGTTGTAACGGATTGTACAGAGGCTCCGAGCGACGGTAAGTTGTGAATCCAATGGTGTTTGGCTGTTGTTCTACTGGAACCAAAGCAAAAGGTCGTAAATGAATTACCAAAGGCTATTAAATTACTCCAATCTAGAACGTCTTTTTTCTCTTTTTCCCAACCCCGACCAAGATGCCCCAGCGGCAAACAACCATAAACACTTCCCCCCCCCCCGTTCATTATGACTTTACTGGTACAGTATCGTTCAGAAGAGGAAGTGAGTGTGTATATACACGTCTGCGGTGGCAGAAAGATGGGTATCATCGGGACTCCGAGGGCATCAATGCCCATCCGTAGTTGACCGTGGCAGGTTGGTCAAGTGATTGCCAAGCATGGCCTCGAGGGTCTGTGGCCTCTGTTCGCCGTAATAAACCTGGTGGGCGAGTTTGTAGTCCTTGTCATCTCTGAACATGCCGAGTCGGGCGTCTCTCGAGGGTTTCTCGTTGTGCGGGGGGCGACCAGCAGACCACCCGCCTCTATTATTCATTTGTAAGCTACTGATCACAAACCACCACACCGTACCTACGCGATGTGGATCTTGTGCGGGAAAGGGACGGCTTACTTGCTCCCGGTGTTGTTATCCATAGAGGAGGTGTGGCTGGATGGCATAATGGCGGGTGGAAGATATCGGAGGCAGAAGGGATTTAATGATCGGCTAGAAACAGACGAGACCAAGGCCGGCCGGCCGTGAGAGAATGTTGAATAAGAAATGAATGAATTGCGGATGCATAAGAGGGTGCTACTACAGACTGCGCCGACCGATGTAAAAGAGTTGGAAAGAAAAACCAGAGGCATGGGGACATGGCCGATGAGTTCGTACGGTGCTGAGGGGTCTTATTTGTAATAGAAAGTCAGTGGGGAGGATGCCAGACGGACGACGTGTGCGAACCACCAGATGCCGGACGCCTACTTACACCATGGCCCAAAAGGCCCAAGATCACGACCCCGTGAGAAATAAGTAGATGGTCAAGGAAATGACCTGATATGCGGCATGCCAAGGCGCACAGCTTCAGATACATTATACCGTATCAACTTCTTTGGCGTCTACCTACTGAATCACCTGGATCGAGTGCCCACCTATGTATCCGGACCAGCCGGTGCACATCAGTGACAGACAACAGCCAAGGAAAGATGCAGATGAAAGTGTATTTATTCTCGAGCATCACGTTTGGTGTTGGCCTCGCGTCGGCCACCGTGCCGGATATGATTCGGCAGTCGCACCTCCCCTTTACTATTTGACCCCTTTGCTCATTAGACAAGCGGTCTAACAGGAACAGAAATAGGGTCAAGCCAGGGACAAGAGGGACAGGGAAGCGGTGACAAATGTGACCATGAAAAGGTTGCGCCATGCATGAGTTCAACACGAGATGCATTGCTGCATTTCTCACATCTTGGACAAGGGTTGTAGTGTGGTGGAGCATTGGGATAAGAAGCAGCAGCAGCAGCAGGCTGGGGGAAGGAGGACGAGAATGACGAGTTGCAGAGAAAAACGACGGATGCAAGTTTGAAGTAGGGCGACCACAATGCCGCAGAAAAGGGCCCCCAAACGAAGACGGGTGACCGAAAGAAACTTTGGCCGATGCTGTCAGCCCGAGATCTGCGGGCGACATACTGCATCGTGGCCCAAGTAAGTACATCACCCAAAGGGGCAGGCCGAGCTGGAGGGCGAGGAATGGCATGAACCACTTGGCTATTCTTCTGCTCCATCTCGAAGGCAGTGCAGGCCCGCGCAGATGATGGGGGTGAAGGGTACCTCTAACATTTTCGGCGTCTACGCTGAAGAAAATGGCGTTCTTCAGGCCGTAAGCAGAGGGACGACAAGCGGTCCGTCATGGTGGGATGTGGTGTACGTAGGAATCGGGAGGGCGGAAGCGGGAGTCGGAGCGGTTCGGATGGTTTTTTGGTTTTGGAGAAGACTGCAAACCATTCTGGAAGGGGGGAAAACCCGATGCCGAGGTGGACGGTAACTACGTATACCGATACTTGAAATTGAGAGAGGCCGCCCACGATCCATAGGCCAATAGGCTATAGCTGCTTTCTGGCGATGATGGTTTCGTCTGTGATCGTGGAACGAACAATGTAAATGGCAGCATGGCGAGGGGGGGAGCAAGGCCGGGGAAGAGCCGCAATGACGGCAAAAGAGCGGTATGGGAGCTGAAGGGCGTATTGGTCACCGGTGATGGGGATGAGCGGGCGGACGCGGCCGGACTCAGGTGCCTATCGTTTGCCGCAAGATTCGAGGGTGAACAACTCACGGCCACGCGGCTGCACTTGAAACAACGACGAGCCTGTCATTAGAGTCTGAGTGAGTGTTGAATGATGGTAGGATTGGGCGATGAGCTAGCATCCCCTGTCCCGGCCAAGACGAGCAATGGTCGGGGGAGGGAAGAAGACGACGCTAGAACAAGAATAGCGTAAGGCGGCGTCCGCTCAGCAAATGACAACCATCACGTTCTGGCCAAGTTGGGAGACGATGAAAAAAAAACCAAAAAAAAAAACCGAAAGGGCGGGAATGGCTGTGAGATGAGGCGGTGAAGCAGACGTGTGTGGTGGCAAGGTGAAGTAAAGTACCTACCTACTTCGGTCCCTCTGTGTGTGTACCTAAGTATTAAGTACCTAAGGGATAGGAAATGAGAAGGGAAAGGAAGGCACATCGACTTTCCTCCTCTTGTCGCTCTTTCCTCATCTCTTGTCTCTGCGGCCTGAAGAAGGGCAGGGATGTACGAGGAGTCACTCGGGTTGTGCCTGCCCTTTCTGCCCTTGTTCCTGGCACTTCTTGTTCGTCCGATGAACCATGTCCCGCTGCTCGTCAGTGGCGATAGCGCCCCCCGCCCCCCCTTGGCCCAGGGCAGCATATCCTAGGTAGGTATCTGACGGATGCAGCAGCAGCAGCAGCAGCAGCAGCAAACCCCATGACATGACCTGCCGTACCAACATGGTAGGCGAAACGCACTGCATGACAGTTATGGGATGAACGAACGGCTGCATCGTTGGCTGCCGAACACCACGACGGGAACCCCGGATTCACAACGCGGCCACGCAACCCAACTTTGATGGCGACTTCCAATACAACAGCACACGGAACCCTTTCCCACTAGTCTTGGTTCGAAAGTGATGCTTTGCTGCCCGCATACCAAGACCTGCCACGATCGCCTGTAGTGCAACGCAACCTTTGAAATAGAAATATGAGGCTACGAGAACTTCATGTCGTTGGACACTATGGCGGTGAAGAGAGCATGCGGTCTTCGCCGAGGACCCTATCGCGGACCGACTCTTGCAGTAGGCCTGTTTTGGACTCCGTTTTCTTTTTTCTTAGTTCTTCACGTCGTCAGGTGGACTTGTTTTTTTCTTCTTTTTTTCTTTTTTTCTTTCGCGACGATCCGGCAACCCACCGACGCCTCCGATTCTAAAAGCAATACCAGGATTGTCAAATACTTGTTCTACCTGCGGACGCGTCGGTTCTTGCTGCTGCTGCTGCTATACATGTCGGTGAGACCGTGGCTTCTGAAGAAGGGACTTTGAGGCCTGACCGATATTGAAGCCCGAAAGCACAACGCGCATGCAGAAGTCCGTCATCTTAAGCCCCAATGCCCATGTTCAACCTTCCACTTCTGCAGTGGTTGGTGCTACAGGAGAACAGTTGCGGGATCGATTGCGAAAACATTCCGTTACCAAGCTACTGGGGGCAAGAGCATTATTGCTTTTGGATTTGCTTGTATTACTCTTGCATGCGCAGCATTATTTCTCTCGGAATCCTAATGCTACCAACTGCTTGCATCTGATGTGCCATGTTCCCGACCTGGATTCCGGAATGAGGTAATAGTGCGTACGTTGCGTTTTGCTTTTCCCGACAGCCACTAATATTCTGTAGCGCATCTCTCTGACCGCCCTTCCGTGAATTGTTAACAAGCTGCACGATTCGGCTGCCTCGACGCCTCACCCAGCAAGATCAACGACGCAACCCTGTCAAACCCTGCACCAAGAACCTGTCATAAGCGCCCAACTACTAGCGTGTCTCGTTCGCCCATCGATGAGCCTCATCATGTACCATGTGTTTCGGGGTTAGAGTACCTTGCTGTCATGCCTTCTGTCACAGGGGAAAATCTCCCTATTTTTAGGCTCTCCGATTCAGTCCTCACACGTGCCTTTCCACGTGCCTATGTAATATATCATAGGCATATTTCACTCACTTCATATTTTCTAGAATCAAGCATCTTTCGCCTTAGCCTACTGTGTGCTCTACCTCGTGACACCTTCTGTAAACCCTGCCACGACATCTTCCAGTCCATATCGGGAGTATCGGGCCTGGGCTTTCCAGGTCAATAGATGTCTTGGATCAATGGACCTGTTCCGAACAATCAAGATTTTGACCTCGCTATCCTTTTGTTTGCTATGTTGTCTTCTTCATGCAGCAGCATCTCACAAAGGCAAAGACGACTCGTTGCATCGAGGCTCAGAGAAGCTGTTCGTGGGCGTGGTAGGAAATTTGCATTGTTCCCCCGCTATTATTCAGAGCCACCAAGATCGACTCATACCATTCTTATATTATGCCCGATGCGACGGCTCCTCAGCACTGTCATGTCTTCTTCTCCCAAACCATCAAACCCATCAAACAGACGAAATCGCAAAACACACTAAAACCATCAAACCCACAACAAACTGACAATCTCTCCCAAACAGTAACGTGCCAGGGCCTTATACAACCCGCTTGCTAACTACTAACCAGACAAGACTGGACGATGCCTCCCCACGCAGCCCCCCATGCAGTCCAAGCCCCCCGCTCCACCGAAGAGGAAGCATCTACGGGCAATTCTTCGGACGTACCGGGGCTTGTCGTTGCGGTGACCGTTCTATCCATTTTCTGCGTGCTCGCCCTGCTCACTGTCACCATCCATCGTAGGCGGTTCCTGAAGGCCCGCAAGTCCCAGCAGGAGATGGCGGATTCATTGAACGGGGTGTCGCAAAACTTCTCCCAATTGAAGGAGGACCAGGAGGCGCAGCACAAAGAAGTCTTTCGTCTACGGAAGGTCGTCAAACGGTACACGCCTGGCGACCAGAACAGCTGGTTTCTGCAGGCTACGACAGAGCGGGTTGCCACGGGAACTGCGCATGTACCAGAGGCTACGGAGCAGAAGCGGGAGTATGACCCGACGCCTCGTGCATCGCCGCCCCAGCAAGAGGAAGTTTTTGTCGTTGGGTGCGACGAGGAAGAGGAGGAAGAGCAGGAGGAAGAGAAGCAGAACACGGGGTACAACGCGCCGGCTTGTGGCTCGAGACCGAATAGCGGTACGATTGAGACGGATCCGTCCGCGCCGAGGTTCGCAACGACGGGTGTCGTGCACACTGGCGCTCGGCCTCTATTTGAGAAACCCGCGAGTGCGAGGTCTTGAAGGGGAATGACAGCAAGAGCCGGCAGTCTTGATGGCTGCAGAATATAAGCCTGCACCTTACATAGCTTTGTTCACAGCTGGAATCCGCTAGTCACAGCTCTCTTATACCATGAATCCTTTGCAAGGGCTATCCTTTCGTGTCACCAGACAAGGCGCACAGAGGTGTGGAGTGGTAGAAAGTGCAAGCATCAAGAAGCTAGATGGCATCCAAGCCACCAGGTCCGGCTAGTTTGCTGTTCAACTCCACAGACAGACAGATCCAGTCTCTGTGTTCTGGCCATGTGTCCACTCTCAGTTTCATCTCAAAGTCTGGCAATCAATCGTTAAAACACCACGGGTAGTGTCGACTGTCAGCGGCGCCATGCTTTTCTCTGCCAAGACTTTACTTTTTGACTCAATCTGAACGCCTCGCTGACACAGCGCTGACGGATCCTTCAACGTGTCGACTCGCCTCTCGCATCCTCAATCCAAGGCCGTTGAATCTTTATCGAGCACCTTTCGCCTCCCGCTTTGTGATACCACAAACCGCATGTGGCGCCAGAGACGTAGGTGGAAAGGGTGCTCCGAGTCTCTCCTGAGTGAGTTTCAGCCTGCTGCTAGACATTGGAGTATGTCTGCTCTAGAACCTGAAGCAAACGATCCTTACAAAAAGAAGCCATTAGGTGTTGTACCGCTGGGAGTTTCTCTGCCCAGCCAAAAGGGAACCTCACAGGTAGTTTCAGAAACGGCTTCGTTACGCCAGCTTCTCTATTACGAATAACCCATTCCTTACAGCTCAGGCAAAACTCTTCCAATTCTTGTTGTTGAAAATTCTGCAGCAAGCATTCCCCCCCCCCCCCCCNTTCCATGGTGGGCCATCGAAAGTTCCGACATTGTCCCTGTACAGCCCCTCGATCAAAGCGACTCGTCAACAACCTTTTTTTGTCGAAAACAAGAAGGGATCCCGGCAAACTCTTTCAGGCCATACAAGTTGTGCGGAAACATTACGTAGGTGATTGGTTGAAATTGCAGCAAGCACGAAACCACGGCACAAAGGGGACAGCCTTGACGAGGTTGTGCTACAAGCTCTCCCGGTCTCCCCTTTCAACAGCAGCCCATAAACTCGGACCATCCGAGTCCTTCATGTCTCTCACGATACAAAGCGTTTGTTAACTCGGCCCCTGTCCAGATACAGCTGGCGGACAAAGTCGCCAAAGATGGAACAGCCTTGACAGTCGTCCGACAGTCAAGGCTATATAAGTCCATGCCTCATGCCTCCCCAGGTCCCGTTCTTCTCCCCTCATCCTCGGCATCGTCTCACCCATGAGCCAGTCATCCTCGCTACACCAGGTCAGTCCCCGGCACCTTTGGCGTGTGCTGACTATGTGCTTCTTCAGTTGTCAAGCTCCCAAGGCCGCCGTGTCACAGCGGCGCGTTGTCAATCAGCGTGACGTGCCGAATGCTCAACCCTGGAAAGGTAACTCCCGGCACGCGCAAGCTTCTTGACGTATTCTAGAACCCCGAGAGCGGAAACCTCTTCAACTAACCCCCC
>NWBT01000049.1:874597-886343 GCA_003386485.1 Colletotrichum lentis | reverse complement strand
CACATGGTAAGCATCCCGCTCCGCGTTTCCACGGCTAATCAACCGCAGAACCCGTCAGGCGTCCGTGACCTACCCGATGTCGTCGTTTGAGCCAAGGTAAGTGGCACCCCCCCCCCCTACTTACTGACTTCGGACCAGATGTAGAGTGTAATACCCCGTGTTGCTCGTGTTCTCATTTGCTGGTATGTTCTCCGTCCCCGTTCTGAAACGCTGACCACATGTTACTGGACCCCGATGCGGCGTACCGAATCGTGAGCTGCTTTAGGGTATCCCCCCCGTCCTGCACCGATATTGGTAAAGCTATGAAGGCGAGCCGGACGCTGCAAGGGGTCTTTGAACACCGTTCTGTGAGTGCTCATGTATTTCGCGTAATTCGCTGACTCTAGGACTTCGTACTGCCCTTCATTATAGCAATAGGAGTCTTACATTATTCACTATCTAGGTAGGAACTAGTAAGGTATTCCCTTACACTATTCTATATACATAGTACTTATTAATCTATACAGGTAGAGAGAAAAACCTCTTACAATTTATGTAGGAGGAAAACTACTCTATCTTATTAAACATTAGAAGGTTAGCTTGTTTTTACCTAACATAATACAGGATTATTACAAAGGGAAAACACAATACGTAGGTGTGGTGCACTGTTATTAGAGCCCTATTATGCATATAGGGCCTAGGGCTCCACTTTTGCAGGGCTCTAGTAGCTAATCAGACTTCTGCAAAGGTGGCTTCCTGCGGTCGGAATCAAACCAACCGTCTGCGCGCAGAGCGCACAGACGCTGCCAGACGCATGCCACTGCGTCACGCAGGTTCGTACTGCCCTTCATGACTGGATTTTGGAACTGACCTCGAACAGACTCGGTGACATATGGGTGACCTGCAGCCCACCTGTCAATCTCTCGCCAGCGGGTTCCTGGTCACTAACCGTAGAACTCTCGAAGCTGCGAACGCCCCTCAAGGAAAACGCACATGGTGCGTCGAGGTGAGTGCTCGCACGACCCATCTGTCAGCTGACCATGGTGCTAGAACTCGGCGGTGCCGTCCAAAAAAAAAAGTTCCCTAAAGAAGCCTCTCTCGAGCGAGGTAAGTTTCCCTCCCATCATCTTCGGCCGTCTAATATAACGGCGCTCCCAGATAGCACAACTACAATCCGACCCAACAAAACACTGAAACAGGGGAGCCTCTTCTTTGCACGTCAATCTCGATCAAGATCTTGTGGCAATGCGACCAACCCACGGCAATCCACTGAACCAATACAAGGGTTATTACTTCCAAGAACTGGCTGTTGCACCTTTTTGACGGGATCTTGGCAAGGTACTTCGGAGGTGCGGTGGAGATAAGATGCTCTTAAGGGTGGTGTGTGTTTAGAGAGACAGGCAGGGTGGTCATTTCAACTCGAAGCGGTGGACGTAGCAAGTGCATCGCTGCGTGCAACAAAGTCCTTGTGGCATGGTAGAACGGAATGCAATCCGGGTTTGTCTCTTGAGCTAGAATCGACCTAACCTAATTATACAAAGCGCCAGAAACACAAACCTTCTCGGCCGTTGCAGACATTAATCGTTTCGTAATAGGTATCTAGAAGAACTTGCTCTTAAGGCCGCCAAGAACAACGTTCCTCTTCTGCTTGTTCATAAACTTGCCCACATCGTCTGCCCATCCCTGGCTCTGGTTCTGCAAATTATCCATGCTGTCACTCATGATGTTAAGTCTCTCGGTGCGCTCGTTGAGCTGCCTAGTCAGGTAGTCGCCCCAGCCCTCGTTGCTCCCGGCGGCACGGGTGTTACTCGGGCCGGCTTGTCCTCCAGTGCGCGCGGCCCTCGCTTCTGCCGCTGCAGCCGCAACCATCCGTTTGCTGGGCGGGCGGTTGGGGTCGATGAGCAGGTCGAGGTCGGTCGGGGAGACATGCTGCGTGCCAGAAAGCCACTGCATATTCGAGATGGTGGGTCGCGGGGGCGTGACGAGTTCGGGGTTGATGAGAACATCCGCGCTGACCGGGAGGTCCTTTCCAGTACCCCAGACAGACAGGACAGCAACCTCGCTGGGCCCAGTCCAGCCGAAGATGTCACCGGTCTGCGTCACCACGGACGAGATGCTACGGCTGCTGTCGAGCATGGGAAGCGGGGCCTTGCCAATCTCCTTCAGGCCGGGGATAGAGTACGCGCGAGTGGTCCGGTCGCCAAACACGCCGACGATAGCAACGCCGTGAAGCTCGAATTCCGTGACACATGCTGCATCGCACAGTATGTCATCGAATGTTTTGGAGGCGCCCTTGGCGCTTGCAGGCTTAAAGATTCGGATCTCGGTTTGTGTCACTAGGTTTTGGTCAGTGTTGATGCCATGAACAGCCCAGGACGGCGGCAGACTCACCAGCAACAAGGACACCGTGAACCTGGTGCCCGTTCCTGAGCCCTGCAACAACGGGTCCTGTGGCGTGCGCGGGCTTGCCAGAGTCGGCCTGAATCGGACATAGAGCCACGACCTTGCCGTCGAAGTGCTGGAAGCCAGCAAGTTTGGCAGTGTAGCTGTTTCCAGCAGGCAGCAGTTTAAAGGTGGCAACCCGTCCCAGGTTAGTGCCCACGAAGCAGCAGATGCTAGAGTAGTTGTCGCCTTCGAGCGTCATGACGCTGAACTCGATAGCCACCGGCCACTCTTTCCCCTGGTTATTACCATGCGATCCCTTGAGGAAGGATGATCGCTTCTCATGCTTGGCAAACTCCGTCATGGATATCTGGAAGATGACCGAGGGGCCTCGGAGGTCGATGACACTGAAGAACCCACCTTCCGATCCAATGCCTACAAACCCAACATCCGAGACGCAGATGGCTGAGATGGAACCCTGCATCATCTCATACAGATGCCATGGCTGCAGGCCTTCCTTGAGACCTGGCTCTGCCCTCGAGCTTATATCGGTCAGCGACCCCGGGTTCGGCGGGAGGTCCTGGTGGTGGTCTTTGCCGAAAAATCTGTTGCCGGCCCATCTGTAAAGGACTACCTCGCCGGTACGGGTTCCCACCGCGAACTCGCCCGTGTTTGGTGCCAGATTCATGGCAGTGATGTCGATATCCTCGTAGCGATCAAGGGCGCGTGCGACGTCGACTTGCAACATGGTCGGGTTCTCGATTTCGTCGGCATGGCCGGCATCCCACAACCGCACCGTGCTGTCGCCATGGGCTACTTGGAAGATGGTGCGGCCCTCGTATCTACGTTTTGGCTTCGCCGCCTCGGCACCACCTTTCAAAAGTGGTTCGCCCTGGTTTCTGGTCTCCACCATGCCCAGCCAGCGTCCACGGTCTAGGGTTCGCACGGCAAACTTGTTCACATATGGGTGGACAAAGGAGATGGACGGGTGCAGTTGGTTCGTCGGGCTAATCGGGTATCCCGAGGGAAAGCTCATGGTCAGAAGCTCGCCAGAAGAGAGAAGCGTCATTACAGCAATGGGATCCTGTGCGCCAGCGAAGTAGGGCGAAGAACGGGGGATGAGTAGAAAATCGGCGACTTGGGCACCAGGAGGCGTTGGCAAGGTGATTTGGCGTTTTCCCTGTAAGTGGTCCTGAAGAACTTGCCATGAGGAGGTGGCATAGATGGGCGTTTGTCCAAGTTCGATGAAGGTAAGCCCCCTCTGAGGAGCATCCGGGCTGAGTCCGCCGGCGATGAGCAAGCCAGTGTCATCCGGGTTTTCTTTGCAGCACCAGGCGATGCGTACGTACGGCTCCGTGTAGCCGATGTGGCCGGCTTTCGGCGATGGCTGGTCAACCTTTGTCTCTGTTATGGTCCTGGCCGTGATGATTCGGCCATCCTTCGGGTCCCAGAACACCATGCTGCCGTCATCGTGTGCCGTCATGATGAAAGTGCCCGTGGGGTGCCACAAGGCATGCGATAGCCTTGGCCGACGCACCGTGTCCGGCGGCTCTCCTCCTCCACCGGGGGCACCAGGCTGTAGCACATACTCGAAGAACTTGATCGGCTTGTTCTGCTTGAACGAGTAGATGACGACCCCCGTCGTATACGCAATGAGCATCTGGCCAATGTCTCTCGGGTGCAGCGCGATGCTCACCAGCCCAACAACGCGCGCGGTGGGGTCTCTCTCCTTCCAGAAGTTTGGTAGTCGGAACGACCTCGTGATGTTCTCCCTGTCCAAATCATAAGCCAAGACTTCCCCGGTAGCCAGGCCAAGGAAGGCCCAATCGAGCATGGGATCCGTGAGGAGGCAGGCAACATGACCGGGGCAGACGAGGCCAGCGATGCGCTTCGCGGTGTCGAGATCCCATATTCCCAGTTCGTTCTTGGCGTCGAGAGAGACGAGCCGGTTGGCGGCGAAGTGGAGCGAGCGAAAGGATGTGCGCCTTGGCGGCTCGATGACCTTGTGGACTCTGCCTTGGCCGAAGACGAAGATTTTGCCAGGGCCGAACTTGGATTCGTTGGTGGCGATTGCGAGGAGCGACTGTATCGGTTCATAGGCCAAGCAGCTGTGGCAATTCCAGTCAAGTCAGTACGAACTCTCGGGACGTGATGGCCATCGTGGAACGCCATGGAGTTGACGCGCGTCAACGTGGGGTAGCTCATAGGTACTGACCTAACCTGCGAGTTGAGACCATAGGCGGACTGGTAGTCGGGAGCGAAGAGGTCGGGCAGGATCGACGCAGACAGGTCGTTCTGCAGGCCTGTCTGCTTTTGTCGAAGGAAAGCAGCCATGTTTCGAGAGAGCGGTGCAAGTTGGATTTCTGGAGATGTTGTTGGAGAGGGGCCGGAGAGCCCGAGAGAGGGAGAGCTCTGGGGGCAGACCCGCAACTTTTAGGGCGGCCAAAAGGTTCCCGCTTGGCGGGGTGACGCCCGCTCGGTGGACAATAGGTAGGTAGTCCAAGACCCTGCAGGCGCGACCAACGTCATAAGGTTGACCGCCCGGTCAGTGCGCTGTCCCAAAGCACGTGGACTGTGGATTATGTAATACACGCAATGCCGGCCTCGTCAATTTATCACACCGTCCTCGCCAACCAAAAAAGTAGGGTGCGTACCATGCGTCAATGTCTCCGGGTTCGACCGCGATTAATGTTTCAGCAGAGGGAACGAATGATTGGGGAACCACCATGGATCAGTTCCAGATCAATTTTCAACAGCAATACCATGATTCGTCTCGACGAGCAAGTCCCTCCACCGCCGTCTGGGTGATCACCGAACGCACTTGATACCTACGGGTGATCAGACAACATCGCAGGCATGAGTTGCTGTCAATTAAAATCTGTAGGTTACCTGCAAAGCACTTCTTCCAAGTATCTGGTATTACACTATGGGTATCGATCGCTTTCCAAACAGCGGCTACGACGGCTACAAAAAATGGCTTTCCATCAAAAACTCGAAACACGTTCAGGCGGATCCAGCAGCGGCTCCCTCCTCAACTCGCTTCTCCTCGTTATGTCCGTGGACAGGGATGGAACTGGTGGCCCTGCAGATATTGTCAGCACGAGTTCGAAGACATGAATAAACCATCATCATCATCAGTGTGGGAGAACTCACAGATCGTCCTCGCCGGAGAGCTCCTCCAGCGTCTTCCTCGCCGTCTCCGGAATCAGCAAGGACGTGAAGAAACCACAAAGCATGAAGAGAGCAAATATCTGCATGATGTGGTTGAGCCACGGCGTGCTCCATCTAGGGTCCGTCTTGGCCCGGGCACTGTCGGCTCCGATGGTCCTGAGCGGCCCGAAGACAACCTGCGCAATGATGGCACCAATCTTGCCCGAGGCAGCGGAAAGGCCGTGAGACGTGGACCGGTACCTCGTCGGAAAGCACTCTCCAGGGACAATGAATGTCGTCGAGTTGGGGCCGGCGTTGAAGAAGAACTGCGCCAGAGTGTAAAGGACCATCAGAGCAGTGCCGGACAGGTTCCAGTAGTCGAAGCCGATGACGCAGAAGAGGAGGGTGAGGGTGAAGAAGCCGAAAAGCTGGATGGGCTTGCGCCCGATTGTGTCGACGAGAGCGGCGGAAACCCAGTATCCGGGGACGGCACCGGCACAGACAAGGATCAGGTTGCCGACAGCCGTCTTATAGTAGATGTGGTACACGTCCTTGCCGCCAGACCACCCGATGGCGTTGAGTATGATGGCGTTGTTCAACCCGAGGCCGTAGAAGGCGACGTCGAGAAAGAACCACGAGCCGGCGGTGCCGATGAGAACCTTGGCATTCTTCCAGACGCTGTAGTGGCGGAAGAAGTCACTCCACGAGGCCTTGGGGACTTCGAGCTGCGACTCGGCCTTTTGGCGGGCGACGACGCGGGTAGCCTCGTCAACCTGAGCTTCTCCCCACTTGCCCTGCTTGTAATGGTCGACGTCGCCCTCGGCCTTGTGTACGTCATTGTCGACATCAAAGGTGTATCGAGGCGTCTCGGGAATGGTGAGGCGGAAGTACAGCGCGATGCATCCAGGGACGGCGCCGAAGCCAATCATTGTCCTCCACATCTTGTCGACGGCCATCAGGCAAGGCTCAGTGGTGGAGCATGCAGCAGGCTTGGCGGCAGTCTCGAGGGATCCCTGGAAGCCGGCTGTAACGATGAGGAGCATGATGCCACCAGCAAGCTGACCAAAACCTTGGTTGGCAAACACGGCATTCATCATGAAGCCTCTCCACTTGGTCGTGGCGAACTCGGAGGTGATAATCGCAGACAGGGGATAGTCGCCGCCGATTCCAATGCCCTTGGTCCTGGTTAGCTATAATTATAGCACAACTGCCACACATGGCTTCGTCACTCACCATGATGATACGCCAGAAAACGATGAGGCCGACGATGGAGACGGAAGGGGAGGCTGACGAGAGGGCCTGGGCCAGGGTGGCCACGATGATGATGATCAGCTCGACGCCGTACTGTCATTGTTGTGTCAGTCACGCAACTCACTAACACGACACGTATCATAAGGGCTGGCTACCTACCATCTTCTTGCGGCCGACAATGTCGGCGAGAATACCAAAGCCAAGTTGGCCGACAACGGTGCCGGCGGATGTTGCAACCTTGATGGCAGTATCGTGTTCCGCAGGTAGAGTGCCTCCAAAGTAGACGATACCCAGCATGGAGGTGACGAGGCCGATGGTGAAGATGTCATACTGGACATGAGGTCAGCCAAACCCGACACGTGTCTTGGCCTGGGACAGACGTACCGAGTCGGTGAAGAAACCAATGCCGGCGACGACAATGGCCCGGACATGGTACCAGCCAAATGGCGCCTTGTCAATCTCGGCCAACGCCAGACGGCGGCGCTCGTTGGCGTCGGCGACATGTGCGAAGTCGTTGTTAAAGTTGTGGAAAGCGGCGTTTCCGCCCGAGGTCTTGTTGTTCTTGGCCTCTGCAGCGGTGGTGATGCTGGGCTGGGCGTTGGCCTCCATGCCCGCGGTTCCGGACGACTGAAAGACGCCGGCCATGATGTCTACTCTGAGCCCCCCCCAGAAGAAGAAACGAGTGGCAAGGTTCAACTCCCTAAAGATTGGGAAGAGAATCGGTGGACTTGGGTTCCTGCTGGGAAGGATAGGAAGCGCGAGAGGCAGAGAAAGTCAATCCGAGGGTGTCTGGGAGGGGGTTTGACTCATATGCCAAGCGCAAACAGGCAAGGGGGATTATTCCATGTCATCTGAGATGGAAGGCCCCCTTCGCAGTGTTGACATGGGGGTCAAGATCAGCCTCCACCTCGAAGACTACGTGCTAGCGTGGTAAACGGAACAAGGGGGGGGGGNGACATGCGACGAAGTTTCTCGAGTGTGACGGCATCTGTTCCGCGATAGCGAATCCACATAGGGCCGAGACCGCGACTGCTTGTACAGCTCAGTATGGAGCCGAGAGAAAGGATACAGTACATACTACGTACAAGACCGCAGACTGGGAGACGCCGCCGACGGGTCGATGACTGAAGGAGGACGGCCAACGGCCACGGGCGATGGGATGTACTACTAGACAAACAGGCGTGTCTGCTGCGCGGAACAATGGAGTAGTGGCTGGGTGGAACCCTGCTTGCTCGGCGTCCCATTCGGCAAGGCGCCTGTCCCCCCCCCCNCCCCACTTTTCTTCCCAGACTTTCATCCTTCGTCTCTCTTTAAGCTGAAAAAAAAAAGTGAGACAACTCAGCTCAAAAAAGACAGACAACGCATCCCGACTGGCCGCTGCCGACTTTCACACTTTCCGCTCTAACACCGGTGGCGGCACGCTCAAACAAGACGTACGCCTTCATCGGACTTTTACGACAAACTTCCGAGCGCCGTCCGTCCGTCCGAGCACAAGCGACCAGTACCACTCGTCGTCCCTTTGCCCACGATGAGATTACATCGCAACGGCCCGTTCGTGTCAATGTTTGATTGTGAGCCAATGGGAAGGCTCGCCAAGAGAACATGGGCGGCGAGGTGATGGATGAACATGGGGGACTGGTCGAGTGGAAAGGCACGGCGCCGACGATTCGGCCAGCCACTGCTGGAACAATCTTCGGCATGTCTCCGTTACCCCCAATTCCCAGGACAACCCGGCATGACTTTGAGTACATACCGAATGTTCTGAGTCGATCACACCTCAGGCAGGCAGGGTCTGGACAAGCTTTGTGGTGGACACGTCCATGGACCATCAGAGGAGGGAGGACTCTTGGCCACAGCTTGGCAGGCTTAGCCAACAGTCAGTTACAACGTCTACTTCCGGTAGCCCATCAACTTGGCGCTCTGCCTGTCCATCCAAGGCTGACAGGCTTCTCGCCGACTCGGATCTATTGGATCTGTTTAGAGAAGGCGGCGGCCAACGGGCGCCGATTGATCGTTCTGCTTCACCGAGCATGCAAGCAGCACGTCGGTGCCGTCGAAGGGGGGGGGGGGCTAGCCTTTTTTCGTCTACCGAACGCCCGGAACGAGACCGACCCATCCCAGCAGCAGCTTGGTACGACGGATTCCCTTGACTGACATGTCCTTTCGCACCAAAGGTACATGCTCATCAGTCCGGCGTCAGCCTAGGAACTGCCGACCCATCCGTGAAATCAGCCCCGGGGGGATAATCCCAAATGGGTGCGTTTAAAGCCCGCCAATCACGGCGCGGCATTCGAGCACGTTGCAGCGGCGCCCTGGGCCCAGCAAGGGAGAGTGTCGCCGACAACTTCGATATCCGACGGGCTCTGCTCTTTCCTAGGATATATCGAGCTCTGCTATGTTATGCATAGCCTCGGCCAGAGCGGCTTTGTGCGAGACGATTGATTCCATGTCGTTGACGAGCTGTCTCGGTGCGGCTCTCGACCCCGGCTACATGTATGATGTAACCTACATATTAGAAGTCCCGCTGCTTGGCACACTTGGCATCGAGAAGTTTCATCGTCGGATGCGCCATGATCCCGCTGCCAAGAAGGGAGCCAAGTCCCGGGGCGACGCCCGTCTAGGAATGCCTATATCATATATGGCCAGAGAATGCAGCTGTCGCGTGCCCAATGTCTTGTTACGGATGGGCCCTTTGTGGCATTTGAAGCTCGTTGCCCACGTGCTGTGTTGGCGTTTCCCTGTTGGCCGCTTCCTATTCCTATGTAGGTGTTTGTCTTTGAGGGTCAGAGGACGACGGACGAGCGCCCATGCCATGCCATGCCATGCCATGTCATGCCATTCCACCAGCACCCTTTCAGTCCTTGGGGACGCCGTGGAACAAATAAAAAGGAATGTTTCGGCGTAGCCAATCATCTGATCAGTCAGTTGCATGCACACATCGAACACATCAGCGTCACGACTTGCTGATCCCCGTGCGATAATTGCCTGAATCTTCGAACACTCAATACAACTTGTTGCCGTCATCTCACCTTTGTGACGACCCCCNAGTTCTGTATCGTTCCCCCTCGTCGTAAGGGAGCTGCTCGAGTCCGCCCCATTCGGGAGGTTAACCTCCTCGCTCGTGCGCCACCCGCCACCCCTCACTAGCACCTCTGCTAGGCTAGTCAACGCTCGCGTGCAGAATCAACCAGGCTAGACAAGGGTCCAGTTCCAAAAGGACGTGCAGTCGTTCCTGTGGCGGGATCCAGCATGCAATCTCCATCTGGGAGCCAATGGGGCCCCGGATTCGGGACACGTGGGTGGAAACATTGGCTGCTCATCGCCAAAGGTTGCACCTCAATATCCGGTCAACTTGCAGGGCCTCTTCAGATGCAGAGTCATGGTTTGTTAGCCTAGGAAGAAAGGGGGGGGAGGAAAAAGAAATACGCCTGGCCAGTTTAGGAGTGTCGTCCAGCTGCTTGCCTAGGACTTTTGCCTGCCTGCGTGTATTTGTCGTGTATCACATCAGATCACGAACGAAAGCGCCATCAGTTTCATTGAAGATGTCGGACGCTTGTTAATTACCTGACCTCTGTCAAACCAACATTAACTCTAATTTCTCAATTGGCTTCCCACGTTCCCATTTGCCGGCTAACTTGAACCTCCCAGCCGCTCAACACGATTGAGTGCAAGAGGATGCCAGTAACCCGGGGCAGGATAATACAGCATACCAAGCCCTTGGAACTAAACACAAGAGGCATAGGTGTGAAGGACTCCGCGCGGTAACAAACCTCGCTCTAAACGCGTGAAGCTGGAGACGCTTGAGTCCGGTAGCGAAACGGCGCCATGCTGCATCGTCTTCTCTGCAGAAGCGGAGAGGATGGGGTTTCCCGATGCCTTGGCTCGTACTTTGAAGTTCCGCACTCTGATCGTCGTGTTCAAAGTGTCACAAGATAGGGGCCTAAGTTCCCCGGATCTAAATCACCCGAACAGAGCAGATTGGACTACAATGGAACGCATATGAAATCAGAAAACCAAGCGGATCCCATGATCTTTCCCTCCGTGTAATAGCCTTCATGGACCATATCGCCCGATTCCAGTGGAGCTCAAGTCGAGATACCAGTCGTGCTTTTGGTCTGGGATCTGCTATGATGAAGGTGTTTTCAGGATGACGAAGACCCCTAAGGCGCTCGACGAGAGGTCCGTTGAGGAGGGGTGTGAGTGTGCGGCTAGACGGAACCTTGGATATAGTCATGAAAGCTATATTTCCCACGTTGTTTATTGTAGCCGGCGCCGCTCCTCTGAGTCCTGACCCCTCAGCTTGGAGGCATAATACGTTGATGGACCCGACGAACGAGAACTTCCCGAACAGAAATTTGTTTCAAGCTACTCTCCATCACCTTGAACCTTAACGTGTTGGTTCTCCAGCACGAAGCGCCAGTGCCCTCCACCGGCGGACCAGGATCCAACGACATGACCCGTCGAGGCCGAGTGGCCGACGATAGCGGCCATGCTGGGTTGCCGAGACTCTGGCGTGATCCCCGCCATGTGCTTGATGCGACAGGAGGGTGGTGGCTTATGTCGAGACAAGCTTTTTTTTTTTTTTTGCCGTCTTTGAACAGACTGGCTGTGCAGTGCGGGACTCTGTGCCGCCGACCCGTGACGTGGGCCCCNNNGGCAGAAGAAAGAAGGAATATGGTCCGGCGGAGCCGCGGAGGATGCGGAAGCCCCCAGGTGATCTTGAGCCAGCTGTCGATGGCCCACGGGTGCAGGTGGCCGCCTATGCCGGAGTACGATATCTCGCGGCCCTTAAAACGTCATGTAGCCCTGGACCTGGGCCGCTGGGATGGTGCTGTGCATATGGCGCCCTGGCGCCAGCTACCTGGAGCTGCTTGCCGACGTATGCAAGGCCCCATCCGGGCAGTGTCCCGGGGCCGTGTCAAGTAATAGCAGAAAGTCGCCGCGGAATTTCGGCGTGCGTACGGCAAAAGTGGGGGGGGGGGGG
>NWBT01000049.1:861911-874592 GCA_003386485.1 Colletotrichum lentis | reverse complement strand
GCCGGCTCCCGCCGCCGGCTCCCGCGTGTTTGGGCACACGGAACTCAGACGCTTGAGTCGCAGACTGCTTGACGTCCACGTGATTGCCACGAACTCGCTGCAGTCGGGGGCTGCTGCGTGGCTAACCGAGGGTCTGGGCTTGTTCGCCGATGACGCACTTGGTCTCCTCTTTGGGGACTGGGACCGATTTCGTGGCGAGATGGCAAGGCCCCTTTCGTTCTTCGTATGTGGAGGCAGCACAGCCTCGGGAACCATGGCCGTCCAACAGGCAAAACTGTAAGCGGGACATCCCAAGGTTCAAAACGCCACGTGAACACGGACCGACCGTGGTGCAGATGCGGCTACCGAGTAATCGCAACATGCTCGCCTCGAAACGCCGCTATGGTAGCGTCGTACGGAAGCGGAGCTCACAGTTGACCCCAGAAGCCCCTCTTGCGACGTGGATATACGAGCGTACACCGAGATCACGCCGCACCATGTGCTGGATGCCATCGTTGACCCAGAGTCCATCTTGGTTGCCGACAAGGCCATCGGACGTTCCGGCGGGCGCTATGCCGGGCTTGCAGCCTTGCCGGAAGACGTCCTCCTCAACAGCAGCGGTACAACTCGAAGAATCATCAGGTGGACCTAGTTGATTGGGTACGAGCAGGATCGGGAGGGAGGAGGGGAAGCATGGGGGTGCTCCTCGTTGACTATGGGCCCCAGGGCTGCCGCCTTGATCTGCAATATGGGACACCCTCGGCCACGGGGAAGTGACTGCTGCCCTGACAAAGACCAGCAGAGGAGGCGATGGGACCCCCAACGCAGAGAAAGTGGTTTGATATCTGAAAGAATAGCGTCGAGTCAACCTGGAGCACATGCTTGGCATAAGCTCGCAATTAGCGTTTCTTCGAACGCCCCTATGCATGTTGTGCCAAGTACCTACAAGCAGCGTATATACAAAGCAAAGACTGCAGGGCCTATTTGTATATAAAACTAGGGTTTAGAATCGCGACGTTACCCCCGCATGAAGATGCTTGAGTTGGGCGCCGGCACAAGGGGGCGCCACCGAGAGCGTCTTCGAGCACATTGGCAACCGATTCTCCTCATATACCTTTACAGACATCTCAGTCGGCTTCTTCTCTATAGCGATGGATGTCTTCAAATCCCACAAGATGGTCTCAAGAAGCGTCTTGAGCGTCCGCATTGCCTAGTTGTGCGTTACTAGTGGCTGCCGGGAGCAGTCGTCCAAGATGGATATGAGTGTCGGCTTGGGCCGTGAGCTCATCGACGGAATGCCGGGACTCCGACTACGATCTCGCGCGGTACGAGTCTGAAAAACAGCCCCATGTTGTCGGTGAGTGAGTAAAAGTTGGTCCTGGAAGATGACGTGCTCAAGGTCTTCTCGTATCGCGACGGCCAGATGAGCCCGGGATACAACGCGTCGAGAAAGGTAGTCACACAGACCACTGACGTCAAGGACGTTCCTGTCTACCTTCGTCGTTCCGGATCTTCCTGGAGGTTCCGTGCAATCACCGGAAGCCCGGCCTAGCTCGTTCCGCCGAGCAAACGCTGGTGACCCGCTCGAAGTCTTCTTTTCTTCGGCCGTCCCATGCAACGCGGCGCATGAGTCGCTGCGTACCTCATTCGGCATTTCAAAGGACCGGAAGCCAATACAACTGATTCGGGAACAAGTCTCGTTTGAAGCTGGAGTACAGCAAGATCCGGGATGAGGCAGAAGCAGAAAGCCGCTACAAAGAGCTCAAGGCGTACGAATAGGACGTTGAAGGCGGCGAGCTTGTCTGTTTCAACCTCCTGACAATCTCTGACCGAGTTCACTACCTGGTTATCGGCTATCACCATATTGCTCTCGATGGCATCATCTTGGAGGTTCTCCTCGGGGACGTTAGAAAACAGGTCTACTCCGGTGGAGCTCTGCCATCACCTGTTCAGTACTCCGAGTACAGCGCGAGACAGAACAGAGAGCTCTAGACGTCTGATTTCTCCAAGGAGAGGAGATACTGGGCCACCGAGCTGTCCGATCCGGCTTCGTCTGTTCTCCCTCTTCTTCCTTTTGCCAAGGTGACACAGCGGCAGCCACTGGAGCAATGCTCACACGAGCACGCTCAGGGACGCATCAGCCTGGCTGTCGCCAGAGCCGTCAAGCGTCAGCGAGGTCGGAAGGAGCAAGTCTCCGAATTACTATGCGATGGAAAACCCACGCTAGCGACGCCACCAGTCTAGCTGAAATAAAAGCAGGACCTATCATACTATACCCTTCAACTATTAGCTAATGGTTATGTGACTACCTATGTTGCAACGTTGCGATAATCCACTTTCTTGATGTGCTGTAGCATTTACTGCTAGTAGCCTAGTGCTAGGCTGCTCTTAAATACATATTTAACTTCTCCCCCTAACCTCCTGGCTTTACCTTGCAAATAGTAAACAACAACAATATCAACAACAACGACAACGATAACAACAGTCTGACCTACAGGCTAGGAGCCAGGCTGCCTGATGGTCTGGTGAACTTTCGCTGAAGCCCCTTAGCTTCAGCATCCAAAGTTGATTTTTTATAAGGGTTTCCTTGTGACAAAACCATTGACTGGGCTAAAGGACCTGGCTCTTTTGTAGGCTATATATACCTCTTATCGATGCCTTGCGCTTAGGGTTACCTTCCCCGGGGCCCTGTTCCCATCTCTGCCAGGTCGCGGGGCATCATAGTGGTCCACTTCACAAGCGGGACCACAGGTACTCCCAAAGGCGTATTTCTCTGCAACAGCACGGTCGTCAACTTGGTCCAAGGCATGCGACGACATTTACCAAACAGCGTCCAATGTCGTGCCCCAGCAAACGGCTCGCAACTTCAACATAGCCCTTTATCAGGTTCTGTCTGTTCTGTCTGGTGACTCTCTGCTTCCAAGGTTTTGCTAGCCAGACGGATCCACTTCAGTAATAGATTTGCGTAATCTAATTAGCCAATTCAGGCGCCGTCTCCACTTTCCCGTCAAAAACTCAATCGGCATTCCAACAGTTTGTATCAAAACAAATTTAACCCTCAATTATTACTACTGCTCCTATGGCCGGCTTAGTAGATCATTGCACCAATTGTTAACCTTAGTAGTATTCTTTATCTACACATACCTAACAGGACGATTTTACTATGGCGGCCTAATGCCGCAGTTAGGCTCTTGTTTAAACCACCTTCAAAAGAACCGTCACCTGTCGCAATTACAGACTTACTCCGGAATGGCCGAAATCTTACGGGGATCTTACTCAATCAAACCTTATCCTACTTGTGGAAGGTTGTAGCTCACTTAACGAAGCGCACCTCTGCAATGACGTGTGCTTGAATGTCATTTCCGCAAAAAAAAAAAAAAAATTTGAAAGTGAGGCTTCCTCAAGAGTTCAACCCAGACAAGGTCGGCCTCCTATATAACTAATCCAGAGCTTGATGTCGGTTTCCGATTCTTAGCAAGTCATCCTTATCGCTACCGACCACGCTTCATTCCCTTACGCAACGCGCGGTCCAAAATGACGTACCGTTTCTCCTTTTTACTATCAATCTTGTTCGCATGCGTCTGCGTAGCTTTGGATGATGCGGAAATCATCTCCCTGCACAAGTCTCTAGTCTCAATCCAGTCCACCACCGGTGGCCCCGATAGAGCCGGTCCGGAAGAAGACGAGCGACATGTGCAAAAGTTCATCGAAAAATGGCTGAAGGAGACGGCTGAGGAGCATAACTTCAAAATCAACATTGAACGTCAAGAAGTGACTGAAGGTCGTGACAATCTCTACGTCTACGCAGGTTCCGAGAGGTCGACTTCTGTCATGATGACTTCCCACGTCGACACCGTTCCTCCACATTTCGGCTACAGAGTCGAGGGGGACAGGATCTACGGCCGAGGCACGAACGACGCCAAGGGCTGCGTGGCCGCTATGATGATCGCCTTCAGAGACCTCATCGTCAACAAGCAAGTCAAGGAGGAAGGCGACCTCTCTCTCCTCTTCGTCGTGGGCGAAGAGGTTGGTGGGGAGGGCATGACGAAGGTGCCAGAACTCGACTTGACTTGGGACACGGTCATCTTCGGCGAACCGACGGACAACAAGCTCGCCACGGGCCAGATTGGAGGCATGGTCTTCAACATCACCACCC
Organism: Colletotrichum lentis; assembly: GCA_003386485.1. NCBI lineage: Eukaryota > Fungi > Ascomycota > Sordariomycetes > Glomerellales > Glomerellaceae > Colletotrichum > Colletotrichum lentis. The sequence continues at coordinate 870,457 of NWBT01000049.1, read as the reverse complement.
TGGGAAAGACAGTACACTCAGGGTTCCCCGAGTATGGTATAAACGCCATCGAGCGCCTCCGCCAGATAATGGACGCCCTCCACCTGGCTTTGGCCCAGATCGATTCTAACCCGAAATACGGGAAGAACAGCTTGACCATCGCGCAGATCCGTGGAGGCGTGGCTGATAACGCCGTTCCCCCTAGCGCGTGGGTATCCGGCTCCTACAGGCTCACTGTCAGCCCTTCCCAAGTGATTGAGAAGATTGGGCACCTTGTCAATGATAAAGCATGCCCTCAAACGCAGTACGACCCTAGCAAACCGGATAGACCCTGCAGGTCGGTTGGGGTCGATTATCCTCTGACGGAGGACCCTCTGGATATCGATCATGACGTTCCAGGTAAGCCCGTTTTGCCGTGGCTCAAACAAACAGACGTAAGGTTCAGTTTCATTAACAAACGCCGCAGGTTTTGAAACGTTTGGAGCTCGATTTGGGTCAGACATATCCATTTTACCGGGCAAACACCGCAAGTATCTCTTCGGGCCTGGCAGCATTCTAACGGCCCATAAGCCTGACGAATTTGTGACCAAAAAGGAGCTCGTTGAAGCAGTAGACGGGTATAAGAAGATAGTGCAGTTTCAACTCCAGGGCGGCAAAACCGCACAATAGATTCAAGCAAACAACTATCCAGCTTCATTAGGCAATCGAGACAAATGCTGGCTAACAAATGATAGAAACGTATTCAATCTTAACTAAGAAGAGACTTACTTATAATGCATGGCGACTTTGCACTAATTATTGAGTGCATAACCTGACTCTTTAATATAAACTTTACATATCATCCTACCTGTTGTTCGCTTGATTTACGCCTCTTTGGTGTCTATTTGCCACTGCTAAAGTCACAAGCTCTGCAGGCCGTTGTCCTGTCTTAGCGGGATATGCCTTCTAATGGTACAAGATCAGAAAGTCATGCTACTTAGGCGTTCAGGTGTATAAACAGTGGAACACATCTCGTCAACAATCAGGGGTGTATTGAGCTCCTTTCAGCTATGTTTCAATTCCTTTCTCCTGTTTACCGTTTGCATAGTTGTTGGTGCATGATGTCAGAAAACCAACCGGTTGTTTGAATCGGTGGGTACTTCGGAACTTACACTGAGGCGCTCACCCTCTCAAACCTACCACCTTGCTCACCCCAATCACCTCAGGCACCGCCCAACTGTCGTAAAATTAGCCATGCTTCAGTGATGAGATAAGTGCGAGTGTCTCACCTTAACGGTGTATTACCCCTTTGCGGGGTCCGCTCCTTAACAACTAGGGGCAGGAAGCAGTTGCTGCTCCCAGAATTCAAGACGGGAGCGGTTCACTATTCTCAAGACTTAGTCTATCACTACTGCTCTCCTCGTTTTCACTGTGCAGTAACACGGTCTTGCCCTCCCATGGTGGTTGGATCCAGAGGAACATTACGATCTCCTCCGTAGTATCTCATCGTTGTGTGTATTTCCTTTGGCTTTTCCCCTGCCCTGGGCGCCGAGTAATCTACCGGCCGATGGATCCCCCAAGACGCCGCGTTGTCGTTTTCGATGAGGACTTGGAGCCACACAGATCGTCTTTGTTCTGTTTGACCATGTTGTACTTGTCCAAGACACTCATGGTAATCCGGGTTTGCAGGCTGGGTGTTTGGGGCAACTCACACCATGGAGCCGAAAAGAAAAGGAGGTGCTTTTATGACTTGTCTTCGCAGACTGTGAGGGGAACGAACATTCTCATGGCAGACTTGAGTTGGTTGAAACTCGACCGACGGGACCTTTCGTTCAACTCACGATGCAAACCCTTGCTGGTTTTGTCGGCTTCGGGATGTCTGGTAGAGCTGACCTCGGCAGTGATTGAGAGACATCCGACCCTGTCGATGCCAAGTCTCGGGCCGGAATCGATTCGGGGGTCAGAGGAAGTCTCCCAACCAGGAATCAATCAGCATCATCATCATCGCGTACTAAGCAGCCGGTCTCGTTGGACCACTGGGATCCAGTTTCAGCATCACGTCGACCGCGGTATAGAAGGAGGCCCCGTCGCGGAGTTGCACATACGAAACAGCTTATACTTGACAGACTTTTCTGTACTATTACGATTTTTGCTAACACACATACCTACACACACGCACAGACACACACACACACACACACATGGTGTTGGCTTAGAATCCCTCAAAGCCTGCAGCAGTCTCTTTGTTGTTGCTAAGCGGCCTGACTGATATAGGCTAATAACTCCTATCTCTGCGCACCCTTTAGCGCGCGCAAAGTGCCCTCTAGAGGGCACTATTTAAGAACGCTGATTGAACTAGCGTAGAACCAATTAGATCCCGCAGTCAAGATCAGTCACACAATTCAAAAAAAAAAAAAAAAGGAAAAAAAAACCAGCAGTTAGCCTAATATAAGCACTATACCCTATTCTTATGCCGTTAACTTAGTAAGGTAGCTTGTTTAAAAACACACAGTACTATAGGGGTTAGTATAGTCTACCTTAATGCCAGATTAACTCACTAGAGATAGCTTTGCTCTTAAGGTCCATACTACTAAGGTCTGCAGCAAGAACTCTCAACCATAGAGGTATTTAACCTTAAGAGGCAGGCTTGTCAGGTATATATGATCGGCCAGGATGGAATCTCCTTTGCTGCAACCTGCCAAACCTGCGATCCAGACAAATCTCCTTTGCTGCAACCTGCCAAACCTGCGATCCAGACAAATCTCCTTTGCTGCAACCTGCCAAACCTGCGATTCAGACAAATCATCCCGAAACTGAAGCAACCAAGTCAAATCCTCCTTTTCGATCTCATCAAGTCCTAATCTAACAAATTTCTTGTTGTAGGCCTTAGACCTATGTAGGTTAGGTTACCAAGGGTGGGGTACTTTAGGTAAACTGTATAATAGGATGGACAAGATGCAGGAAGGCTCTGCCACGTAAGCTAGGCCTCCTTAGCTTAAACTCTGTGATATTGTAGTTATCTATACGGGCTTCTTGGTGACTGAGATTTTGAGAAATCGGAACTCACACCTAGCAACTGGTTTCGGAGGTTTGAGGTGAGAAAAGTGATTCCGCGTCCTGGAACATGTGATTCTGTTGTCGAGAAGTCGTCGTCATCCAGCTGGATGATCAGAGCGTCCGTCAGCTCTTTGTGGTCGTTCGGAACTTGAGATTATGACTCCAGTAATTCCTGACATATCATGAGTTTCCACGAGGTTTTCATGTGTCTTGAAAGAAATCGGATTTAACTACCTATGGCGGATGAGGTAAAATGTGAAGCTATCGTTATCTCAACTACATGATCTATGGAATCCCTTCGTTTCAACCAGAATCTACACGATCTATGGAAGTCCATTATTTCGTACAGAAATCTCACGTAAACCAGCCAGAAAGACTCCTTCTCCTTGGTGTTTAATATCAAGATTCAACCCATAACGTAGTCCAGTTTGCTATAAGAAAAAGCACCAAAAAAAAAAAAGAAAACCCCCCATCAGTTGACAAATATGCCTCCTCTCCGCCCTTCCCCTTCAGTGCCATGCCGCGATAAGCCGGAAATGCTCGGACTCACGCGAGCCGTCCCCGGTCCAGTCCACGTTCTGGAACCCGGCACTCTCCAACCTCGCCCGCCACTCGTCCTCGTGAGCCAGGGCATACTTCCTCCCGTCCTCGAACCGCCACCAGCCGTCAAGCAGCCCGAAGACGCAGTCCAGCCAGGCAAGCGGCCGTGTGAGCTCCAACAGGCACAGCATGCCGTCTCCCCTGCGCACGAGCTTCTCGATGTTGCCGCAGGACGTCCGCAGGTCCCGCGTGGCGTGGACGCAGTTGGACGAGATGACCAGGTGGAACGCCTGCAGCATGCTCGGTGGGGGCGGCCTCTCGATGTCGAGCACGGTGAACTTCATGTCCGAGTCCACCCGCTGCCGGCCGTAGCTGGCGGTGAACTTGCGCTTGGAGCCGTTGACGAGCGCGAGGGAGATGTCGGTGAAGGTGTAGGAGAAGTCGACGCCGCTCTGGATGAGCTGGTCGAGGACGCGTCTCGTGGTGGCGCCGGTGCCGGCCCCGATCTCCAGGATCCGGAGCTTCTCGGAGCCGCCGCGCTCCTTTTGGAACCGGGCCTGCGAGAACAGCTCGCGGAGCATGTCGCCGAGCATGCTGTTGCCCGCAGAGAACATGGGCGAGCTGACGTAGACATCCTCGAGGAGCTTGAGAGACGCCGGATCCTGGAACAACAGCTGCAGGGGGTCCGTACGGCCGGAGATGCAATCAGCCAGCCGCGAGGCCGTCACACCGAGCAGCTGGTGATCAGGCCGGTAGAGCGGGCAGTCTTCCAGGATCTGGCGGTACAGGTCCCCTGAAGGTGTGGGAGGTGGGAGCGGCGCGTCCGTACGATAACGGAACAGCCGGGCATCCGGCGGCGAGATGATGCCGGCCTCCTCCAGGATGTCGTGCAGCCTGCCCATCAGCCTTTGATACTTGGCGGGGTGGGGTATGCCGGGCAAGCGATCTTTCGACTGGAGTGCTCCGAGGTCACAGCCCAAGGTGCTGAAGGCCTCCAGGATGTAAGACAGGACGAGGGAGGTCTGCTTCTGCTGTACATCCGGGTAGAAGCCGGCAAACCCAGTCTTTTGGGCAAAGGCACCAGTGCCCTTTTTCACCTGCTCGAACGCTTCGACGGCCAGGGGGAGAAAGGGGGAAGGGTCCTGCAGAGATACAGGAGCTGGCGGTACGACTGACACGGCATGACCAGATCCGCCATAGGGTTGAAGGGGCTCTGCCGACATCGTTCTGGCGTTGGCCGAGTCGGCCGGTGAGGGCCTGGACTTCAGCTGGCTGGAGAAGAGATGCTGCTGCAGGACCATGCCGCAGAGCTCCAGGAACGTGGTGTTCTCGTCGATGAGCTTCAGGGCCGGGCTCTTCCCGAAAAGCTTCTCCAGGTCCGACTGCAGCTGGATCGAGATCAGGGAGTCCAGACCGATGTTGCCAAGCGGCACGTCCGGCGGGATCCCGTTGGAGCAGTCCAAGTGCTCCGCGAGCAGGTTGTAGAGGGCGGTGGTGTCCTGGTCGTTCTCGGACGTGGCCGAGCTCGCCGCCGGGGTTGTGGACGGCCTCGATGACAGGCCCAGGGAGTCCTTCGTGTCATCGCTCGAGGTCAGCTGAGACAGGCTCGTGGGAGACCTGATCAGGGGGGAGAGAGCGGAGGGCAGATCACGGTGTATCTGCCCGTTGGAGAGGAGGTCGGTCGGAGGAGATTCCACGGCGGGGAGCGGCGGTGTCCAAACCTCCTCGCCGCTGCTGCTGACCTTGGCCGGTGTCGCGGCGTTCATCTCGTCCAGCGTCTTCTGCAGGGACCGGGCGGGGATCTGCGTGAGTCTCGCGCCCAGAATGGAGAGGGCCAGCTTCTTGCTGCCCGCGTGGAAGACGAGAACATCCGACACCAACGTCTTGTCGTTCTCCCGCTCCAGAGTCGAGAGGACCGTCCAGGGCCCGTCGGTCTGTGAGGCCTGGTCCCCAGGGACGATGGCCTCGAAGCCTCGGCAGATGTATAAGTGATCGTCTGCGAGGTCCCCCAGGCTGCCGGCGTGCATCTCGGCAACAAGCAGGAAGTTGTCAAAGACGGGCGGGCTCAACGCCGTTACGGCACGGCACTGGGACGCGATGGGGACAGTGTCGACGTCGCCGACGGCCTCGAAGCCCCGGGATGCTACGAAGCGGATGCCGAAGTATCTGTCGTCGTAACTGGCCACCCGGGACATGATCTTCTTGACGTAGGCGCCCTGGACGACGGAAGCGCCTCGGTCCTCGCGCAGCTCGCCGCAGCGGTCGAAGAGGCGGCGGAGGATGCTCTGGCTCGTGCCGAAGGGAGAACGTCCCCGGCCCTGTAATAGCCTGACGGTCCCTGATGCTTGGGGTTTGGCAGAGTCTTCTTCCCTGTCATCGTGGAGCGGGCAGAAGCTTTCCACCACGAACTCCCAACTTGATGCTGTCTGTCGGCGCAAGACCAAACGAAGACGTCTCTGTAGGTCGAGGCCAAACGGCGCACGAAGCTTCATCTGGCCCAGCTCCACGGAGGCGGGAGGCCGGGGCGTGTAAGTGTTATTCTCAGTCGGCAGAAGCGCAAAGGCTCGGGCGGCAGACTCGGCGTACACGGAGCCAGGCGCCAGGAAATGCCCAAAGACGGTTCTGCCTTTCACGAAGAGGGCGTACTCTTCGCTCTCTTGGTTGATGGAGAACTCGTAGGCTTGCGTTTCTGCCGAACCCAGGTTTCCAACAAAGGACACCAAGTCCGGGGCTTCCCGGATTATTAATGACGCTGACTGGTCGTTTCCGTTGGAGTCCGATCCCTTATTAATAATATTCCTCTCGATGAACGGCAGCCAGTACTGCGTCTTGTCGAACTGGTACGGAGGGAGGTCCATCGGCACGAAAGACTGTCGTTGGGAAGCGTGGTACAGCCAGAACTGCACTCGAACGCCCTCGTTCCAGAGACCAATGGTGGAATCCGCAACGGACGACACTGGGTCCGCGCTGTGAAGCTGGGCCGCCGCGTGGAAAGAATGCGATAATATTATCCCCTTCGTCGTCTGTGATGATGATTCTTGACTCTCGAGGGCACGGCGAGCCATGGTGACGGCGGCAGATCCGGAACCAACCTCCAGCCACAGACACGATCCCAGCCGTCGTTCTACTCTCGCGACGGCCGCAGCAAAATAGACGGGCTCGCGGGACTGACGTCCGACCATGTCCGGTGTGACGGAGTCCCAGCCGCCGCCGGACTCGGAGCAAGGCTCCAAGACGATCTTTGCCGGGCGGAACTCGAGACTCCTGAGGAGGCGGTGGTAGTCCGGGAGGATGTCGTCGAGGAGCTTCGAGTGGAACGCATGCGTGACTGCGAGTCTCTTGGTAGAGATGCCGCTTGCGCCAGCGGCGTCCTCGAACGCGGCGACGGCCGCTTCGGTCCCGGCGACAACCTGGTGCAGGGCGGCGTTGTAGCACGCCATCTCGACCTTGTCCTCTGCCGACACCGACTGCGCAAGAGCTTCTACCGTTGCGGCGTCGGCGTCGACGCTGAGCATGCAGCCCCGCTCCTGTTTCCACGCGGTCTGGATGAGCAACGCCCGACCGGACACCATCTTCAAAGCGTCGGCGAGGCTGAGCGCGCCGCTGACGCAGAGAGCCGTGAGCTGGCCGAGGCTGTGTCCCACCAGGGCCTTGATCTCGAGCCCGGAGTCGATCCAGGACGCGGCCACGGAGTACTGCAGGGCGAACTGCATGCAGTGGAGGTCGACGAGGTCCTCGAGGGGGTCTGAGTCGAAGATGCGAGGGAACAGGGAGCCGAGGCCGAGGGTCTGGATAGTTCCATCACACCTGTCCAGATGGGTTCGGAGAAGACGGAAGCTGTCATACGCGTCGCGGTTGAGATGTGCCCGGCGGCCAGTCTGGCCGGAGAATAGGAGGACCACGGGCTTTGTGCCGGTCTTTTGGGCCTCCTGGCTTCTTCTTGATGAGGCATCGCTGGGGCCAGCGATACCTCCCCCTTGCACCTGCGCGAGAAGGTGGGCTTTCAACTCAGCAACCGACCTGGCCGAGAAGACTGTGCGATGGGCGAGGGCGTGGTTCTGGCGCTGGGCCAGATGGAAGGCCAAGCTAGGGAGAGAATCGTCGTCGTCGTCGTCGTCGTCGTCGTTGAGGCCCACGGGCAGAGTCTCGATGAAGCGTATAAGGGCAAGACGGCTCCTGTGAAGACTAGATGCGGTGTTGGCCGTCATGACGAACGGGTAACGATGAGTCGTAATAGTCATGGCCGTCGTCCTCGTCCAAGGGATCCCCCTCTTCAGGTGTGTTGACGGGGCCTGGCAGACCACCATGGCCGCGTTGGCACCCGATGCGCCGTAGTTGTTGACCAGCGCCGTCCGGAAGGGCCCTCTCCACGACGCCGGGCTCACGACGATCTCCATCTTGTCCCCTTCAAGAGGCGGGATGGCGGGGTTCAGCATGGAGAAGTTGGCCTGGGGCGTAATCACGCCGTGTTGCAGCATCAGGAGGACCTTGACGAGCGAGGCTATGCCCGACGCCGCCTCGCCGTGCCCAAGGTTCCCCTTGACCGACCCGAGACGGATGGGGGACGGCGACCCGGCGCGGTTGACGCCGCCAAAGACGATGCGGATGCTCTGGCACTCGACCGGGTCCCCCTTCTGGGTGCCCGTGCCGTGTGCCTCGACGTACGACACGTGGCTCGGGTGGACGTTTGCCGAGCCGAGCACCCGTCGATACAGCCTGCTCTGGGACTCGGACGACGGCAGCGTGATGGACCGGTTCCCCTTGCTGTTGTTGACGGCCGAGGCCGCAATCACGCCGAGGACGCGGTCGTGGTCGGCCACGGCCGCCGAGAGCCGCTTCAGCACGACGAAACCGCCCCCCTGGCCGCGACGGTAGCCGTCGGCGGCGGCGTCAAAGGGGCGGCACCGGCCCGTCGGGCTGAGGAACGACGCGCCGGCGAGGTTCTGGTGGGCCCGGCCCTCGTCCGTCGTCAGGTTGACGCCGCCGGCGAG
>NWBT01000049.1:827503-842309 GCA_003386485.1 Colletotrichum lentis | reverse complement strand
AGGGGCAGGGGCAGGGGGGGCGGCGGCCGCCCTCACTCGCCACGCCAGGAAACCGAAAGCTTCACCCTGCACGACTTTGACTTCGGCCCCGACAAGTACGCCACCGCCTTCTTTCACTCCCAGAACCTCAACGACGCCGAGCAAGACGCCTACTCCATCACCTGGGCCGTCGACGCGTCCCGATACGGGTGCTGCACGCCGACCGACCAGGAGGGGTGGCGTCACTGCATGGGTGGCGTGCGCCGCCACTGGCTCGACGCCGACACCGACCGGCTCGTGTCGGCGCCGGCCGGCGACCTGTCCAAGCTCGCGAGCACGACGCCCGGCTGGAACCCCATCATCGAGGAGAAGGACGTCTCGGGCATCGAGGGCAGCAGCGCCGTCCTCCGCGACCACAACCCGGCCGTCGAGTGGACCCTGACCGTCCGCATGGCCAAGTCCCTGCTCCGCGAGGGCTCGACCGCCTCGGCCCAGCTGGCCTTCAAGGCCTCCCAGTCGACCGGCACCGAGCAGGTCACGCTCGGGTTCGAGTTCGCCGGCGCCTCCGGCAACGGCCCACCCTCGGCAAGCTTCAGCATCGGCCGCGTCAGCACGGCCTGGGACCGCTCTGGCACCTTTGGCATCTCGGACATCCGCGCCCTGGACGCCGCCGCCGCCGCCGCCGCCGCCGCCGCCTCCGAGGACGGCTCCGACGCCAAAGTCGAGTTTACCCTGCACGGCATCCTCGACCGCTCCGTGCTCGAGGTTTACGTCAACGGCGGCGTCGAGGCCGGTACCATGCTCTACTTCACCGACAAGCCCCTCGACAGCATCCTCCTCACCCGCGGCTCCGGCTCCCACGACCAGGGCATCACCTTCGATTTCAAAGCCGTCGCCCTCGAGAGCTCGTGGGGGTCGCATGAGGAGAAGGCCGCCTCGCAGTCAAAGCAGGAGGAGGACTGTTTCACGGAAGAGCTCTGAGAGGAGCCCCGTCCGGCCCGTCGACGATCTCTCGCATGCATCCCGTGACGGTACTGGTGTCTTTCTTGCGATGGCGGATTTTCTTATGCAGCCGATTCGGGACGGAGCTCGCGAAGAGCCCTCTCTACGCGTCAGAAAGTGGGTTCCAAGGCCAGGGAAGGGGGGGGGGGGGGGGTTTNATTTACTTTTAGTTATGAAGGAGTCCGAGGTACGAGGGGCGCCCATGAGACCCGTGGGCCTGGGCATTTAGTTTTAGGACAAGGCTCCCCGCATCACCAGGTCGCATCCATACGAATCATGAATCATTGCTCATTTCCTACGCCCTTTTGACTCGATCCCGGCTCGAACGAATTACATGTATTGTCTTGGAGCACACCGGGTAAATACTGTCCCGCAGGTCGACTTGAAGGGGCCTCGGCCCACGCATCACGAGACTCCGTAGACTATATATATCGCCATCATCCCTTCCATCGCGTTAACATGCCTACGCGAGTATCTTTGGCATTAACAACGCCTCCACTATCCGCATTCTCAGTCAGCTTCCTCTTTGCTTATTTTGCGTGTCCGACGAGTAGAAAATCCCGTAGCGCACATGTGGAAAACAAAACAAGTTCTTTTTATCACATATGTACATCTGACGCTGATAGATTCGCTCTCAGATCGTGGCGTTCCCCTCCTTGGCTGCCCGTAGACCCTGAGCAAATACGTGCCATCTCCTTACGCCAAAAAAAAAAAAAAAAAGAACCGCCATACTTCATAACAATGTTTGACAAGTCTATATCGTACCAAATCCGGAAAATCACAGAACCATGTGCGTGCGTGCTGGATAGTACAGTACACTGTACACGTACACACACACACACACACACACACACCCGGATCGCCGTGCCGCTTCCATGTCAGACGGAATATCTACTGGCTGGCTAACTGTATATAGCCGGTCAATCGCTGCTGCTTCTGCTGTCATGTCTCGTGTGTTCCATGTCGAGTCAGCCGAGCTCTTGAGGCATCTGTGGGGCCTACCAAAGCCGTTGGCAGCCTCCTGGCCCCGGGCTCCGGGCATCCGATCTCCTCAGAATGTGTGACGTTATGAACAAGGGAAAAGCGCCGCCCGGTAAGAATAAAGAATACAATAAAAAGGTAAGGCAGGTGGGTATATCAGGGGTATTTAGTAGCCTAGTCCAGCGACGGCAGCCACAACCTCCCGTCGTAACCTCCGCTTCACGTCCGCATCCTGGTGTGCTTCCCTGAGTGCGTCGTTCGGGTCAACCTTCTTGTCACTCTCCTTCTTATTCACTTCCTTCTTGGCGCCCTCCTTGACGTCCTTCGGCTTCGCTGTTTTTCCGTCGGAGGGAGGCGGGGGCGGAGTAATCTTGGCCGGATCGGCCTTGGGGTCGCCGGGCTTCTCGGTCTTGTCGACGGGTGCATGCTCATTCTTCAGCCTTTCCTTCTCTTGCTTGGCCTTCTCCGCGGCCAACAAATCCGCTCGCTGGTCGTCCTCCAGAGCGTCGTCTCTCATGGGCGCGACCTTCTTTGCTTCGCCGCTGTTAATGCTTGCCAAGGCTGCGCTGTCGAAAAGGTGAGCGGCATCGCTGCTGGTCATGGCATACTTCGTCGAGTTGAGAGGATGGCCGAGGATGGAGGCCTGGGCGTCCAGCTTGTCGTAGAACGCCTTGGTCGGCCCATCTTCCAAGTAGTTGAGACGGTGACCGCACCGAGCACCGAGCACGTCACGGATCTTGGGGTTGGAGCTGCAGCAGTTACCCCAGCAGTCACTAAGGCGGTCGATGATGGACCGGAACGGGTTGCGGCGGCGACTCTGGTCGATAATGTGCACGATCGTGGGAATGGCAACCTCGTGGAAAACTCCAAAGCCCGCGAAGATCTCGGACAGGAAGATGTAGTCGGCAAAGAATCGTCGGGGAATGTAATAGATGTCACTCCAGCCAACACAAAACTCGTCCCGCCGAATCTTGTAGTCGAGGTCGAAACTGTCTACCACTGCAGACGCCGCCATAGAGGTGCGGTGGAAGTCTTGCCCCCATCCCCACCAGTTGTAGTGCTTGATCTCCGTGAGACACATGTACTCGGGCCCGCCGTGGGATGGCGGAGCCGTGTCAATGATGGAGGGGAAGTGGATATTGTAGGGATTCATGCCGGTCCAGGCGAGGGGGTCAATCCAGGCGTCGAAGTGATAGTACATCAGTCCGTCGATCTCGGGCGCTGTGTCCAAAATGAGCTTCATGGTGCGGGCCACTTGCTTGTAGACAGTGAAGGTTCCGGGGAATTGGTCGTGAGTCAAGTTGTGGAATTCAGGATCCTCCCCCTGGAACATGTTCGGCATCGAGATGTGCAAGGTGTGGAAGAACGGCTCGTACTTCTGCAGCATGGGAATACGCTCAGGGCGCGCAGAGTTCCATCGGATCATGGCCATAGTGTTCTTGAAAGGCGACTCGACCTTGCTCTCGGTGCCGGTGACGGGCTTCGGCCCGGCGGGCGCTGGCAATGCCGGACCTCCATCCTTGGCAAAATCGGGCATCTTGGCCTCTGACATGGTGAGAAAAGCCACAATGAGAACCGTAATGAAGGTGGCGACGGCGAGGAAGATCTTGTTGAACTTCTTGGCGACAGCTGCCATCTTGTTGAACAGAGACATCTTCTGGGGCTCGTTGGCGGTAGGAGGGTTGGGGTCCTTGGGAGGCGGGTTGTCCATGTACAGCCATGATGCAACGAAGACGACAACAGTACCGGGCAGAACCAGGAAGCTGAGCTTGGTGCCGAACAGTAGAGGCGAGACGTAGAGGAGAATGCCGGTCGCGACGGCGGTGGCAAAGCACTTGATGACGGCATCGGCATCTGGACGAGTCAGCAAACATACGTACGCAGGGGAGAGAGGTCCGTCGTAGGAACTTACATTTGTAGACGGCAGTGATGGCAAGGCCAATGAAGACATTGCTGACAATGACCATGATGGCACCAAAGCTGTTGTAACCCTCAAAGAAGCCCGGCTCGTCGGCCTTCAATGCCTTGATGACCAGATGACATAAAAGGTTCATGGCGGCACCGGCACCGTAAAGAATCATGTTGTCGGCGTGCAAGCTCGAGTCGTCCGTCTTGAGCAGAGCCTGGTTGTACACGCCCGAGGACGCGCTCAGGAAGACCTGAAAGAGCAGGATGAAGTACGTGCTGAACGGGTAGGTCGTGCCCGTCTGAGGGTTGTACTGTGTCACCGACAGACCGCAAATCTAACGCATGTCAGAGACGAGACCAGGCCGTCGAGGACCACGTTGGTGCAAGACTCACCTGCATCAGAATGGCGATCCACTGAATCTTAGAAATCTTGGTATTCAGGGTCGCAATCATGACCAGAGCGGTGATGAAGGTGACACCACTCTTGGTTAGTTGAATCGTACCGGGGTCGGCCATCTTGTAGCTGACGAAAATCTGGAAGGATTAGTGACGGCCAAGATGAAGAAGGGTCGGCAAATAGGCACCACATACCGAGTTGTTGATGAGAACGTAAAACAGGGCCAGGTTGCAGAAGCCATACCGGACGTCTCTGGTCACCTCTCCACGGATGTAGCTCCAGTAGGTCCTCAAGTCGAGCGGCTGCAGGGGGCCAGTGTGCTTCTCGACAACGTTGCTGCTGCTCGAGGAGCTGGAACTGCCACTCAATCCTTCCTCTTCTCGTTTTTCATCCAGACTGCTCCTCTCGTTCATGGGAAGTTCTGAAGTAGCAAGCGAAGAATAGCCGGTGCCACCTCCACGAGTCGATGGGCGGATGCCGTCGGCGACCCTACGTTTGCATTCATTGTAGAAGAAGATGGTGGACAGGACCATCTTGAAAAACTCGGAAATGGTGACGGACGCCGACGGGGAAAAGGAATATGAACCGCCTGTCTGGGAGATCTTCATGATGATGCCGATGCCGACCTGGATGGCGACGAGGCCGAGAGCGGCGGCGTAGGCGGCTTGCTGAGGGCCGCTGGGGATCCATCCTAGAGGCTTGAGGAAGAACCCCAGGATGCTCCCGTGCCGTAGCATGTCGGTGACTACCAGCCGCCGGGTTGCGGTTCTGCGTCTGGCGGATGGCTCAGTTTGGTTCGAGGGACGGCAGCGATCGAGGTTTGTCGGCAGGACTTAGCGAAGCGAGCGTCGACGGAGTTGGCAGCAAACGGGACAAAGCGGAAGATCTGGAGACTAGCAGTCTGAACAGTGACAGGCAACAGTATCTGCCTGGCTGGTGCTGCAGCGGCGTAGGAAAAGAAGGTCTCGGTTGCGTTTAGGTTTGCTGGGGGTGGGGGAATGACGCTCGCAGGACTACCGCGGTCGACATGCGTATCGCGACTCTGTCGGTGAGCTCTATGTGTTTGTCGACCGGCTCGCGGAGGGCTGGGTCGAGGAGGTTGAAGGCGCGATTTGTCCTGTTGCGCGATTAAGCCAGGATCGCAGACTGGATAAGCGTCGTTCAAAGGAAACCGAATCCACGGGAGAAGGTTGCAGGTCGGAGAAGTAAAGAATGGGCGATAGACGGAAGCGAGATGCGCATTGACAGGTATCGAGTAGCGGGAGGGACGGGGAGAGAGAGAGAGAGAGAGAGAGAGCAGAAACCAGAACTGTGAAGGGGTGAGGCGAAGGGGCCATTGAGGTAGCGCACAGTGTCTATTCAGGTTGCTCACCTTGTACGTACCTAAGTACCTACATGGAAGTAGATCTCAGAAGGGTTCAGCCGATTCGCTGACTGACTTCCCCGTCCTAGTCCATGTACGGATATATCGGGTTTATCCGTACAGTATTAGTGCTTCCCTTCCGAGGTTCTTTCGCCCGTATCACCTCATTGTCTTTCTTCGATGGAGATTGAAGAACATTGGACTTGGGGGCCAGCCAAGAAGTTCCAGCAGAAGGGGATGGATGGCCAAAGGACAGGGCCGCTAGGAGCCTAGGTAAAATGCCGACGACCTACGATGAACCTACCTGCCTACCTACCTACCTATCTACCTACCTAGTCCTATCGAGTACCTAGGTAGTTTGGACCCTTGTCGATGGAAAGACAACCTAGCCCTGGAGTGGAGGCTCCAGGTACCACAATGTGATAAGGGATCTCTGACATTAGAACAGTCTCGTAACGTTGGCCAGGCCAGGACACCGGTGTCACGGCGATGTGGTCAAAGGTCATGTCACTTGAAGGTTCGATGAGATTGGCAGTTACACAGCTGATGCGGCCACACACCTCTTGGGGGCTGACAGCCCTCCTTACTGCTGAGTTGCACTAAGATACTTGATATAGGTGCAAGTTGCCCTGATGATCCGATGATCTCGTGCATGCCGCCGATGTGCCACTGCAGGAAAAGGGGGTAAGCGAAACTCAAGATTGTTGTCGTCAGCCAGAGTCTAAATTGGCAACCACTACGGTAGTACGGGATTATTTCTGGCTGACTGACGACGTAAGGGTGTATATTAAATGCGGCCCTCGCTCAACTGCGGCCTGGTGTCTCGCTGTACGTGTTGTCTTGTTCATTGCGTCACGGCAGATTCGAAGATGGTGTTTTCGACCCTGCAGTTGCTAGTTGCGGCACGCTTTTCCTTTTGTCCTCCATTTGGGCAAGGTGGTTAACCGTGCGAATGGACCAATTATTAGGGCGAGCTCATCCCCCTGCATGTCCGGCTTGGGGTTAGCACGCTTTCCCACACGTATCTTGAAGTGGATTCTTCAAGTCCGCTTGACCTTTATGGGCCAACTAATAGGCTGAGTCATCAGCGAAAGTCACCTTTTTTTTTTTGTTTTTTTTTACAAACCTAACTAGCAGTTACTGACTGTCTGCTAGAACCGAGTCCGTTATCAAGGCACGCTTTGCCCCTTGCACTGTGCGAATTGGACAACACGTCACTTGTCTCCCGCCATCAATCCATCAATTAAATAGTGTTAATTAAGCGTCGCAGTGAGAGCATCCGTTGCAATGCCTTCTCGGTTTGGTCGACCGTAACGCGAAGACCGCGGCAGTGCATCATCAGCTTGCTTGTCTTGCTACCTTCCTCCTTGCTGGTGGGTTCTCTTGCGAGGTGGGACAGGAGGAGCCAAGGCAGATGGCGTCGATGCAGCCAAGCGAGTGAAGAATTGCTTGTTGCTCCCTCATCCGGGCATACTGGGATTGGCGGCCGCGATGGAAGAAAAAAGGAATGGGTCCCAAGGGAGCATGAAGGGCGTCTCAGAGTCGCAGATCTCAACTGGCAACCCAGGCCCACGGAAATAGCACACGTATAAGTGGCTCGTTCAGTAGGCCCTTTCAGACTTTGATCGCAGCCACTCGTTTTCAGGCAATGGGCCACGCCGAGTAGCCCCTGCACAAATTTGCGCCGCTGTCAAAGTACTGTGTGCAAATAACCAAATAAGGTAAAGAAGGGGAGGTGGGAGGGCTGCGGTGTTATCTCGTGTATACCTCTATTCTCTGATGAACTCCACTGGTCGACTTCAGTCCTCGATAGATTGGCCTGTGTGGGTACTCAAGTTGTCGCGACATCCTAAAATGAAAAGAACGAGGAAATAGAGAAGACACGTTGCCAGCACAGCCCTGCCACATGACTGCACAATAGCGTACCGTCCCACTGATTAAACCTTAACGGCCGGCCTGTGTCTCTTTACAGAGTACTTTTTCTCTTACAGTCTTCGCTTGACCTTTATTGGGCCCCAGGCCCCCAACTAATAGGCTGAGTCATCGGCGAAAAAAGCATCCTCTTTTTTTTTTTTTTTTTCACGAACTTGACCAGCAGTTATCTTACAGTCTTGATGTCACTGCTCGACACCCTTCGAGAAGCATGCGACGCATCGCACAGTCCCGATGACACGGACGGGCATTAGCGCGACAGCAACCACAGCACGAGGCACGAGGCACGAACATCACCGGCAGCTCAGACGCAGAGCCTCATCCGTGGCAAAGAGGCTTACTCGGACTCCCAGTTCGTCTTCTCTTGTCTTCCCTTTAAACTCGTCGGCGATCTGCCTCGCTGTCTCCTGCTTGGCCCACTCCCGTTTCGCCATGTCTCTAACACAATATGCGCGTCGTGGGACTTGGCGAGGCAGAGACGGCCACCAGGACACCCCGTGGACGGTGGCAAAGGGGGCAAAAGTGAGGCAGGAAGCCTCCCTGAAGAATGAAACACACCACGTAACTTTATCTGGACAAGGACTTGCTGGGGAAATCCCCCGGATACCCCCAGTATCTTCCCTTTATTCGTTACCCATCGCTCGGTAGTCCCGGGGATCGCCAGAAAGAATCATCACCCTTCCCAAATGATAGCGTCCGTCTCGGCCTGTCTGCCTGTCTGCCAACTCGGCGTTGGGCCATGATCGCCAGACAAGCCCCTTCGAGTCAAGCACGCCGTTTCAGAAGATGCCTCGATGGGGCCAATGTTGTAACGCAGTGCCCTTTTTTGGCGGTTTCCCCTTTTGATGCTCCTTTGTCACAGAACGGCCGCCATATGCCCAAAAAGCCTCTCGGGTTGGGTTGGTCCATGCGCTTTTTATTTGTTCGGTGGTCGGTGGGCGTCCTCATCTTCCGCGGCTATCCTAATCAGAACTTCGACACCGTTGCGCCCAATAATGGCAGCGCAGCATGCCGCCCGGGACGATCAACAGTAGGGGGTGTCTGCCCAATCACTCTGACTGACTTTGGCCTGTACTCTTTCCGCAAAATTGCGTCCGGGCCTATGGATCGCTTGGACATGGTGACTACTCAATATTTCATGTCAAGGTGCAACCTGTCAAACTCTATCTCGTCAGTAAATAATTGTACTTGTTTTCTTGAGCAGCTGCAAGTTGAAATGAGCAGCGCCCCCTCCCCGAACTTTGACGGCTCTTTTATCATCAGCTCATTTCCTAGTTTCCATCCATCAAACCCAATCCCATTCCCATTCAGCTTCATTACAGTGCGAAGGACGGTCCCCATGCGCTTACTCCAGCGCCAATGCCTAAGCCTCTCGAGACTCAGGCACACATCCGAACCCCTGTATCTCATGTCGACTGCCCCTCCTCCTCTTCCCTTTCACCTCTGCGCCCCTGCGTCTCCGCCAATCCAACGCAAGGCTGATGACACCTGGTGCATCGGACCAGGCGTTGGCCCCGGCCGGGCAACCAGTGGGCAGCTACACTACACTAGTGTAGGATGCGATGCATGTACCCGCAGCTTTCTCGGCTCTGCCACGCCACGCTGCCACTGGTGCTTGATTTCCATTCATTTCCGCCGCTGCCCCCCCTCCCCACTGCCGCAGGGTTGGCTCATCCTTTTGACAGCGCAGCGCGGCATCAAACCGCGGGTTCGAGACGTGCCCACTTGGCAATAGCAAGGAGAGAGTGCATTTCGTCTGGTGTCGGCACTCGATGATGTCAACACGACCAGGAGTCGCGAGATTCCCGTACCCTCCTCCCAAATCAATCGACGGGCCTGATCGCCGATCACACGTCTACATTTGCTTGCCCTCGTGGCTGCGCCGCACAATGACCAGACATAAGAGTAAGACCAACCAAATGGCCCCAATGGCCGCCAACTAGGCAGCCAGGTTGGGTCAAGAAAAAGACGCACCCACGACTCCTGCACAGCCAAACCTTTTGCGCGCGAGAATGGGGCTATGGGGTTTTCAACAAACAGAGCGGTGGACAGCTGAGGCAGCTGAAGAGACAGGGGAAGGAAAAGGGAAAGCAAGAAAATAAAAAAAGAAGGTAAAAAAGGGAAGAAAGCATTGATACATGGAGTAAAGTAAAAAAGAGGTGACGAGGAAGGTCTTGGCCATGACTGGTTATCTATCATCCACATCCAGTAGCAGTAGCTTTGGATCCAGACGCGACTAGACAGGTCTGGGGGCTTGGGGAGCCGGGCACAAGCTAACCAGGCCAGGCTCTTTGGCATTCTGGGCCGGTCAGGGGGGGCTGCTCTGCTCTGCTTTGTGCAAGGGTTTCGAAGCACAGTGCCCATGACCATCTGCGCTAACTGTCCTGGCTGGGGAAACTCGGCGCGCTCTCCACGTCCAAAGCCCATCTCGCCGGCCTGCAAGACCACACCCCAGCCGATGCTCATCAGACACAGCAGTCCAGGCCGCGCCACTTGTGTGTGCTAAGTGCTCTACACTGCCCGCTCCTCCCTTCTTCTCTTTTGATTGTATGTCCGCCTCCTGTTCGACTCGCGAGTCGACTAAAGCGACGGGGGTTGCTCGCCGATGCAAATCCGCGCCCAAGTCATAGACGATCGGCGGTAGATGCGACTGAGAATCGCCAGAGCGGGAGAGAAAGCAAGATGAAAGACAGCAAGATGAAAAGAATAGAAAGGAACCCCGGAAGCTGGGGAAAGGCAGCCCCGTCATCCCAGTCGGATTTCATTCATGCTAGCCATAAAGAAAAGGGGAGGGGGGTTGTGCCCGGCAGGTACGGATACCGGGCGTTCAGAGGCAACTCGCCGGTTCCCCAATCGGGGGCTTGGGGGCCGCTGCCGTGCCCGCGTTGCATCTGTTCGCTGTTGGAGAAATTGGTCCGCAAAAAAATAAAATAAAAATTAGCACATCCGAGCCGACTTTTTTTTTTTTTTTTTTTTTTCTTCTTTCGCTTCAACAAGACCCGAGCTCAACGTACGCATGTCAGCAATGGAATAAGAGACTTTCCCACCTGCCTAGGTACCTAGTTACTGTTGCTTGTCATCGTTACCAGGATACGAACTCCACGACCCTGACATTACCTCCACCCCCTTGCCTACCGTTTTGCGTACGTATCCTCTTTTTGCTGGATACCTACGGATACCTACCTACGGATACCTACCTTGAGGTGGGAGAGAAGGGTCTCCTACCCCCCCTTCGTTGGCCGGCCATTTCTCTTGAACTCGTGCCACTCGCGATTTCTCTCTAGAAGCCTCACTTTCTTGCGTCTTGTCTTCGAAGCGTGCTGGCTCGGAAGCGTACTCTCGCCCCCTGTCTTTCTCCGTCTAAACCCTCGCTAGAAATAGAGATCAGGACCTTCTTTTGTTTCTCGGCTGCATAGCAGTCTCACCGCCACGGTTCCACCCCAAAGGTCCAACCAGAGACATTCCAATCGCTCGCAATATTCTGTCTGCCACTCCTGCGCTCGCTCTCGCATTGGCCTTCGCGACAACGTTCTCGATAGCATCTCACCATTCTCTTTCGCAGGCGGCGCACACCGCACTCGAACACCCAACAGCCGTTGATCCTCCTCGCCAATCGCAATGGCTCCCCCGACAAAAGCAGCTGCCAACGGCGTTGCTGCTGCTGCTGCCTCCGCCGCTAATGGCGAAGTCAACCATGAGCCCATCAATGTCATTATTCCTATCGGCGGCATTGGCTCCCGCTTCGCAAAGGAAGGTTACCGCTACCCGAAGCCCCTCATCAACATCGTCGGCCGGCCCATGCTGCTGTGGCTCATTGACAACCTGAGCCTCAAGCCCGGCGACACCCTGTGGATGGCCATCAACGAAGAGGTCGATGACGAGTTTAGAATCGGCCAGCTCGTGAGCAAGACCTTCTCCAAGATCGACTTCAGGCTGCTGCGCTTGCGCCATCAGACCAAGGGTGCCAGCGAGACGGTAAGTTTCCTCCTGCTTCCGAACTCTCCTTCGTCGCACACTGCGCCAATCGACGAGGGGCAACGACAACGTGGGGGAGCGCAACGCTGACCGGCCCTCGCCCCTGCAGCTCTACATCGTCACACAGAGCATGACCAAGAAGCATCTCGAGCGCAAGACGGTTTCCCTTGACTGCGACACCATCTACTGGGCCGACGTCCTCCAGGACATTCGCAACATGCCCAAGGGCCATGGCGGCTGCTTCTACTTCCCCGATATTGGCGACAAGCCCATTTTCTCATACATCAAGACGGAGCCTACCAAGTAAGTAAAGCCGAGGGAGCGCGGCGCAGGAAATCTCTCGCCCCCCCCCAAGAAACACGCCTAACAGAGTGCCTTGATAGGGACGGCTTGGAGCGCATCGTCGATATCCAGGAGAAGAAGGCTATTTCCAACAAGGCGAACACGGGCGCATACGTCTTCCCCTCTGCCGGTCAGCTCAAGTCGTGGGCGGCTGAGAACCTCGACATGAAGAGGCCTGACGGCTCCGAGGTGGGCGAGTACTACACCTCGCAGATGATCGCTCTCATGATCCAGAACGGCGTCCCCTACCTGGGTATGCCCGTTAGCACCAAGGACTTCAGCGTTGTCGGCACGCCCGAGCAGCTCAAGGACCTCTTGAAGCTGCTGAAGACAGACACCTCCAACCTCCCCATCAAGTTGAAGAAACGCCGCTTCTGCTTCGACCTCGACATGACCCTGGTCGGCGTCCCCGCCGTGGCCGGAGACTACTCCACCTGTCCGCCCATCGAGAAGAACATCCGTCTCGTGCAGCAGCTGTACAACGCAGGCCACTACATTATCATTGTAAGTCGGGCCTTGGCATCTTGGCGAAGCAGAGAGAAGACTGCTTGCTTGTCTAAGGGGAAGGAAAGAAGCAACTCGCTGACTTCATATATCTAGCAAACGGCCCGTCGCATGCGCACACACCACGGAAACCTGGGTTCCGTCCTTGCGGACGTCGGCCCTGTCACATTTGCCCAGTTGGCCAAGTACGAAATTCCTTATCACGACATCCACTTTGGCAAGCCCTACGCCGACGTCTACGTTGATGATCTGGCAGTTAATGCCAACTTGGATACCATGCGTGAAATTGGCTGGCTTCTGGACGAGCACGACCCCGCCGCACTGATCGGGCCCGATGCCGGAACCGCAGAGGAGGCGAAGAAGGCCGGCATGATCGCCGCGCGCGACTTCAACACCATCCAGATCATCGGTGACAAGGTGATCAAGTCGAGCAAGTCGGAGAACATCCTCGGCGAGCTCTTCTTTTACTCCCACATGCCCGCCGAGATCGCTCATATCTTCCCCACCGTTTACAACGTCGACTACATCCCTGACACGACCACCTACAACATCACCATGGAGAACCGCCGTGGCTTGACCTTCTCCCACCTTCTGGTCGGTCGCTCGATTACAAAGGGCCGCCTCATCTCATTGTTGAAGGCTCTCCACTCTGTTCACACTACAGCCAGCACCGACAAGGCTACGCTCAACATCCCCAGCGCTCTGGAGAAGAAGTTCGAGGAGCACTCCCTTGCACGGGCGAACCACCGTGTCAACATTTACGCAAACTACGGCTCGAAGCTCCGCTCTCGGTACTACCAGCACCAGGAGAAGTACGATGCTCTCGGTCCCCTTGCTGCGTCCCTGTTCGCCCGCATCAACGAGTTTCTCGACACGTACGAGGCTGAGGAGAAGGGCGTGCACGCTCAGGTCATCCACGGTGACCCCGTCTTCAGTAACGCCATCCTCTCCAAAGACGAGAAGCTCGTCAGCTTCATCGACGTGCGCTGCCAGCTCGAGAACACTCTGACCCCCGAGGGTGACATCCACTACGATCTCGGCAAGGTTTTGCAGTCCCTCTGCGGCTACGACCACATTCTCTTCATGAGCGCTAACAACCACGACCTGCGCGGCGCCCTGGACGTTGATCAGCCGCTTCTCGATGAGGCCGACTCGGATCTTCTCCAGAATCTGCAGGAGCACTTCTTCACCTTCCTCGAGGAGACGTATTCTGTGCGCCTGCACCGCAAGACTCTCTTCCGCATCACTGCCTCCCTCTTCTTTAGTCTCATTCCTCTACACCGGCCGGAGCTGGGCGCCGTCTTCCTACGCATGTGCAAGGAGACTCTCGACAAGGCGAGCAACATCAACTACGGCCCCGGTGCGCGCTCTACGACAGGCGTCACGCTCAGCCGGCGGGCGAGCTCCAACTTTGGCTCCGATGAGAAGGCCCGCGAGATGCCTATCGTTTCCGGCAAGGGGGAGAATTTGTCCATTCCCAACGTCGTCGTCACGACGAAGCAGTAGATCTGCGATGCCGGTGTCATGGGAGATGGTGTTAGCGCAATGCTTACGGTTCATATTACACCGAACTATCGAACCGGTAGGATACGACGGTGGGGGTGGAGTCGCCATGTCGTGGGGCTAGAGCTCACTGGGAAGGGAAAGCGGGGAGCTCATGTGGAGTCTCGTCGCATCAGCTCGATGTGGGAAAATATCATTTGCTAGGTTTGTGCTGTAGTCGTTTTTCTTTTCTTTTGTGGGGTGAGGACAAGGAAAGCGTCTCGTCGGTCGTCGGGTTGGAACGTTATTTTACTCTCAAGTCTACGAAGCTCATGTATGACCATATCAAGAAACCACATTACTTTGTAAGGAGACTTGCATGTGCTTGCCCTAATGACATGGCCGAAGGTCAAAGATGCTCCGTTGATGTTGCAGATGCGCAAGTCGGACGCATATGAGCAGCTTGAAGCTGACGGAGCCAACCCCATTGGACTATCCACAAGTTTTCGTGGCCTTCGCCCCCTACCTCCTTGGTTTGGGATACGGTGTATTATCGATATAGTGGCTCTCGGTCGAGAGAAGTCTCGGGCGGGACAAGAGAATTTATCCGAGGGTCACTCGACCCAGCATTTGGCGAAGATAAATGGGGGGGGGGGTCTCTCTCTTTCGAATGATGGGTTGACCGGGCTTCTTCTTCTTCTTCTTCTTCTTCTTCCTATCTTGCCGAAATCAACGCCGCCCTCTTCCATCTCCCTATCTCTGCCCCTTCGCTCGGGGACTCGGCAGAAGAAATGAAGTCCCGCCCCCGTCTGGACGTTTGGGAGTTCTTCCGGCGCGAGGACCCACAGGGGCCCGGCCGGGCTCGGAACGGACAGCGGCGATCGCTTTGGGCCGGCCCCGCGCGGAGAGGCCGATCGAGAGGATGCAATGCGACGGGGGGG
>NWBT01000049.1:814477-827486 GCA_003386485.1 Colletotrichum lentis | reverse complement strand
GGGGGGGGCAAGTATGGACAATGCACAAAGATCGACGAGGTCCCCCCGGCAGTCGTGTCTGGTCGGAGGGCGACCCTCACGACCACCGCCAACGGCCCGTACGTGTCCTCCCCCAAATAACCACACAAACCAAGACAAGACAGGAACAGGAACCCTAAACGAAAACGGGGAAGGGGGAGGCAAGGGAATACAAAAAGGCTCGCTCGACTCGTCCCAGACGTCACGGCCGGTCCGGGGCCGGACATCATGAACGAACCCGCACCGAGCCCCAACCTCGGCGCCTTTTATTACGGCAGCCCGGATGGGAGGCCTGTTTTTCTCCCGCCCTGGCGGGTCCTTCTCTAATCAAGTTGCTGGAACTGTCCCAGCCCCCGAACAGCACACTACCAGGGACGT
Organism: Colletotrichum lentis; assembly: GCA_003386485.1. NCBI lineage: Eukaryota > Fungi > Ascomycota > Sordariomycetes > Glomerellales > Glomerellaceae > Colletotrichum > Colletotrichum lentis. The sequence goes on along the minus strand of NWBT01000049.1, from coordinate 827,090 downwards.
CCTCGTTGAACATGATGTAAATAGCTCACACAAACGCCAGTTCAGTTGTCTTGCCCGGATGAAGAAGATTCTGTATTTTCAGCATTATTCCGACATGCCCATGTTTCGCCCCTTTCTCTTTTGCCCAAGTATCGGCAGCCACAAGTTGTGGAAACAAGGCATAACATCATCATAATTCACATGCAGCAGACCTGAGGTGGGAAAACGTGAGGAAAGGTAACGTTCGCTATCTAGTCCGAAACTGGCTGCTGCCACCTGCTCACCCAAGCCGCTGCTACCATGTCGCACCGATTGAGGCCATGATAAACATGACCCGGAACTAGTAGACCTGGAATATCCTCCAGTGAACCCTGAGCAGTTTCTCATCCTCCCACTGCCATCGTTCTCGTCTCTCCTTCCTATCCGCCCCCAGTATTGTCTCTGCCCTTCGGTCACCAACCTGCCCATGTACTCCATTGTTCATCCCTTGTGTTCTGATTAGATGTACCACATGGTGCCCTTGAACATCTCGGTCGCTTGAGGATCGGCGTCAGGACCGCCGCCGCCCAGAGGCAAGAGCTGCATGGCCTCGGTGGGTCGCTCGTTCTCGAACATAGACTGCCCACGAGCACCATACTCCTCAACCATCTCTGCAGCCTTGGGGCCGGATCGGAAGCCCTGCGAGGTGGCAATATTCTCATGGGCACGAGCACGGCCGCAAGCAAGATCAGCGTAGTAGATTGCGGGATGAAGAGAGACCGGAGTCGTCGAGCGGGCGTAGGAGTAGCATTGACCGTAGATCATCTTCTGAAGGTCGTTGGGGTTCATCTTGGCTTCATCCACGAGGACAGTGTAGTGAACGGGTCGCGCGGTGCCCTGAATGGCAACGTGAGAGCAGAGGTAGAAGTCCCACCAGAAGGGATGGCACACCTCCCGCTCCAGCAGGGTGCCGGGCAGCGGGTTTCCATTCTTGTCTCCCTGCTGTGGGAAGAAACGGATGTGGTGGCGCTTGGTAGCCACAATCACAGTCCACTTGGGCTGTTTTTGCCCCTGGTACTTCTGTTGCATCAGCTTCTTCATGGTTTCGACCTCGTATTCGAGGACCTGCGAGTATTGGCCCTCAGACACACCGTCACGGAAGTAGATGATGTGAGGAGGCGGCGCTGGGTGATTCATGCGCTTGTGCCACGTGGGCATCAGGCGGGCGAGGAAGTTTCTTGCATTGATGGGAGACATCATCTCGACGCGATAACCGTTGGTCTCGACGGCTGCGGAGTAGAACGTGGCGTCCTGGTCCATGGACATAGTCATCGCGGCCATCGAAGGGGCATCGATACCGGGCGTGGCGTGGGACACATCAACACCCATCATCATGGTGACCTCCTTGAAAAAGGCAGGCGCCTTGCTTGCCGGGCCCGACGGATGAGGAATGCGACAGGTGATGCCTCCGAGCTTGGCGTTGACCTTCATGGCCACGTTGGAGTGGTACTGCCCCTGGTTCTTCTCGACATGACGCGCAAGAACGCACTGGGTCAAAAGACCGAAACGGCAATCAGCGGATTTCTTGATGCGCTCATAAGACCCAGCGTTGTTGAACCTCAACACGCAGAAGAGAAGTTGCGGGGTGGCCTTCGTGTAGGCCTTTATCTGCGCGTATGCCTTCGCAATGGCATCGGCAACGTTGTGGTTACGGATCTCACTGTCGATGACGACTGCGTCCTTGGTAACCTTGCCGCCGTGGCCGGTGTATGTTTGCTTGAACGTTTGCGCAAAGGCCTGAGCGGCGGCCTTGTTGCATGCGTTCTCCAAAACCACAATACCCCAGGACTGGAGGGGCTGCCGGTTGGGAACCCAAAACTTCTTGCCACGCAGATCCCAGCGGCCAGAGAACATTGGGCTCGTGATGTTGTTTGCGTACTGAATCTTGGGAGGCTCGAGCAGGGAACCTTGGGTTCGAGCCATCTGATCATCAAAGACCACGCCGTATTGGCGAAGGTAGCGGTCTTCCTTCCACGCCAACTGGCTCTTTGCATCCATGATGTCGGCCTTGCGCTGGGTTGGTCGAGTGACCGCAGCCTTGATCATGGCAGCAGTCTGGTCGGGGTCCAGCTTGTAGGGGTACCGCTGCATGGCTTTGATAAGACAAACCTCCATCGGAAAGAAGCCGGCCTTTGCTGTCTCAACTACAGGCCAGTTGGGGAACATGATCTGGACGCCGTACGTCTTCTGGAAGTACTGGGCAATGGTCATTTCTTCGCCATTGTTGGTGAAGGTAATGTTGTCTGCCGTGGCACCCCGCTCGCCATACTGCTGACCAAAAGCAAAAGCCTTGATGTTGTACGTCTTGTCCCAGCTTTCCTTGCCACGGTGCTTGGGCGAGAATCGGAGCTTGACCAGCTTGCGAAGATGCTTGAACGCCTCCGACATGGCGAAGGTAGACCGGCCGTTCTGGTCCTTTTGGCGAACGGGCTTGAGGAGTTCGGCGATGTCGTTGGGCTTCAGGCCCTGCCACTTGCGTTCACAAGTTCCCAGAAAGTCTCGGACGAACATGTGAAGCGGGCAGTTTCCCTTCCAGAAGGCAGTGTTGGCGATGTCAACGTTCAGACCGATTCCGCGTCCAATCTTGTTGCAGAATGACTGGTTCATCCGGACCGAGGAGTATACACCCTTCACAACCTCCAAGCAGAAGCCGAGTTCCATGCTCTTTTTGTTGCGCTCGTTGTAGAAGTTGCGCTTGATAGACAACAAACGCTCGCTCGGGTACTGTCGAACAAGGTGGTCAAGGAAGTTCATGCACTCCAAAACGGAGCTGTCCCAATCCATTTTACCGGTGAGATAGGCCTCAAGGGCCGCCAGGTTGATTTTTTTGGTCTCCTTCATCACGAAATAGAAGGTGTTGTTGTCGCGGGGCTTTGCATTGGGCCGCACAGGCTTTCCCTCATCGAGATTGACCGTGAGGCGCTCCTCTCCACGGTTGATGGGAACCGAGGACCTATGAATGTATTTAGACCGATGTTCAACATAACCTTCTGGAAAGAAAATAATACATACCAAGCGAGCTTGCGACCATCTTGCAGCCAAAGACACTTGTATTTCTTAAGCATCTCTTGGACGGCTGGAGACTCCCAACACTTCTTGAAGACAACGTTGTACTTCAAGGGAGGCGGAGAGATGGTGACATCGTACTGAAAGATGGTCTTCTTGTCGTCCCACTCTTTGACACGGAACTGGTTCACCTCCAGGTTGACTGGTTTACCGGCGGTGTTGTAGCCGGGTCTCCGAATGAAAGGAGACGCGCCAGGGTTGAGGAACGACTCGGGAGGCGGGTCGATGCGGGTGTTCTGGTGGTCCTTCTCGGGACCACCCTGAGGCTTGGCAGGGTCGAATCCCATGGAAGGACCGAAGGGGTTCGGGGCTTTCTGCTGCGAGGTGTGGGAGCCGGAGCGGGATCGACCGCCGGTGGGGGAGCCGCCATCCTTGGATCCGTCCATGTTGATGGCAGAAGCGCGGGTCTGCTGGGTAGGACCGGTGGAAGACATCTTGTAGATTGAATTGATGGTGATGAAGTTTTGTGTGGCTGTTGCTGGTATAGCTGGATATGAATCCGAGAAGTGTTGCTGTGTTGTCAATGAGATCAGTAAAAGGCTGTTGTGGAGGGAAGAAGTTGGAATACAGGTAGGTGGATGAGAGAAAGACGCCTTTGGGTAAACTGAACGTGAAAGGCAGGGGCAGAGTGAGGAATGGAGAAGGAAAGAAGTGAGAGGAGAATGAGAGGGAAGGAAGAAACCAGAGCAGACGGCCAAAATTTAGGAGTGTCCAAACGAAACGCGAAGGCACGAGCCGCTCTTGCTTCGAAGTGATGGCGATTAGGAAGTGGAGGTTTGTAAGTGTGAAAACTGCGGCGGGAATAAGAAGTAGCGGTGCATTAGAGAGAAGGATAAGAAGGACGCCGGCACGAAATATGAAAAGGTGGTGTATGTGTGGGAAGGAAGGCGATGTAAGTAGTGAGGGTGGATGCATTTGTTGTGGACCTACCTACCTTAGTCTTGCTGAAGTTGTTTGGCTGGGTAGCTGGTTGGTTGGTTAGTTGGTTGTGTGTGTGGGTTGAGGAAAATAAAAATGCCTTGGATGGAGAGAAAGGTCCCTTTATATAGGGTCGTCCAGAGGGGATGGGAGACTCGCCGTCGGGAGTGTGGGAAGGGGCCAGGTGGGCAATCAAGGCAGGCACGAAAGGTTTTGTAGAGGAAGGGTGAAGGAAAGGAGGAAGGAATGAGGAAAGTGGCAGGCAAGGGTAGGTAGGTCGTGGCATGAAATGCGAGTCTTGGGCGTCAGAAATAACTGTTTACTATCTTTCTACAGCACGTCCACTTGAAACCATCACAACGTCACGCATGTCACTCATTATTCAACGGCGGCGCACCTTGGGAGAGTACCAAGGTTTCGGCTATCATGGTAGCACGGATGCAGAACCAATGCTTTAACAGATGAATCAGAGATGTCGAGTACACTGAAGGCGGCAGGGACACCACAGTCGGCAAAAACATCAGCGTCAGAAGTGAGACTACGAGCATGAAGGAGGCCGGCCACCTGTACCAAGAAAACTTGAGATGGCAAATGCAGCGGGAGCGGCAGAGCTGAAAGTTATAGAGTAGTGGATGATTCTTAGAACAGCAGCAAGCGTAAAAAGACAGATCTATGGTGATAATGATCGTCCCAGGACATAGTGGACCAAAGCAGAGGGGAACATCAGTTTCAAGAGCAGGCAGACACGACCAGGAAGCTATAATCAAATCGCACAATGTGGGTATCTCACAACGACCTCAGATTCGTTGACAAACGTTTCCTTCTCCTACGCTCTGACTGGCCATCATCACATTGAGTTGTGTGGTGAGACTGGAGTGAAGTCTGGTTCTCGCAATCTAACTGGCCCGGATCGATCGAGCCCCCTGGAATACCCACATCCTCAACTTTATCCTTATATCCGCATCACCAGCCCCAGCATCAGTGTACTCCTCATATAATCCGCAAAACAAGCAGCTGCGGGGGCAAGAGTAATATAATAGCCTTATTCTTGATGGCCCGGGCTGCCATTCGAGCACATCCAGGCCAAGGGCGAACAGGCCCGCCCGCACAGCATCGCCAAAGATTACGAAACGTGCACCTATTCCAAGACCATCATCATTTGTTTGAGCTTCTGGCTAGCCTAAGTATATAGGAGCTCTTGTGCCGGGACTCCATCTGTCTGTCCACCTACTATCGACCCCCTCCAATATCGTCAACGAGCCACCGAGTGCTGCACCGTGGCTGTTGTTTCTTTCTTTCTTTCTTTCTTTTTTTTTGTTAACGAAAATGATTCCATTGCTGCCACCTTGACAGCAGCACATGTAAAAGTAAGTATCCGCCACCCCGAACGCCCATCGATGCGGAACACCCAAACTTTTATATTATACAGGAGCACTGACAAACATCGCCCGTTCGAAGAGACCGGAAGGACGCCTTTCCTCATATTTGCAGACGCAAAACACGGAAGATAGTGACCCAGCAGGGAATAGTTGGCTGGAGAGGAGCAGGTCCGAGCAAAGGCGTGTTGAGTCCTGCTCGGTAGACCTTGGAGGGAAAATGGTCAGGAGAGGGAAGAGGAGGCATACAACAGCAAACCAGTGAAGCTGGTGTACCTTACTCCTAAGCCCAACCCCTTCGGAAACCGGCCCCTGAAATTCCATTGTCAGCTCCCAGATCAATACTGATATCTGCTATATTGCTGTCCCTGTGCTTGGCCGTAGCTAGCAACAGGCTGCTGCGCCCAGTTGGGGTCCCCGCTGTGCGAAGCCGCTGGCGGGATTTGTCCATACTGAGTTGCATCCTGTCGGTACGCAGCGGCTTCCTGATTCCCGCCCCCGGGACCAGGTCGGAGAGGAGAACTCCGGTAGCCGGACGGCACCAAGCGCCGGCCGCTGCCATCGAGTGGACTCAGAGTCCTCTGCGGCGAGTTTCGTCCATCGTATCCGTGTCCACCATATTCAACAGAGGCCTGCTGGCCATGAAAAGGGGGTTGCATACCGTTGTTTTGTCGAGCTCCCAGCTCCTGCTGAATCTTCCAGGCACTGTAGTCTGGCACGGGGGTATCTCTTATGAGGCCGACGAGGTTGGGGGCGCTCAGACGGAATGCACCAGGGGAGTGCGCGTACGCATGAGAGGGAGGTAGAATACCCAGCAGAAAGGTGATGTCTCGGGAAAGGGGCGCTCCTTGGTTCCGTCTTTGCTGGTCGAGACGGCGACCAGCGGCACCCTTCAGCGGCGACTCTCCCCTGGCAAGCTTCCGTGGGCGGTTGAGCTCTTCGTAGTCGTCACCCGCGAACGGTCTCTTAGGCGAGTTCGTGACACCCATGTAATGAGGGCCTGTGTACTGAGGCCCTGGGCTGGCCGTCTGGCGAACTGGCAGCGCCATGGGAGTCTGTCGCACTGAGGTCGGCTGCTCAACGACCGGGATGAGCATCTTCGGCCGCAGCTGGACGGCCGGCGAGATAATGAGGCGATAGGCAATGGGGTCGAAAGTCTCAACCGAGAAGCGGCTCGCAAAGTGCGCGAGCTTTGGGTCGGACGGCCAAAGCTCTGACATGCGCTTCTCAAGCTCCGCAATAGAAGACAGCTCGCCAAATTGGGATTCGTATTTGTGGAAGTAGGAATAAAGCTGCTTGGCCTGATTCTTCTTGGCGTCGTCCTTCTGTGTGAGGCGGTTGACGCAGGTCTCGAACACCACGCGAGCATCTGGGCAAGGGTTAGCATGAGGTAAGGAAAACGTGGGGGCTGAGTTGAGACCCACTTGTCGTGTCGCCCTTTGAGTGCAAGAATTTGAGATACTCTAGCATGAAGCTGGCGTCTTCCGGGAACAGCTTGGCGCCGCGGTCGAAGATCTTGCCACCAGCTGGGTCGTTGTAGATGAGGGCCTCCATCTTCGCAACGGCAATGTAAACATCGCTGGTGAGCTGCCCCCGACCGCGAGCTTCGATGAAAACCTGTCTGAGGCCCGAGGTCGTATTGCCCTTGCCTTGTGTTCTCCGCGCAGCTCGGCAAAGTGCAATCCACACGAACGAGATGGTGCGCTTGAGCATATCCGCTTGTACCGAAAAGCCATGCTTGACGGCCTTGATGCGCTCCTCCTTTCCAAGATCAGCCGATCCGCGGTTGTCACCATCAAGATCGTCGTCGTTGTTTTCGATCGAATCCTTGACATTGGGATCGCGCGCAGCAGCCTCTTCGATCTTGCGAACCTCCCGTTCCTCCCTTTCCTTGATCTTCTTGGACATGGCGTACAATGTGTCAAGAACCCGGCTGTAAGGCTCGCGAATTGCTTTGGCACGGACAGCCTTACTCGCGTCGTCGTCTCCGGCGGGACAAGTCGTCTCCACGCGATCGCCATGCTTCAGCGCCAGCAGGACGCTTTCAGGGTTGGCCTCGATGCCGTCCGTCAAGAATGAAAGACCCAGATCCTTTCCGTCCTTGGTAATGTTGTTGTCGAAGCACCACTCCGCAGCATCCACCCACATCTCGGGCCAAAATCGAAGAGCCATCAAGGCTTGTCTGTAGCAGTACAGGATACGAGCTTTGTAGGCTTCGGGCTCCTCATCAAGAAGCACCAACGGATCGTCCTTCTCCCACTTGATCCATTTCTTCCAGATCTCCACCTGTTCCATGAACTCCTGGTCACCGTCAAATCCAGGAGCGGGGGGAAGTCGTGGAAGAGAGGTCCGCTGAAGTCTGGGGATCAGGCGATCGAGCTGGGAGTTCGCCGCCTTGGCCGTCATGTATGCCGGCGACCGCTTCTGGATGAACTGGCGGCCCTGTTGGTAGTTAGCATCCACCGTCAAGCTGCGCCATGGCTTGAACGTACAGTTGTCTTGTTGAGGCTCATCTCGAATTGGTCATAGTCCTTCCACAGGTCGGTGAGCGCGGACATGGGGACTGTGATGGCGCGATGGTAGGCCTTGCGCAGCTGGTCCATCTTCTGCTGGTCTTGCCATCCACTGCCTCCAACTTGGCCTGGGCCACTCTTGATGAACTGGATGTAGTCCTTCCACAATTGGCCCGAGTCCCGATCGATGCCGACGGAGCTAATGACGAAATCGTACGACATGCTCAGGATACGGCGAGCCTCGCCGTTGGGGTCGTTGTTGAGGTCATATCTTCTGCGAATGTAGTTGAGGTACACGGTCCAGAGCTTGACGTTTGGTACATTGACCAGGGATCGATTGAAGAGGGCTTCGGCGTCCTGGAAGCGGTTGGAACTCAGCTCGAGCTGTGCCCAGTCTGCCCAGATGTCTGCCTGTGGACATGTCAGCGGTCGATCTTGCCAGTCATTAGGGTTATCGAACTTACAGCCTGGGGAAAGACTTCTATGAAACGTTCATACACTCCCCGCAACTTGTCCAGCTGGTCGTAGCGGCGGTGTTCGGCAATCAGCGCAAGCCAGGCCTCCATATCGCCCCGAGGGTCCTCCTTCACACGATCCTCCAGAATGCCGAAGGTGTCATTGGGGTCTCTGCTCGGGACAGGGTGCACAGTCGGAGGGGGCGGTGCGTGCGCAGCACTGGATGCTGCGCTGGGTGCTCTCACGGCAATTCCATTGTTTGGTTGCTCTGGAGTGACGCCCACTTGGCTCTCAACTGGAGTAGGTACAGGAAGGGGAGGGTGGTTCTGGGCAACGGGGGCTTGCGCGACACCTGCAGCCACAGCGACGGTGGAAGCCGGGGTGGGCGCGTCTTCCTCGTCGTCAGAGTCTCCCACTAGGAAGCCACCTTGCGTTTTGGGCTTGCCAGATTTCGGCTTCGCGGACGTGGACGTGGTAGGAGTAGGAATGGTGGTGGGGGTGGGGGTAGACTCGGCGGTCTCTGGAACTGAGGTTATCGTGACCGATTCTGGGTCATATTCGCCAGCATCTTCTGAATCACCATTCGCAGCTTGGGCAAGTGGGAAGGCAGGATCTTGACTTTGTTGGTCGCTATGCTGTATATCATTTGCTTCTTCATATCCCTCTTCTCCCCAAGACGCACCCTCGAAGTCTTGGTCGTTATGTGGGAGTTCGGAATCCATTACGTCGGCGGGGTCAACGGCCGTGTTGCAAAGCTTCGTAAGAGGCATGCAAGAGTGGTTGCAGTCGAGAGGCACAAGTCCGAATGCACTTCGCGAGGCAGGGCCGATCGGGTAAGCTGTGGGATGATGGATCGCCCAACGCGCAAAGGCGCTGTTGGTTCTGATGCAGAAGACGTGAATCGGCTCGTGGATCGATTGGAGCGGTCTCACGAAAGACGAATTTCGACGGAAAATTTGAGTCGTATTTCCTGTGTCGATTATCGCCGATGACTGCAGAGGGCAGCGAAGCTTGTAGTACTGGGAAGGATAGCAACGTCGCGCAAAGTTGAAAGGCTGAAAGGTTGGCAAAGTGAAAGATTGAGGATGAGCAAGCACCAAAACCAGGCTAGCGCCGTTTGGCGGTAGAATGGATAAACTTCGGCTATCCAGCTGACGGAGCTCAATAAGATAAGGTAATCTTATCTCCAGTAGCTCGTATCTTATCCGTACTCTGTATCTGTATCCGTAACCCAGAGCAACATTCGTGCATTTGCCCCAGCAACTAGTAAACGGTACCTGCAATGTCTCTGGCCATTGACAATCGCAGAGCTTTACATCCTAAACTTCTTGACCGATGGAAACAGTTTGCTTGAGCGAGCTACTGCAGTCACTAGTGGCTGCCAAAATGGTCTAGAACAGGCACTGAGTCAAGGCGTTGTATCGTTCGTTATGAAGACACACTGTCCGATTGTTCTCTAATTGATGATGCCTGCCGTTTTGGAACTTTGAACATTGCAGTCAGGCACAGACAAGCAAGTAACCATTCATTGAAATGTAGCGCATTACCTGCCTGCCTTACACTTAATACGGATACCGAAGGTATCTAGGTATCCGTATGGGTGTCCAAACAGAGACCTCTACTAGGTATCCGTACGTATCCGTGCCTCCCTGGTATAATCAAGCAAACCAGGCAAGTGTGGCTGGGAACTTGACAGGCCGGGGGCAGTCGCGAAGACCTAACTAGTGTAGGCTGGATAGGTAGGTACATAGGTGGACTATAAGTGGATCCCACTTTACGCGAAATTCGCGGTCAAGCCTTAGTCGCGTCCCACGTCCCACGTCGTTGTCCCGTCGCAGTTGATGCCCGCCGCAAAAACACTCTTTCCTCCCCAAAACATCACCCCCCCAAAACCACCATTTCGACCGGACCTCTCTCTCTGCCCACGCGACTCTCCTGCCACCTTCTTCACTGCTCAGGCGTCTACGAATTTCACAAGTATCTTCCGTTTTGCTTCCGCAAACTAGATCAAGGTCGCCGCCGCTCATTCTTCACGATGTCGATTGTATCGCTTCTGGGCGTTCAGGTCCTGAACAACCCCGCCAAGTTCACGGACAAGTACGAGTTCGAGATCACCTTCGAGTGCCTCGAGGCCCTAGAGAAGGGTATGCGAAGCTACCATTTCATACTGGCCCTGACTTTATGTCGTTTTCGGGGGTTTTCTTTGCTAATTCAACTGACAAATCTTTTACCAGACCTCGAGTGGAAGTTGACCTATGTTGGCTCGGCTACCAGGTCAGTCGTAGAGTGGATTTTTCAACATACACCGCCATTCGCTGACATTTACACTACAGCGACCAGTATGACCAGGAGCTCGACAGCCTCTTCGTCGGACCCGTCCCCGTCGGTGTCAACAAGTTTGTCTTCGAGGCCGATGCGCCCAACACGTCCCGAATCCCCGACGCCGATATTCTCGGTGTCACTGTCATCCTTCTGACGTGCTCCTACGATGGTCGCGAGTTCGTCCGCGTCGGCTACTATGTCAACAACGAATACGATTCGGAGGAGCTCAACGCAGAGCCCCCTGCCAAGCCCATCATCGAGCGCGTCAAGCGCAACGTTCTTGCCGAGAAGCCGCGCGTGACTCGTTTCGCCATCAAGTGGTATGTTGTCAACAATGCGGGGGAGAAAAGCACGAAACAAGAGTGGAGCTAATCAAGTCGAATAGGGACAACGAGGCCTCTGCCCCCGCCGAGTTCCCCCCTGAGCAGCCGGAGGCTGACCTCGTTGCCGATGAGGAGGAGTACGGCGCCGATGAGCGCGAGGAAGAGGATGAACCCGAGGCTTCTCTCGCGGGCGCTAACGGCGAAAAACCCGCCGGTGAAGATGCTGAAATGGCTGGTGTCGAGAACGGCGAGGGTGAGGTTGCCCCGGCCGAGGAGGATGAGATGTCGGACGACGGCAGCGTGGACATTGAGGGCGAGAGCGAGGACGAGCTGGAGGAAGAGGGCGAAGGCGAGGGCGAGGGTGCCGACGACGATGCAATGGACGTGGACTCGTCGGTTAACAAGCCTGCCGCTACGATCAGTAAGGCCGCGGAGGTCACTATCCGCTAAGCAGCGCTCTTGGACGATTGTTTTGACGCTTTAACAACCATACCCTCCCTCTGACCATTTATTCGCCGACGTTTGGAGAGCATAGAAGATGCGCAGGATGGCGGTTTACACGAAGAATACGACCTGGACGATGATTGCATAAGGTATTCGAGCCATTCAGTATAGCCGGAGGTGGCCTGAAGGGATCAAGTGCGCCCGAAAGGGCCTTGATGCTAGTAATTAGATGCAAATGATACATTTTTCTGTGGACGTTTGTGTGAGTGAGTGAACGTGGGGTTGTTCTTCTGCCATGTTCAAGTCCGGAACGCGTCAACACCGAGGATGGCTCCCATGTTGTTCCAAGGACACGGATATGTGCTCAAGGTGCCTCAGAAGAAGAAATGCATGCCAAGCTCAATCATGATCTAGCGCGTTCCTCTGCATCGCGCGATTGAGACATTTTTAATCAAACGGTCAGCGGGGTTTTCTTCGATGCGAAATGCTTAGACATGTACCCCAACACAGGCAGCGACCAAACATGCCCCCTCACCCTCCATTTCCCCCGGCTCTGAAAACCCGCACGCCACGTGAAGTGAAGCCTCTTCGTGACATAGCGCCATTCACAGCTGCCAAGGCAGCCATAACAGCGATCACGACAAGTTCTGAGCCGCGAAAAGCCGCGCCGGTGACCGGCGGCGCATGCACGACAGCCTTATTTTCCGTTTTGGCGGTGATCGCTGGCCGACTCCGGTCCCCTTGCACACGCACACACACACACAGAGTCTCTCCCTCTCCCTCTCCCTCTCCCTCCCTCTCTCTCTTTCTTGCTTACTCTATGCTACCTCGGCATTTTACACCTTGATTCCAACTTTACGCGCCGCGATTCTGCATATCCCCCTTCCCTCCCCTTCCCTTGCGCCACTGTGCATCCCACCCGCTGTCCTGCGTCATACCCTCCTTGCTTTCTGGGCGCATTCAGATGCATACGGGGAACGCTTCCGTGCCCACCATCCCCGGCCGAATGGCCCAAGGTTTGTTTGATTTCGGTGTCGTTGGCCGATCACCGCATCGTTCTCAGTGTGGCCGAGGAGTCATTTTCATTCCCCATACCGGCCGGTTCTCTTGGGTCTTTTCCCACCTCGCCCACACATCCACTACATGCTCTCAGCGGAGGCCCCCCCCCCCCCCCCCC
>NWBT01000049.1:794194-806648 GCA_003386485.1 Colletotrichum lentis | reverse complement strand
GGGGAGTGTATCTGAATGGTGCGTCGGTGGTGATGAGTCGAGCCGACTGGCATGAGGAAGAGGGAAGTAAGTATCCCTCGAAATTGTTTGGAGGCGAGATGCCAAAGGCTGGCTTGTTGTATTTGTCTGGTGCTGGTGCTTGCAAGAAGGAAAACCAAGGGAGAGGGTGGAATAGGATTAAAAACAGAAGTATGTGGCGCAAGTGTGGGAGANGGGGGGGGGGTTGAATGTAGGACGGTGTATGGAATGAGGACGGGGTCTTCTGGGGTAAGGTGGTATCTGAGGCAAGTATCCGTACTCCGTGCAGAGATCGGCCACCGCCTCAAGAGGAAAGGAGAGGAGGTACAGCTAGGTATGACCGCGTAGGGCGGTGGTTCGGAACGTGCGAAAGGAGGGACAAGTAATTGTGCGACTGGGGAAGAGGGCGTGTCGTGTACACTAAGATTAGTGCAGCAATGTAAAGGGGAGACAGAGGGATCGATGTATCTCGTACGGATGGGATGGATACCTAGGCTGTGTCGGGATAATAGGGATGGGATCAATTACAAGTTAGGTAAGGTAGGTAGGGGTAGCGGACGGACAGGCACAAGGCAGCGAGCGGCCAGGTACCGACTTTCGGGGCTCAACGAGAGGGTTCTCTCATGTACCTGCTTTACCATACAGTAGATACAGGTACACTCCAAAGTCAGGTGGGGTTTGTGCAGCGGAAAGGTTGCACAAAATGGTGGATTGGCATAATTGGAGGGTCAAGCTTGGATGAGTACGTACAAGTATTAAGGGTGTGTGTGTGTGAAGGCTTGATGGGATGGGGAGGGGCAATGTCGAACCTGATCCAGGGACGACGAGGATGGGAAGTGCCTGGCCGGGGTTCGGAAGAGTCCTGCAACCTGCAGATCCAGCCGGTCAGGTCAGTCTGCATCTTGTCAGATGATGGACGCTTGCATTTCAAATCCAATAACTGCCAGAAGCAAGAGGCAAAAAGAGGAGTTTGGGAAACCGAGTTGAATGACCGAGAGACTGAGAGGTAAGAGTAGAGGGTGAGCGTGAGTAAGAGTGTGGGGTGACAAAGAAGCGCGCACGCGGTGGGAGGAGGATGTGGAAAGACTCACCTGGGAGGGATGAGAAGGAGAGTGGGGAGCAGGCCCCCCTTGCCTCGTGCGCGCGATGCGGAGTGGTGGTTCCTGGCTTCAGGCGGATGGATGGATGGGTGGGCGAGTGGGCAGAAACAACCATTTCAGATACGTACCTACCGAAGTTAGAAGCACCTTAGGTACGGATACCTTACCTAGCTCTAGCCTCTACGTAGTAGAGAGTTTGCCAGCGGGCGTACCAACCTCCGGGGACCGATACCTACGTAGTATGATCGATGCCCCAGCTGCTGCCTGACCGGCGGGGAGTTTCGCGGGAAGCACAAACTTGCGGGATTCTGATCAACCTCTTCGCGGACTAGGCTAAGATCACGATAGCAACATAGATACAAGACAGAGCAGATGCCCGTCTTGCTGGCGCGACGGTGGTTCCTTTGGCAACCTGGGGGGTCCAACGCGAAACATGATTCCGAGAATGAGCAAATGGTTTAACAATTTCGTCTAAGAAGCTCAAGAATCCCGCGGTGCTGTAGGCGTGTCTGTCTACCGAACATGTCTCTTGCGATGTCTTGAACATGGGCTTGTGAGCCCGTGTAACGTCCGCCCGAGCTGCTCGTCGTGCCGTCCTTCGAAGCGATGAGCCTGACCCGAATCCAGAATGGAGGGCAGAGTGCCTCGGACCGTGTCAGGTCAACGCAGAGCAGACTGGTAAGCACATCCGTCAGTCTTCGGCCCAAGGCGTCAAGCGGTTGCTGCACCACCCAGTAAGAGCAAATGTGCTACATTGCAATGTTGGAAGTGCATTCGTTGGCCGAGGGGTTTGCTGGTGCTGGACGGACATGCCATTACCACCAGCAACCACTCACTAACTAAGTATCCGTACTTACACCGTACACACAGGTAAGGAGGTAGGCGGGCGTCCGTCTGTACTTTGAGCCCAACTTGCGGGAAGGATAGCAACCTACGCGGGAGTTGCAACCAGACGGGAAGTAAAAAGGAAGAAAGAAGGAATTAAAAGTCAGGAATAAGGAGACCCCAAGCAACAGGGAAAGATGCATGTTGTGTTTGTCCCCGCTCCTGCTGCAACGCCAGAAATGTGTTTGAGAATTCTGCAGGGGTTCCATCGCTCCAGCTCTGCTGCTAATGCAAGTGCGGTGCTGCCAGCTGATGCCACTCCTTCCACCCCTGCTGCGCACTCACACACTCACCACCCCACAGCCACAGTCGCGCCACCTACCTAGGTATCCGTACCTTACATGCTTACCTACCATCTAGCGGTACGTACCTCATGCTCCTCGTGGTGGCCCATCGCCGCCGGTAGGGGAAGCCAAGTACATAACAAGGGCCAAAAGTGATGAGCAAATAGTAACAACACCATTGCCTGCTATCGGTTGTCTGCGCTCGATACCAACTCGCGCCGTCACGTCCCAGCAATCAACTCATGACTTCCTGTCCTATCGAATGTAGGTGCTGCCGGTCTGCGCAAAAGTATAGGCAGTCAGGCAGTGGTGCGCAGGCAGCGGAAATGGAAGGGCACCGGTGCCACAGACCAACGGCCACGCCCCTTTCACCGTTTGATGACATTCGCCTCCCTTTCCTCCCCGTTACACGTCCAGTAACACGGTAATCCCATCTGCCTGGGTTCGGTTTGGGAATTTTCCTCGCCAGTCACTCGAGACAGCTCGCCATCCGACGGCCGCTCGTCTCTTTCATTGGTGCATTGGCGTCGTCATTTCTCAACGAACGGACATCTCCGTGCGCACTTGCTTGCATCAAACTCGTCAGCCTGTGCTGCCGCTTCGTCATTCCAGCGGCCTTGCCCATCGTTGTGTGTTGCTGTTGCAGGTGCAAACGTGCATACGGGCCCGAATGCAGATGGCTGCGACTCACTCCTGCCTCCTCAACCAACACCGTCAACAGACGACGTCCTAACATCCCGAGAGTCCCCAATCTGCGGGACCGCCTTGCATCCTGTTACACTCTGCTGTCCCCGCCTCCGTCACAGATCAAACCGCCGCTGGGGCCGCCGGGGCTCGCGGGCTGAAAGAAACCGCCCAAAACCTGGCAAAATGGACGGTTTCCATAACCCGAGCGTCGCACTAACAGACAACTGCTAGAAATACCATTTGCCCATGATAGTGTCTGTCCTGCCAGCATTGTCAGTGGCGGCATCTGCAACAAGTTCTCAGCAGGTCATCCTGGCGGAGTGGCACAAAGAACGGGTCAACGACAGAACCCAGCCGAGTCCGGCTTTTCGGTTCTCGCGAGGTTTCATGCATTTAACTTTCTGACGAGACCTGACAGAAACCGAAATGCTGCTGCCAAGAAACGACGGGGCATCGAAAATAGCCCGCAGGCTCTCTCGCGGCAGACTCTAGAAGCATCGAGGAACCACTACCCACAGACTCGGGAGTATCATACCGCACAGAACACCGGGCTTCTCGCTTGCTTGCTTCCAAAAGATCGGATGGACAACCCGCCAGAAACTCACATAATCCAAGAGCCCTGGGCGCTGGCTTTCCTGGGCCAAGTTCTAGGAACAAGGTTGAAACATGACCTTTGCCGTCGTCGTTGGCCGTCTTTCTGATGGAGAAAATTGCCAGCTAGATAGGATGAGAACCTGACTTGACGCCCCATCGTTCGTTTATGCATTCAAGAGGCGCAGGCAGGCTTGAAACCGTTGGGGGGGGTTATCTATTTTTTTTCCCCCAGCTGCGAGTCTAGAGCCACCCACCCACCGTTCATTGCACATACACATGCCAAAAGGGGGAAAAGAAAAGAAAATCAAATCCGGTTGTCAAACGCGCAGCATGGCACTGGGTCGGTCTACAGGCAGCCACTCACAAACGTCCGTGTGCGGGATTGTTAACTTTCTGGTCTTCTTTTCCTGACTACCTGCACGCTGCGAGTTGCGTTGCCATCTTCGCGCTTGTCCTGGTTACTTTTCGGGGTGTCTGTAGCACTAGGTAGCCGAACGGGTCGGTAGGGTTGATGCGACCCCGATTCGGCCGGCTGACCAGGCGAGCACGGGTGAGTCGGCCGCGGCCCGTGTGCTCGTATAGCAAGTTTGGTGTCTTCGTTAACGACGAACATCGGCATGCCAGAGAGCGCCACCCCTCCCTATACCGGTACTAGTCCTCAGTCCTGACAATGTCGATCGGTTTCTGCACCCCCAGAGACAGTTACTCACAGGGACCAAAAGTCAGAAGTTGGACACGCTTGGCCAGATCAGGCAGGCCCACATGCCATTCCGAGAGCGGTTGAACGGGAAGTGGGAAAGGGGGAAGCCCAAAAAACCCAACCAGGCATTTTCTTGCCGGGGCGCGTGCCCTCCCGGCCCATCTCATCTTAGGAACTATTTCCGCACTCTCTAATCCGTATCCCTGACCTGATGACTCCAGATCTTTGCTTCTTCTCGGCTTCGGTCAGGGACAATATGGGGGGGGGGGGGTGGAACGGCTCCCCCTCGAACCCTGTCAAGTTCCAAGCCACCCAGCAACTCGTCATCTTCCACCGCCAACAACGCGATCGCTCCGTGACACCCGAACCCGATCATGGCAGCAAGACCGTTCTGTCCGGCAGCCGAATACAAGCCGAAGCGCCCGCATTACCCAGGAGACGACTCGGCGCATGAACATAATTTCGATATCCCCGGTGAAGTGTGCCGGAACACTGTGCATCTGAGGGCGTGTCAGACATTGTGGGAAACATCGTTCTCTTGGCGGTCCTCGCCACGGCCCGTCCGCAATATAAAGGGACTATCGTTCGTGAAGCATCGGGTCCCGGGGTCGGTGGCCAGTAACCAGACTTCCGGAACTGGTCGACACTTGTCTGCTGTTACAGAGTACTTGCCAAGCATCTCACGCCCTGGTTGGCGTTGGTCTGTTGCCGCGCATCGATCTTTGCGCTTTGATGACAACGACTGTCCGTGCTGGGCACCCAAACCCGTCACCGGGGCCAGACGGCGCCCTGTCTGCGAGGAAAAGGGGGGCCTCGGTCACCGCCAGGTGAGTTGACAGTTGCGAGCATGACTTCGAGACCGACCCTAATAGCATCGGCGTGGCTTACTCTCAAGGCTTGCCAACAACACCAAACAGCGCTCCCAAAGACTTTTTGGGGCTTTGGGAGGGGGCAAAGCCAACCAAGGCGTCGACGGGCGTAGCGCAACGGAGGCCTGCCCTGCCCTGGGCTGGTCAATGCTCTTTCATTTCCCCATGCCTACGACACGTGGGAGAATAGGATGCGATTTCATGAGGATCGCCCCCCCTAGTAGTCGCAGCAGTCCCCCTACTCCCTAGCCTTTGTTCCTGGGCCTTGTCCGAGAGGACATTGGCTCATCCCAGGAGAGTGGACGACAACCCACGCCGCGGCCGACGGGTCCAAAAGACGGCTTCACTGTCTTTCAACACCCCGTTCTGCCCGCTCCGCCTGCAGTCACCAGCGCAGAAAATAGAGTCGCGGCGCGCAGCAGCTTGCGTACGACGGTTGCCCTGCGAGCTAGCAGCAGTGGGCCGTCTGCAGGAACCGTCTGAGGAATCTGCCGAGAGGCATTTGTCGTACCTGCAGCGTCTCCACAGGCCCGCCGCCGGCATTTTCAGGGGCACTTTCTTGGTTTCAACTGCCATTGGATCACACGCAGAGGCTTTTCGGCCTGCGGGCGAGAACCAGGATTGCGTCTATTCACTATTGGTGCTCTTGTAGTATCCGTAAGCAAGTTGTTCGGGCGGCGGACCCGTTTTCCCTCTGGCTTGTCTTTCCCATCGTTAATGGCCTCCGTTCATGTGATGGCGCTGCTGTGTCCAGAAGTAGCCCTACGAGTTCTCTAACCCTGCAATAACACCTTGAGGAGATCTTCTCTCAACATCAGCCCAAAGTATCTCTTAATTCACGATGGCTGGCAAACATCTTTCATTACTACATACATGAGCCACCAGAACCGATTCGGTCGTGTCTTGCTGGCCTACCTGCAGCGACGCTGTCTGCGATTGAAGGATTGGGGTGGGCCGCGTCGACCCGACATCCAATTTTGCGCTTAGTTGGCTCGTGTTGCCTCGCTTGAACCAGGAGCCCATATCGATTCCCTCACACTCAAAACCAAACGGCGTCTTTCCCATGTCGCACAGGGCCATCAGTATGTTTCAGAGGCGGCTGTCGGAGCTACACGACAGTTGCTCTCCGTCGAGACACAGAGACACGTAGTCACAGAAACCACTTGATGCCCATGTAGCACGCATCTGAAGGCGCCTGACGTCAAAGCTCTCGACGACAGCTGTCACTCTATCCGCGTCCCGAGGACCCTGCAGGAGGGGGGCCTCCCTTAATCTCCGCGGCCGATCTTCCCGTCTTTCTGGTGGCCAGGCTACGACTTGGGCTTTTCATTCTGGAGAGCCGTGTCTTGCGTCTTGGTAGGCCTTCGAGGTGATCTGAATATCATCGCAACCTGGAGGACGGGCCCCACCTCACTGAGGCATTCACAGTACCCTTTCTTTCCCTATTATCAGCTCTGTGTATCAAACAAGAGCTGCCTGTCAGATTCTTCTAGTGGAGAACCAGATGTCCAAGGCGTCGTAGATCCTTCCCACTCCGTCAAGCCCCCTGCCCACTTGACCCGTCGCCATTTGCCGCGGTGGAGTAATTGCAGGCCCCCCTTGGCCCCTAGTGAGAGCAGAGAGCAGTGGGCAAGCGTCAAAGAACGGACGGAGAGAAGCTTGGCGGTCTTTTCGAGCATCTTGTCACAGAGGGCGGTGTCGAAATGACGATGGACGGGATTCTGGTTACGTGTGGCAGAGTCCCCCAGGCTGATCGGCGACATGGTTTTAGTCGGCTGACAGCCCAACGACGTCAACAGGGGCGAGTGCAAGAGGCGGGGTGTTGGTTTACCTCATCATATCTATTTCGCAAGGTGTTCCCNCCCCCCCCCCCCCCCCTCGTCTGCTACTTCTTTCTTTTTGTGTGGCGCCTCGTGGACTCCTCCTTCACGTACGAGAGGTATAGGAACGCTTACATTGCTTGGCTGGAAGTGCTCACTGGGACATTTTCGCTAGAGATGACAAAAAAAAGCTCCATGGAAGCGAAGGGGGGCGCCGCGAAACTTGCAAGTACCGACGAGATGGCGTTCTTCCACAGGGTTAGAGGCGCGCTGAGACACCGGCCAGAAGGACTCCTGTCTGACTTCATGCCGTTGAAGAACAGGTTTTCGCAACTGTCACGCTGGGCCGGATCCAACCCATGTCCAAGGGCTTTGAGGGGTGTCGGGACACAGGCACTCGCGCAGACTTGAGCCGGCCAGAAGCCAGGNGGGGGGGGGGGGCTTGATGCTTTGAGGCCTAGCACCGGCGGAAGCGCGTGTGAGATTTCGGTAAACCTCGGCTCTCGAAACGCGAGGTTTGAGGTCTCGTGGGCGGCGAGAGCGTCTGAGTCTGGTCAACGATCGTGCCGTCGTCTTACGTTTGGGGATTGCTACAGTCCGGGGCCACTCGGCAAGGGAAGAAGAACGAGGGAGAGAATATCTCCGAAATGGCGTTGAAACATATTCCAGGGTGGTCCGCGAATGGTTGCGCTTTCGCTGCGTAATACAGAGTACTTGGCGGCAAATTTAGCGGAAGAGTGCTGGGTCGAAACGTAGTATCTCTGTTCCTGGGCCTTTGTCCTCCTCCATTGAGACTCTTACTATTTAGTGCTTCCGTACTTCGTGCAATTCAGATTGTGGACGACAGCTCATGGAAAGTGTGCAGCTCAAGAGGGCTTGGAGAGGCGAGCTAATGACGGACAAAGAAAGACGACGGGTGGTGGGACATTGGAAACGAAGAAGTGGGACGGGCTCATCAGGGTCTCTGGTATTCGTTGCGCTCTTCTTGCAAGCTGAAAAACTGTATCGAAGAGCATGAAGAAAACAGTGGTGGATCTGAAGCCCCTCGACGGTCCCTGGGGGAAAACGTTGGCTCATCTCGTAGCCACGCCAGGCGCCATGGCCCCTCTCGGAAACTGAGACCCATGCCAGACTCTTGAGAACAAGACTCGCGATGTCCGGGCTTGATTTGGGGCACTTTTCTCTAAGAGGGGTGAACACAAGAGCACACGGAAAGGTAGGCAACCACTGAAACGGCCCGTCAACGCTCCTCGATACAGGCAGGACAGACCCACCAACGAAGATCTCGTCCTGCCATGGAGTCAACCTCTGATACAAGCGCGGAGTTTCTTAAGTCAGTCCCAGGACCGATCATTGTAAGGGCTCCCCGCTGCGATTGGACATGACAACGAAGTCTTGATCGATGCTGTTCTGGTCACGGTGGCAGCAGGGGTACGGGAAGGGGGCAAGAGTCTGGAAGTGGGATTGGGGAGCATTCTACACTAGTCACATACGGGAACTGGGTAATTAAGCACAACAACTTGATGGATCTTGGACTGTTAGGCCGCACATTGACGAAAAAACACACATCAGATGAGAAGGCCCTTCTCCTCCTCAAGTCCGACTCATGCCGGAGGCTACCAGGGCAAGTGTGCCTACCTAACTTTCTGGGGAATGGACTGGCCTGACCTTCGCTGGCGTGTTCAACTATCGTGAGGACCTCGAAACCGTCTTCCAGATACTTCTCTCGATCACTCTATCACGCCACAAGCTCGACATCGGGACGGACCAACCAATCGGTCTAGACCAGCAGACAAGTGGCATCAGGGTCGAGAGACAGAGGCTCGGAAGCCGTACGCTGGAGGCAGTTCCGAAAGCCTCCCAGGACACACGGCTCAGAAGGAAGTTGTTGCCAAGAAGCCAGGCCATACAGGTAAGAAAGCGTACCTTTTGATTTTGATTGCTATTGTTCTAACAAATGTTTCCAAGGGTACGCCTTCATTCAGCCCTTCACGGCGGGCGGGCGTCAACTCGGGCCTCACTCTCAAGTGCCGGGACTCGGCCAGGTGAGCCGGTGCAAGTTGAGGTGAAGCCACGTGTACCGCCGCGTCTCGCTTCCAAAAGACAACACTTTCCGCGACAACCCTTTTCCAGTAGACGTGGCTAAGGGTTCCGGAATGGTTCTCAGGGCTACAAATCGCCATGTTCTGGTTCGTCAAACAACGGGGCCCTCGAGTCAGGCAGCAGGAGTCTTGGGCAAGAAGCTGGCAGGAATCCCCCAGAGTTTCTGGACACTGCCATGAGAAACCGAGTTTCTCGGCCGATAGATACGTGTAGACAAGCGGTTTCGACTGGTAAATAGGATCCAAGATGCGGACCTCTGGACGTCGGTAAAGTATTCCATGATTGATCGGTCGGTAACTGAATCAGGCTCCTGTCTTGGTCGAGTCACTTGGGAGATTGGAGGGACCTCCAGGGTTAGTATGAGATATAGAAACATAATCAAAACATAGTGTGACTTTTGATGCTAACGCAAGAAGTGGCATGTCCATCGTTTGTTGTCATCATATGTGTCTGAGAACGGTATGATACCTGGCGCTTGTCTGCTAAGTTTAGAGAGTTTTAAGCAATGTTCTGAAGAACGTCAAGATATGCATTTAAGGCTGCAAGCGTGTGTAATAGGTATTAAATCTTCTAAAGTGCTAGTGAAAGACGCAAAGACAGATCCCTGGGATGCCGCTTTGAGATGCTGTTTAGCAGTCCCTGCTGTGATTCACACAACTTCACTCGACAAGTGAATAGCAGCAAGCATGTTTGCGGTTCACAGCAGACGCTTTCAGATATTTCTTCCAGTACTATATAAATAGAAACCTCTACCCCTTTCAAGTTTGCAATCCAGATATGTTCATTAACCATACTACATCCTAGGCTTAGAGATCACTGCAGTCATTTAGCTACACGCAGCGCGTAAACACAAATCAAGCATATCTTGGTAACGCATCACGCCTTCGGACAAGAACAGGCACACAGGAACCGCGACATCCAATCACAGTCTTGTTTCTAATGAACAAAAGCAGGGTTGTGTTTGAATCTTTATCTTACCCTTTTATTGTTGCAACCTTGCCTTCCCTAGGTGCCTCAACAACACTGGGTTTGATTTATCCAGGGATGCCCAAGTCTTCACATCACACGATTCGCCAGCTTTATTCTGTCAGTAGCGCTCTGTTACTAAGTCATCAGCGTTGCACCATTCGCTTGATCCACCGACGCCCATCGAGTCCGAAGGGCGAGTCGGCTTGTTTCCAACTATTGCTGATTCCTAGCTTCCAACTCGCGGTGACCCCGCGCCGCGTTTGATGAGCCTGACCAAGTGTTGTTGGATTCGAAGAGTGATCCAGGGAAATGGCTGTGGCTCCTGTCTTCAATTCACTTGCACAAACGGACGGGCAAGTGATTAAGGGACGCTTGCCCAAAATTCTCTATATCAAGGCGTCCGTCCGTTCCTGGGCAGCATTGACTTAATCTCGCAAAGTCTCCACACCGAACATAGGGCCTCATCAAAACAAGACGCACGCACGCCCATTGAATGAACACCTAGGATCGCGTCCTTTTAGAAAGACACTTCGCAAGTTTGACGAGCCGCCCCAGTAATCCAAGCCCTGGTAACCGACTGCGCAAACGATGGATGGTGCGCATACCGAGAGTGCGCAGTTGGTCATTCGGCTCGAGGGCCAGGTGATGATCATACCTGACCTGCGGGGTATGATCAGCCACTGGCCGTCCGGGAAAAACGTCCACTGCGACGTGATCGAGGTCTTGATCAACCGCTTCCTGGAAAGCTGGTGAGTTACGTCGGCCCTTTCGGGGGGAGGGGGCGTTTGATTATGCTAATGGCGCAGTGATGCTTTCCCGCAAGATTTGGCCAACGTCAGGGACGCCAACCCAACGCTGCTTGCCTCCAGGTGAGTAAGTTTTCGTTGGAGGGGGAGAATGCAGCAACGAGAGACCTTGCGCGGTAGTAGTTCCTGACTGTGACAATCAAGTCTCTGGCCAAATGTATCAAAAAAGAAGCTCAGCACCTTGACGTTGATGGTACTCTGGCAGGGTAAGCTCGATGACTACATCGAGGCCTTGGAGCATCAGAGCCAAGCCAAGTCGAGAGAGTTCCGTTTCAGAGTCAAGGAATACATCGCGCAATATCTGGAACTATCAGAGGGGCCAAAGGAGCCTGCGACGAGTTCCGTCATCTCGACTTTCCAGCCAGTCGCGCGGATGATATGCCAGCAGTACAACAAATGTGCGTACGAGTGGGCACCAACTACTGCGGAGATACGGACTGACCAGGCTGCGCCAGATCAGCGTCGTAGGCTGAAAGCCAGCCTCTTTGAATACATCGACTCGACCGCGCAGGAGGCGCGGTATGTCGAGAGCGGAGAGGTACCGACGGATCTCAAGTATGAGATGCTTCGCAAGAAGACCGGGGGCACAGGTCCCCTTTGCGCGTTAGCGGAGTGAGTACCCAGACGGGTCTCGGCGTGAAAAACGAAGGTTTGCTGACAGGAGAAGGTTCGCCACGGGCCTGCAATGGCCGTCCTTTGTTTTCGACTCCCATCCGTACAAGATGATGCTGCAGGCTGTTGCCATCATCGTTGGCCTGTTCGTCCTCCCATGGGGTTTAGGTTGAGATATAGGCAAGGCAGCGCTGACGCCTGTGTAACAGCACGAACGACTTGCTTTCGTTAGGCAAGGAGCTGGTGAGGAACTGCCGAGGACGCGTGAGTTGGCGGTGACTGACACTTGTGCAGCGCAAAGGACGTATTCTCAACGCCGTGCCGGTTCGACTGTGGAACAGCCGAGAGGGCGGCGACCTGGCGTCGGTTGTCAGAGACATCGTCGACGACATCGAGAAGGCCATCAGACATTTCGACGCCTGCGAGCGCCGGCTGATTACCAAGAGCCGAGAGGACTCCGATACGACGCGGAAGATAGCCGCGACGCTCAAAACGATTTGCACCGGCAACTTGACTTGGAGGTTTGTACCCCAATGGAGGCGCTCCCCTGACCATGTTAACGATGGGCAGTCTCGCGTCCAAGCGATATAATGTCGGCGAACCGGCTGCTGATGGGAGTTTGAGGCAGGAACTGAGAGCTGGTGAATGAAACCATCACGACGGAGGGCGAAGGTAATAACAGTGACGGTAATGGATGGTGGTATATACCGATACCTACAGCCGTAGTGCGAGGGCATTGGATGCCTTAGTGAATCAATGATACCCGACGTTGCAGTGAATCGCGTTGAATGACGCGTGTGCCTGGATCTGGATCGCGATGCATCGCCCTGCACTGGAAAGGGGAACGGAGACCTTGATGACCAGGAAAAGGGTCAATTAATACGAGGGCGTCAAAAAGAAAGGCGAGGCTTGTTTGGACAGGCAAATGCAGCGCCCCAAGTACAGGGGTTGTTGGGCTTGGAAACGGTGGGAGTAGCACAGGAGACAAGAGGCACAGGGGGGGGGGG
>NWBT01000049.1:768005-788748 GCA_003386485.1 Colletotrichum lentis | reverse complement strand
GGGGGGGGGTTCTTTTTTGGCAAAACCATGTTTCTTCAAGTATTTTGCCCTCGTGACAGCCTACTTGATCAGTAGTCCTCCTTTTCCCCCACCAAAATTGGAAAATCACCAAGACTGACAAACGAAAAGGGGGTCCGTCTGTATGGTCATGAAGCCTCATTCATCTCTTCCCTTCCACTCTTTCTTCTTTTCGGGCTCGGGCACTGGCGTGGTTCCTGGCGGAGGGGTTGGCAGCGGACTCTCGCTTGCAGTGCGACGACGAAGCCTAGGTCACCGTCACTGCGCGTACATATATCCTGCAGGAGCCCTTTGTCGCCGCCATGGTGATGGTCTGTTTTTTTCAGAGTCTTGAGTCTGGCTTTGATGCCGAGAATGGGCACCTTGATCTGCGAACCAGTCCGTCTGTTATTGATGAACCAGGATGAAATAGGACTGAAAGCCTGCTTCGAAAAAAATGCTTCTCAGCCGTGAGATATTCCTACCATCAATCGTAAAACTCCTAAACGTTGGGTAATTACAAGCATACAAGAAACCGCCGGCTATCACGCCCCTTTCCTCTCTCATTGCATGCCCACTTCCGTTAAACCCCTTTACCTCCACCTCTGTTCCAAAGTGGCGCATGCTTGCCACCGCGAGACATCAGAATGACATCGCCGTTATTGTTTATGGTAATTCATACTACTACCGTGGGTGAACTTTAATCCCTCTCGCCCGAGGTTGGGAAACGTCATAGTCGCATGCTCCAGTGAATCATCGACCGCTGGACGACACCTGGGCTTGCGCTTTGGATGATGCGTACTAGTTGAACGCCTGCTTTCCGCAATGAATAGTACAGAATAATGACACAACGTGTGTGGGTATCGCATCGAAAATTGTAGTTTTTGAGAATCGTTCAGTTGTACACAAACCGGGAAAGGTTTAGAGCCTTGGGTCGCAAGTCCTCATCCGTCTCGCCAAGGTCCTGTGCGAAGATGCCGTCTTCATTCTCGCCGTCGCTATCGTGAATGATCTGATCTTCGCTTCCGCACGGCGCATTGAGAGCCTCGACCTCGGCCAGATCGACCTTGGGCAGGGGAACGAATGAAGGGTTGACGGGGATCGACTTAAGAAGCCGGCTCTTCCGGGGACTGCGCTTGGGGCTCCGCTGAATCGAACTCTTAGTGGGAGACAGAGGCCGACGGGCAGGCACGTTCTTGCGCTGCATTGCACGGGCTCCCATGCGCTGGAGCGGAGTGAGGAGCGGAGTCGCCTGTGAGGAGGTAGCGGATGCAGGCATGCCAGCAGAGAAGGTGATGGACGATGCTGCGGTGGAGGGGGCGGCGGTCGAAGGCGTGAAGATAGGCGAGTGCTGGGAGACGGTGGTCGAAGGCGTATCAGGTTGACTGGAGGTGGCAGGGGTCGCCTGAGAGTTGAAGGCGAATCGTTGCAAAGATGTGCGTCGCGATGTCTTCTCCGGGAGAAGGGACGTGGCCTCCTTCAGCTCGGTATCCTCCGCCTCGGATAGGTCGGTCTGCGGCGTCGATGCTGTTTCCTCCCCCATGCTGAATTGGCTATCGGTACCGGCGGTCGCTTCCGTGCCCGTATCCGTGCTCTGGCTCTCCTCGAATACCGCGATTGATTTCGGCTTGGGGGCGTGCCATCCATCAATGTCCGGAAGGTTGAGGAGTACCTCGTCGATAGAGTCATCAGAGAACAGAAGACTGTCCTTCTTGCTCTTGTTGATGGTTCCACTCTTGGGGAAGAACTTGCTTTTTTGGGATTCCTCAAATTTGGTTTCGGTTACATCGTTGTCCGCACAGAGACGGACCTTCTTGGGTGGCCGTTGGGAGCTGCTTCTCATTAGGGCATCGATGTCACCCAGTGTGTTTGCCGCGTCACCCATGGTAATTCGGCGGGGCTCGTCAGAGCTCCTAGGGGCATTCTGTTCGAGGAGATCCTGAATGGGTTCGGTCCGTCGTCGTATCAGACGAGGGGAAGTAGTAGAACGGGCGGTTCGTGTGGGACGAGAGCTGGCGACTGGCTGAGACGATGCGCCTTCAACATATGGTCTGGGCAGTGGAAAGACCCGAGGGACGAGGCCGTTGTGGGTGAGGGCGGCAAGCCTTTCCGGATCAACAGAAAAGCAGTTGCGGTCCATTTCACCCATTGGGATGCGCTGATGACCCTTGAAGTACGAATCGATCGGCTTTGTGGGCTGTCGCGTGCGAGTTGAAGACGAAGAAGTTCCAGCCGCCAGAGCCTCAGCAGACTGAGAGTGTCTCCTCTTGGCATCCGTCTTCGAGCCTGGCATAGGCGCAGGGATAATGATCTCCTTCGTGATCGGGTTAACATCTCCGACCGCAATAGCCGTCGCCAACTCGGGTTCGACATAGCCACCGATGAACGGCATGTCCTCGACACCCTTGCCCTCCTCGGGTTCCGTCAGGCAGACCAACTGCTTCCTCTTCGGGCAGTAGACTCTTTGGTGGAGAAATGTCAACTCGGCCTGGGCGAACCGCACCATGTAGTTCTCCGAAACGCGATGCTTTCCTTCGAACTGGATCATCCGAACCAATCGTTCCGGCGTCTTGTATTTGCGAATCATCCGGTACGCCGTCTTGAGACCCATGTTGCTGATGCCCTCGAGGTAGTCACAGCCGCTGAGAATGGCCATGTGGCGGAAGTCGGCGTCCGTCCAGCCCGTCAGAGAAACCTCCCGAACCGCGCAAAAGTCTCTCCGGTTGATCTCGATGCAGTTTCCGTACTGATCGAGCTTCGTCAAGAGGCGCTTGCAACCAAACACCAAGAGATCCGAGTCCTCCGAGAGAATGCCGCCGACCAGGCCTTGGCGTTCGAGGTAGACGAGCTGAGAGTCGGCTTCGTACGGTGCAACGACGTACGGGACTTGCATCTTTTTCAATTCGTCGATGAGATTGCGAGCCATCTCCGGTGTGACGTCGATGGCCTTCTGAAACTCGAGGGCTGCCTGGGACGGCTTACCAGCCTTCAGGAGCTCCATGGCCGCTTTTTTACTTTCTTCGCGGCGTTTAGCACGGGATCCCTCTGTAGCGGCTTTGCTGGGCAAAAAGTCGCCGTCGAAGACCAGATATGGTGTGACGCCAAAATGCTTGAGCATCCTTACCCTGTGCATGGCGAAGTCGACATACCTGGTGCGGTGTCAGGTACATGGGGCATACAAACCAAGGGCGCGCAGCTCTCCAAAGTGTGAGAGGCAGTGCATGGCTAAACAAGGGCCGCACTCACTTGCGGGTAGGGTTGCCTTTGGCCAGGTCAACGGCACAGGCGATGGCTCCGCGATGAAGCCATCCGTAGGCGTC
Organism: Colletotrichum lentis; assembly: GCA_003386485.1. Classification (NCBI taxonomy): domain Eukaryota; kingdom Fungi; phylum Ascomycota; class Sordariomycetes; order Glomerellales; family Glomerellaceae; genus Colletotrichum; species Colletotrichum lentis. Next base: position 785,431 of record NWBT01000049.1, on the reverse strand, counting down.
GACGCCGAGCGTCTCGCCGGCGAACTTCTTTAGCTCGGTTGGCCTGTGGATGGATTTAAGAAGCGGGAGAAGGCCTAAGGTGGCGATAGTGAGCAACCACATCCGTCCTGCCGGAAGCAAGGGAGAGAAGAGAGGCAGTACCTGAGACGCCCATTGTCAATTTCGCGGGAACGAGAGCGGCTCGCAGGCCTTCTAGGAAGGCACAAAAGTCGTCGGTTTTGGCGCTCTCTCGAATCCGATTCACAGGCCAAGAAGCCAGGCGGGTAAAGAACAGCCAGTGCTCAATCCATTCGTCGAGGGGCTAGGCGCGTAATGAGACGGTTCGCGGAGACGATGGGGATAATCGGATGTCGCCAAGTCAGGTGATCCGGAGGGGGGAGGGGGGCAAATGTAAACAAAGCAATGGGAGGCGACCGACTCGTCAGGCTTGGCCACGCGGAGAGGCGTTGCAAAATCGGACTGGGAGCTGCGAGAGGATTGAAGTCAACAAAATTCACCACGAAGCTTGAGGTCGCAGGAGAGAGGGTGTGCAGGTGGAGTGTGAATCACGGCTTCCTGCACGAGAAAGGGACGGTGAATCGCCGGGGATGGTAAGAGGGGAGCTGGCCCTGGTATATTGGAACGCGGGTGTCCACAGCGCACCGCGTCAGGTCCATAATACCTATCGCGACTCTCGCTTCCCTCGCTCTCTTTTTTTCTGCTTTGGCAGGGCCCAGGCTGGGATCCTGCCCCGAAGAAGACTAGCGCCACCGGGGGCTTGGACTTCTAGAGGAACGTCACTGTGTCCGAATCCGGCCGAGGAGCCATTGGACCCTCCGCTCGATTTTAATGGGGCTTCCTTTTTTTTTTTTTTTTTCGTCCGTGCAGCGGCGCCGTCGCTGGATGTGATTTTCACCTGGTGGGGGGGCACAGACCGACACTCACCCTCACAGAGCAGACATCTTCGTTTCGATCTCCAGTTCAAGTCCAGCCTCAGTCTCAATCTTAGACTGTCTCCTACACTGGTTCTCACACTTTCGACATACTGCAGGTGCACAGTACCCACCTGCCGTCAAGATGCCCTCAACATTACAAAAGGCCCGCAAGCACATTGCCAAGAAGCGCAACGGCCACGATCTGGCCCTGCATGAGTTCTCCAGAGACTCTAAGCGCCTTCACAAGGCGTCGATAAGAGACCAGAGGCTGGAGAAGCTCCATGCCTCCAGAAACAAGAAGGAACAGCCCCTGCGTAAGATGCCACGAGTGTTCTAGGCTGCCGATACGGAACGAGTGAAAGCTGACATACGCCAGTTGACCGTGCCCATTACTTCCAAAAGGCTGTCCAGGAAAAGGGCCCTGGTCCGTTTGAGCTGCCCGCTGTACAGGAACTCATCCACAAGTCCGTCCAAGAACTCGCGGTTCGCATCATCAAACACTGACGTAAAGGCAGGTTCGTGCACCAATACGACGAGGAGTACGCTGAGGTCAAGAAAACCCGCCGGCCGGGGCGCCCTGCGAGCCCCAAGGAGGACCTGTTGAAGCAGAAGATTGCAAACCTGGAAGAGGAGTACAGGATCGGCTTCTGTCAGTAGCCACCACATGGCTTCCTCCTTTCCAACCTTGCCTTCCCGCTCCTAACCCTGCCACAGACCTTCCTGACCTCCTGAATGAGTCCAACACCATCCTGCTCGACCTTTGGGAGGGCTCATGGTCTTACCTGACCTCCGTCGCCTGGGTTAAAATCACAAACGACGGCACCATCAAGCAGTCCAGCTTTCCTCCCAAGGGCAGCTCCTGAAGCGGTAGGCGTGATTGCAAAGGCGTTTTTTCGGCGTTTGGAGTGTCCGTACCAGGCCATCGACAAGTTAGGCCATGAGACGGGGGGAAAAAAAGACATATCCCAGCGATCTCTATTAAGACAACAGCAGGGGCTTTGGTCGGCTTCAACTCCAGTGTACGGGGCTCGGCACGGCGCAAGAATTGCGGGTGGTAGGCGCGGAACTATTCGCGGGCCATGTCTCAGACAAGCATGCGCTGTACCCAGAGTCTTGTTTGGCCAGCATGCAGTTTTCTCCGGTTACATACAGCAGCCGTGCTAGTTCAGAAACGAAGGCAGGCGATTGCTCGGTCCGCGTTAGACCCGCACGATCAAACCACTGGTTAACCGGATGTCCCAGAAGCTGCTTCATGGGCCGTCACACAAGGGGGCTGCGAGAACGCCAAACCCGATGATCAAGTGGTATCATGGGGATCGCGCCGCATCAGCGGCCTTCTGGGAAGCGCACCATGCTAAGAGCTGGGCTGCATCATGTAGAGAGCCAACGTGGTGACCTCGCTTGAAACACTCACGACAGGTGTGCGGTCAACGAGGCTCGCCGGCGCCACCTAGGACCTGACAGGGCGACATCTTACCATGGTCCCCCAACCCATGCTCCTGATCGCTAGTAATCGAGTTCACATGTTACACCTCACAAATGACGATGATGCCAGCAGCCGCCGTTTTGATCTCTCGGCCCAGCCTCGAACCTATGCCGACTGACATCTCCCCACGGTTCTCAGCATGCATCGATCTGTCCCAAGCCTCCTGGCCCAGACAACAGGAACCACGTTGTCCGCCAAGCGGAACGTGGACATCCGCCGTTGCCGTCTCTCTTTTCTCGACACTCACAATCCATACTTGGTCGGCGCCAGGTGCTACATTGTACAGCTGTCCCCTTACCCATTCATAGTCTCCAGGGACCTCGAAACGGTCACACACTGGCAGGAGTTATGTGGTCGGCACGGCCCCGTTGACTAGACTCAGTCCAGACTTCTAGACCTTGGTGGCGAGAGGTGCTGTGGACAGCGTTGTAAGATGTCGCGAACTGAAGGATCGCTTGATGTTAGAAGCATATCGCGATGCCGGTATCACAACCCTGGCTGGGCCCTTCCTTGGATGTACCGCCTAGTTGGAAGGTTTCATGCGACTTAATATCGTCCTGCTCTCTTCACAAGCAAGTATATCCCCTCTCGGAATCGCCGTTCAATGACACTCTCGTGATAGACAACATCGTCGTTCCCAAAATACTCTGCTGCCGATCTTTCCAGCCTGGTTCAGTTTGTTGCTCAGCGGAAGCATCCACCGAATATCTTGCCAGTAACCAACAACCGCACTCTTGTTCTCTTTCTCCAGTCTTCCCAATGTAGGCCTCACTTAATTATGTGTTGTTCTCTTCTTCATGATTCACGAATGGCTGACCCCAGGTAGCAACCATGTGCAAATACGTTACCCATCTCCGCGTCTGCAACGTTTGCAGCCACCAGGACACGGTGCTTATATCAGAGATGCCCTGCTTACCGGCAAAGAAGAACGGGGCCTTTGGAAGCTGCGACGCTGGCATAAGCAGTGACAGCAACAACACACACAACTACTGCTGGAAGTGTAAGGAAACAATTGGTCGAGTTCCTCGCCCGTCGCCGGCGTTACGACACGTCAGTCTTCGTTGAAGCCGTTGACAACGGCGGAAGTAACTCCGCCCACTAGTCTGTCCGGTAGTATTCTGGCTGCGGGTCACTCAAGCACGTCTCAGCAATCCCAGTCATGAGTTCCGAAATTTGGCAAGGTGTGAGTGATTGTGTGATTTTCAGTTGCCGATGTGTCCTTTGCAGCATCGATATCTAGCCATAGGGTTGTTTGTCAATAAGAGAGAGCCGCCCCAAGGCTTCGCTTCCAAGACTCTGCAGAAAGAAGGCAAATAAATGCTTGACGGACCCCTCTTGATGCCCCATTGAGTCTAGCCCGTTTAACGGATGATCATGCAGAACATGTGGGTGCGTTCCAGAGCCGGGTGGAGTTGAAGACGTTTTGGTGCCTGGATTCGAGAAAGTGTTTGCAGATGCCGAAGGGCCGGTCTCATTTGCTGGCGGACGGACCGGTGGATCGTGGGGTCGGATAAAGGTTCCGCCGGGGGTTTCTCATGTCTGATGGCAGAAAATTTGGGAGCTCCCCGGGGCCGTCTGTCCAAAGCTGCTGTTGCTGATCCAATCCTCCGCCATCACCCTTCCAAGTTTCAACAAGCTTTTCCGCCTCTCCTTGTCAAACTCTGTCTAGTACCTCAAAAACAACCCCTTCGGAAACATATCGAAAATGCTCTCCATCAGATCCATCGCGCGCTCTGCGCCCAGAACCCTTACTCGCCTCTCCCTCAGACAGACCGCGGCGCGCCCCAGTGCCTTCATCAAGGCCTCCTCTTGGAGCGCCGCCGTCCAGACCCAGCGCGCATCGGCTTTCTCCAGCTCCGCTTTCAGGAAAGCGGCCGACGCTGAGACTGATGCCGAGCTCGTCGCCAAGCTCGAGAGCGAGCTGCAGTTCGAGGACGAGGTCAAGCAGAACGAGCAGCTTCCTGCGAGCGTCAAGGATTTCATCGACAACAGCCCCTTTGAGATCCACGACATCCCCGGCAAGGAGGAGGTCAAGCTTACGCGCACCTTTGGCGAGGAGAAGTAAGTCTTGTGCATCTCCATGAACAGCCCTGTGAGGATTGCAGACTAACAACTACCGTCAGGATCACCGTCACTTTCTCCATTGCCGACTTGGCCAACTACGACCCTGAGATGTACGAGAACGACCGCGCTCTCGAGGACGAAGACTTCGACTCGGATGTCCAGAACCCCAACAAGCAAGCCGGCGTCCAGGCCTCTGGCGGCGCCCGCTCCGCCAACGCTGAGGAGCAGCTTGAGGAGGAAGAGGGCGATCTCGATGAGGCTGCTCCCCCTTGCCGTATGAGCATTGTCGTCGAGAAGCCTGGAAAGACCCCTGGCGCGCTCAACATCGACGCCACTGCCCAGGACGGCGCCATCGTCGTCGACAACATGTTCTACTACGAGGACGGCAAGCTCGCCCACGCTGCCAACGCCGAGCTCGCCCACGCCCGTGGTGACATCTACCCTGGCCCCCCCTTCGGCAGCCTCGACGAGGACCTGCAGATCCTGATGGAGCGCTACCTCGAGGAGCGCGGCATCACCCAGGCCCTGGCCGTCTTCGCGCCCGACTACATTGACGTCAAGGAGCAGCGCGAGTACGTCCGGTGGTTGAACAACGTCAAGGGTTTCGTCAGCGCCTAAGCCTTGGGCAATCAGCACTCAACCTACACCACACAAAACGGAGCCGACGGTCAAAAATCTGGGAGGAAAGACTTGAATGATGTGTATGATGGCGGACGCGCGCACATGTGCGCGAGAAGTGTAAGATGATACGAAACCACCCCTGCAAAAGGAAGCTTCTTGGCTTGTATTAAAGCTGTTTCCACTCTGTAAAGTACCATATCATGGCCTGGCCGGCGTGCCGGCTGACATAACAAACTACATAATAACAACCAATTCTCCCGCACACCCTTTTTGCCTGAGGCCCGGAGCGAGTTGATCGGATCTTGGTCGTCCTGCCTGCTGCGTGACCGACCCCTTGGCCTCTGTCCAAAGAAAGGAACTCTGGAGCAAGGGGGGGGGGGGGGNAACTAGCAGTAAACATAATCCCGGTCCACAAAACGCATCCGCAAACCTTCCGGTGTCCCCAGAAACTCAACAGCAGGATGGTATTGGGAATTGCGCTTGTACTCACTGACCATGACGCGGATTCCTCGATCCCACAGCGGTCTCCAGAGCTTGCACAGATCCCTCAAGCTATGCCCTTCGACGGCTACCCAGCGTTTTAGTATGGGGAAGAGACTTACTTCGATTGGCAACACCGTTGCCATGGGAGGCGGCCCGTCGGGGGAGGGCTGTCTGAAGCGTACGGAGGATGTAGTCAGGATTTTGAGGTTTGGAAACCTCAAGACGGCCTCAACGTGCCGGGGGGTCATCTCGAGCAGGCCCCACATGTATTGGAATGCGGCGATCTGAACACTGTTAATGATAGGCAGATCGGAGGCCATGACGAGAGGGTCAAGCAGCGCATCCTGCAGGCGGGTGTTCCCAAGGTCCATTCTGAGCACAAAGACGTCGAACCTGGGACAGATCCACGTCAAGTCGACGCGCGGCCTCGACCTCGCCGTCTGGATCGACTGCTCGATCCGGGGGAAGCGTCGGAGAATCATCCTTCGCGCTTCTCCGCTGACACGGGTGAGTGTGCGCAGGAGCTCGAAGCGTTTGAGGCATCTGGCGCGGTAACGATGCAGGGTCTCGTACCAGAGGGGGTTGAGGGTCATGCGGTGGTTGGCGTTGGTCCCGTTCAAGGGCAAGGCGCCGAGCTCCCATTGCATGACGTCCGTGAAGGCGTCGTTCTCCGCAATCTCGACGGCGCCCTCAACGACGCCCAGAAAGATCTCGTGGGGAAGATGAACGCTGGGTACGAGCCGCGAAGATTTAGTGTCTTGGGGGGTGGCAGAAGAAGACATCTTGGTGTTGAGGGCGAGTACGCTTGTAATCGTGTTCGGACTGGAGAATATGGCAGAGTCAGCAGAACATATATACACTATAGCATCAAACCTTGTTGCGATAGACTTGTAGTTGCGTTGTGAAGAAGCAAGGCGATCGTGGCTTGGGAGGATGAGGGCCGACATGATATATGCTATCGGTTGACCTGTTCCACCTGCCATGAAATCAAATGTTTGAATTGCCCAACGTCACGTACAGCTGTCTTTGATCTCGAGTGTCATCTTGAGCCTCGATTGGCGGGGATAATCTCGAGTGCAAGACAGTGGACACAATGAGCTGCTTGAAAAATCCATGTCAAACCGGTCATTTGGAAACAAAAGCATCAAAGCAACTTGGTGCACATGGCATTGTGCTTGAGTATCCTTCCCACGACCAAAGACTCATGGCCCATTTGTTCCAACAAAGACTCAACCGTGACAGTAGAGACGATGTTGTAATTTAAAAAAGTGAAGAAAAATGATGGCCAAACGTCGGCTGTTTCGGTTGCTAGGATGAAGCAATGTTTGATGGAATCGTCCTAGGACCGACTGTACGGAACCAACCTGAATGTCTCTTATGTCTTGCTTACAACCTGACCACTATCTGCAGACTTTTACTTGTGAGCCGATTCATCTCAATGACCAGAATCAAACAGTTGACATACAACTGACCTGGGACAAGATATCATTGCAGGCTTCAGTAGCCTTGCAACCGCATATACCCCAGCTCACGTTCTAGTGGGCGAACAATCAAGCGCCAACCGAGTGGCTTAAAAATCACGTTAGCAGCATACATGATACTCTTCATTCGAGCTGTCACTGCACCGCCGGGATCAAATCAATGAGGCATCGTAAAGCATTTTTTGCTACGTTTCGTCAAGTGGTCGTGGAAAAAAAAAAACCGTGCAAAAGTCGCGGGATTTGTAAGAAGATGCAGCATCTACCCACCTTGATCTCGCACATTGGTGATCTGATCACAGCCGTGTCCGACATCTAAGGCGCCTGAAGAAGTAAAAACTCGAACCCCGAGTACCAGAAAAAGAAAAAAAAGATGTCCAAGAATGGGAAGAAAAGAGTAGAGTGTTCGGCCCGGCCAAGCTACCAGAACAGGGTCCCTGCCTGCCACATTGTTGCCTTCTCATCTCGTCATCCTCCACACAGCCCTGCCAGTCGGGGTGGGTCATTTTCGGGTCCGAAATCTAGTAGGGCTTCTCGCCGATGCTGTCGGATTGGTTAGCCTTTCTGTCATCTGAGCGAAACAATGTGTCTTGGAGGGACGTACAAGTTGCCGGGGGGCGAGTAGCGGGCGACAACGTAGGTGCCCTGGGAGTTGGTGGCGAGCGCCAGGCCAACCTTGGTGGTGCCCTTCCAGACGATCTGGGTGTAGTGGCCGAAGCCCATGTAGTTGGAGGAGCTGATGGTCTCGCCGTTGTAGTCGGACTTCTCCGAGATCCAGGCGTTGGCGGCGTTGACGTAGGGGCTGTCGGCGTTGAACTGCATGTACAGGTTCTCGCCCTTGTCGGCGGTCTGGGAGTGCGTCAGGGAGCCGACGGAGAGTAGGTGGGTGGCCCACTCCTGGGCGCCGGCGGCGAGAGAGTCGTCCCACTCGAGTGCCGGGACGCCGACCTCGGTGCGGGCGGCGTTGTGGGCGTCGAGGGCGGCCTTCTGATCGGCGGTCAGACCGGAGGAGCCGCTGCTGGAAGGAGCGGTGGTGGCCGGGGCAGGGGTGGTGGCGGCGGCGGCGGCCTCTTCGACGGGGGCAGCATCGGGGGTCGGGACGACGGCCGGGGCCGTGGGCGTGGGAGCGGGAACGGGGGTCACGGCGCCCCACTTGCCGCCACCGAAGTTACCCCAGCCCCAGTAGGGGCGGTCAGGTCTGAAGGCGGCGGCCTGGGTGGCCAGGGCGGCAACGGCAACAGCGGAGAAACGCATTTTGGTAGTGTCTGGCGTTTAGGGGGGGGGGACAAAGGGTCGAAATCACCGGGATTCTTGGATCTTGAAGGAGTGAACGGAGGATGGAACCTGCCAAGGCGTCGATAAAGCAACCGCTGAGGGTGGGAAAGGAGTGACAGACGCGAAAGGTCGAAGAAGTGGTACCTTGGGTGAGGAGGGGAGCGAGTCGAAACAGAAACGAGGGCGACCGACCCGGGAGGTTATATACATTACACACTCATTCACTGTTGCTCTGTTTGCTTGTTTGCCTCCTCCCACCAGTTGACCACCCATCCTGCTGAGGTCGGAGGATTATTGCCGCTGCAGTATTAAACATGAGACGCGTGGTGATCTCCCGTATGCAAGCCTCCACATCAGAGATATTAAAAACGGAAGACTGGCGTCTCACCATGCCGCCCTCTGAACGAAGCACTTACGAATGACCGAATCTCCTTGGAATCTCATAGGGCCGGGGGCGGAGGAGGGTTGGCGCCTCTTCTACGTACATTTCACCCGCCAACAACATGCAAGTTGGTTGTCCCAGGCCCGCGGAAGGGCGGGAGTTGGGAAAGAGGCCTTGGGATAATGGGCATTGCCACATTGTACGTATTGTATGTATTGTGGGCTGACATTGGATACAACGCCCCCCCCCCTCCCCGAATGCGTGATTTAACAACCGGCTCCTTTCCTTGTTTCCCCCCTTCCCCTGGTAATCTTATCCCTCTCACCACCACAACCACCACACCATCACCACCAACACCACTCAAGCATCTTCAAGGATTTCTCTGGGACGTAGCCCTACCAGGTTATGTCACATAAGCGGGTTGAGTCGCTGCCGGCAAATGGGAGGGACGCCATGTGGGACCGAGCGTGCGGTCCAGGCAGCGGTCCAGAACCAAGTTCCGCCAGGGATGGCATTTCACAACTTCTGCCGTCTCCAAGTCTCCCTCGTCTCAAGACCGGTCTCGAGACTGGTCTCTGGTCTCTGGTCTCTGGTCTTTGGTCTCTGGTCCGGGTTCGTTCGGGCTCCCTTGTAGCCTCGGGAGACCTCGAGCTGGCCGCCGTCTCTCCCAACTCCTTGTTGACTTGTCCCCAAGCAGCCTTGTTTGGTTTTGCTCGCCTAACCCAGGAGGGGGCCACTCCCCCACCTGTCATTTCTTTCTCCGACATTGGACATTTCCTCTCCCCTCGCCTATTGATTGATGTTGCAGCCGAGCGGGCACCGTTTATTGTGCTTTGCAGATCCTGCCAGGCGGGATGAGAAGTTGAAAAGGGCGCCGTGGAGGAACTCCGTTCGCCTCCTGATGCCAGTTCCACACATGCGGGGTACGGCCAATCAACACCAGGGTTGCATTGCTTCTTTGATCCATTGTCCAACAGCTTCAAACTCTCTAGCCTTGGCTGGGCTCGACTCAGGGGTAACGTAGAGCAAAGTAAAGCCAAAGGCTCGGTACGGATACCGTGCGGATGGATGCCACTATGCCAGCCGAGCATCCCGCCTGCTTTCGAGCCTCTTCTTCTCTTTCCCTTGTCCCGGGTCTCGAGCCAATCCCAAACTTGGGTGACATTGGGGGCTTTCTGGCGGCCAAGGCTCGTGGCGGCGTCGCGCGGGCCGAACTGATGTTCCCACAGTGTCAGCGCCGTTGAATCCGGCTTTGCCCCAGAGTGGTTCATGTCACGCAACGAGATGAGGCCTAGACCTTTTTTTTCCGCGGTTCGTCTGATCTCTGTTGCGTTCTCTCTGCCTCCCGCTCCCGAGCACCTTCACGCACTGTCTCCCGTTAGCATTCGTCATACACGCGGAGCAGGGAGTTAGATTACGTGGACGTCTACCCAAGTCAGTCGCATGAGTTTTTAAACCTCTCCTCGCGTTGCACCATCTTCATCGCAGTCTAGATGCCACGTGCTGTCGTCTCGTCGTGGTGGAACTCCGAGATTGCGAACATCGGCTTGCCTGGTCTCGACCTCGACATGGTTGCATCCCGCCGCCACCTGCGCTTGAGAAACGCCTCAAGTCCCTGGCCACGTGAGCTTTGGATCCCCGAGCCATGTTTATGCAATTTCGCTGTTGCTTGTTTATCAACCCCAAAACAACATGGTCCTTCCCGGCTTTTGCGTTTGTAATTTTTGTCGAGGGCCACAACACCGGACTCCTGACTCCTCCACCATGCAAATATTCGCCGCCGCTCGTTTCGCTTCGACTGTTCCTAGCCTCTTCCTCCAGGACCATCGTCTGTGTGTTCAAGTCTTCCCGTCCGACGTGCACGTGTGTGTGTGTGTGTGTGTGTGTGTGTGTGTGTGTGTGTGTTTACAAACAGAGAGCAACCAAAAGTGCAACAAAACCCACATCTCCATGTTGTAGGCAATGAGGCATGTCATGTTTGCAGCTACTAACCACCTCCGCCTGAGCGACATCGTTGACGAACCCAATCACAACCGCCCCTTTTTTCCAAGGTTGCTGGCGTCGGGGTGAATGGGTACAAAAGTAATTCTGGCTTTGCGCTCACCGCCCTTTCCCCCCTCCCCCAAGAAACTCGTGACAAACATCTTTTTGTTGCCAAGATACCTGTTGGAGCTGCCGCCTTGGTGATACCTGCCGGGAATGGGAACCGCGGCACCTTCGGAGCAAGTCGGTCAGATGTGGGGCGCATCCGGGGGGGGTACACGCCGAGCCTGCCGGGGCCCAGTCTGTTTCTCACAGATGCACACCACCTGCCGAGTGCACAGAATGGTGACCAAAGACACAAGCAGTATCCGTACCACAATTCAACTCATCCATAATCGATGCCTGAAAAGTAGATTTGCACTGATGACCGATGTTGAGTTGACACTCTGGCGTCCGGATTTCGTCTAGACGAGAATGTCACATCGCGCCCCCCCCCCCCCCCCNTGACATCTCGATTTCTCGATACGTTCCTGTTCCAAGTAGTTGCATCTTTCAGGGCCCCCCAAGACCGCTTACGACACGTCTCTCTTTTGAACAGTTCAGAACCACGCGACGACATCCGCGACGTAAACAAACGCCGTCAAAAAAAACGCTAAACACAACAGGCGTCGCCAACAAGAGCGAGGAGACCGGGTCGTCGGCGGTGACGACCATGGCCCAGAAACGCTGCGGCCGTCGTCGTCGTCGTCGTCGTCGCAGCTGCCCAGCTGACGTGCTTTCTGCCCGCCGAGGTTCTGCAAAAAAAAAACAATGCCGAAAGTATTGACCCCAGAACGAGACCTCCAGGACCACCCAGTTAGGCGATCCGGACCTCGCAAGATCCCAGAGGGGGGGGAGGGGGGATTCGGTTTTTCGCCGCTCTGTCGCTGGAACCGCAAGTCGAAGCAAAGTCGGGAGGTCGCTCCGAAGGACAACGAAAAGTTTTTTGTGTATGGACGAGGGCCCCCCCCCCNATGATATCTGGGGTCATCACCGAGACGAGCCAGTGCTTCGAGCGGCGGACTCTCAACGCTGAATCCGGCCTTTGAGTCTCGCTCCTCGCGGCGACGGACAGACTCGTCGCCGGTCAATACGAAGGACTCGTGGGCGGCCAAGCGAAGGAGGTGCGGTCCGCCAGAGTGCGGGCCGACTAGCTTGGACTGCCCGGATTCAGCCAAGGTAGCGAGCGGCATGCGCCGCGTCTTGCTCGACCTCAGCCGCAGATTTCGGCGGTGGCAGGCAACCAGGCTGCCAGAAATGGGTCAGATGAGGAGTCCCAGCTCGATGGGCCGAGTCCATTCACATCCAGCGGGCGCCGTCTCTCTCGGTCCCAGTCTATGCCTACGAGAACGGCCATCAGGTGACACACAAGAAAAACCGCCGCTTGATGCTAGATCGCGACGGGCTTCCCTCCCCTCTTTGGACACCCGTCGTCGCCCCGAGCCGCAACGCCGGTGATCTGTATGGGACGAGAAACAAACGTCAGCTGGGAGAGTGAACCGAGTTAGCCGGCCGCGGCTGTTTTCCCCCAAGAGAATGGGTAAACGTACAACACACGGGTTGGCATGACTTGAATTCGGTGACAAAATGACAAAGGGTATCTCGCATAAAGCCTATCTCCAGTGTCAAGCGGATCAGATACTCGATTTTTCCGCTTTCCTCGTCGCCTCCTCATCAATGCACCCCAGGATCCGGCCACCACCCACTTCCGCCCAAAGATCTTTGCTCTGCTAGCGTCATTTCACCTTGACCTGCATTCCTCCATGCGCAGCCACGGGCTACGGGAGAGTGAAGCATGGCGTCTCCAAAAGAATGGGCTGGGCAGCACTACGTCATTCTCGCAGTGAAGCCCAAGATGGCGTATCCTCGTGGATATTGGCAGAAGCCTGCAGTTGGAGGAGCGGTACAGAGAGATGTCCAAACCCCCGTTCAATACAACCGAGTCTTCCCTTTCCCAATTCGAGCCGTCGCCGAAAGGCCTATGAGCCCACCAACGTGATGCTGTTCCAGAGTTTACGCTGTGCGCCCGAGAAGCCGAGGTAGATTCGCAGCCCCCCGTTTCCCCCAACAGACTTTGGTAGCCGGGTCCCTGAACGCTCCCAGAAAGACTGAGCCAACTCCGGCTTTTGTCATCATCTGGCCCGCAAAATCCCCAACTCGGCATCGACGCGACGCCGCAGAATAGACGTCGCGCGTGTCTTTTCCGGGATCGCATCTTGAACGGAACAATGTTTGTGCCCCGAAACCACTTTGCCCCAAACGTGCGGCGAGTCACCGTCGATGCCGCGTCGTCGATCCCCTCATACGGCGGCCGCCATCCCTCGGGACCGGAGCCCGGGGCCGCCCAAGACCCACACGGATCCGAGCTCCGTTCCAACGACGATGCTGCAGAGCTTCCCGTCCGCAAAAAAAAAAAAAAAAAAGGAAAAAAAAAAGCTAAAAGATCCGTCAAATCTGCCCAGAAAAAGTTGAGGGCGAATCATCAGATCAGACGATTGCAACCCCCTTCGTTCAGCCCACAGAAACTCTAACTTGCTGTTTTTTGTTTTTCTCTTTCACATGCTGAACCAATAGCTTCCCCTCGTTCATCCGCTGTCCCTTTCTGCAATGGCCATCCCATCATGCCGTCGAACCTTGCCGTGCTCCTCCTGTTCGCGACCGAATCCTTAGGCCAACCACGACATCCACAGTGATGTCATCCCCTAGCGCTATTGCACCTTGCCATGTGGTAGGCAGAGCTTATAGAATATATTAATAAAGAAAACCCCATCTAAAATGTTCCCGACGCCTGACCTTCTTCAGAAGGCTTGTGTGTTTGTGTATGTTTAAGCTTTGTCGACATCCCCCAAACCCCTTCTCGTCTGGGCGGGGGGCCACACTGAAGCGAACGATGCGTTCTTTCTCTCCCACTCTCAGTTAACTCCAATAGTCTCTTCCGCGCAATGCGACCCAGCACCCCCGAAACCGTTGAAGATGGCCCTATCCAATCGGTATGCGGAAGATGGGTGGGATCCTTCAAACAAGGGGCAATGATAAAAAGATGAAATCCAAAAGAAAAAGACAAACCCCCGGCGATGCACACACCCTCTTTAAATAGTGTAAACCAATTTCGGCGTCATGCCATAGCCCGTCGAGTAAGAGTAAAACCAAAACCGAGACCAAGGACCGTGATCTCTCCAAGTCCCGAAACCTGACGAAGACCACGAAGAGAAGGAAGAAGGTATGGAAGAAAAGAGAGAAAGAAAAAGCCTGACACAGCAGCTTCGGCGCTGGGTGTATGCCCTTCTAGTCCCAGCTCGACATCTCTCACGTCCGATTCTTTGGACTAAACTTGACACATCTGTCCGACAGATGCGAGTTTTATACGATGCCGCTCATGTCCCAGTCGGCCTTCTGCGCCCGCGCAAGCACCTCGCGCCCCTTTTCCGTCAGCTCGGGCTTGCCGCCTTGATCCGTCACCTGCTCGAAAAAGACTGGTTTGAAGACCTCGCCGGTGCGCTCGCGCTCGCGCGCCAGCTCACGCTGCCGCTCCTCGAGCTCGACCTTGACCTGCGTAGCCCTGGAGAATTGCTTCGAGTGGATGGCCTCGGTGACGCCGCCCCACATCGTCAGGGACTCGTTCTCGAGCTGCTTCTCTTTCGGAGGCAGAACCTTGGGCGCAACACTGAGAGGGTTGAGGTCGATGATGGTATAGCGCGCCTCGGGCGGGTGCGAGTTCTGTCTCTGATCAGTATCCTGATATGAGTGTAAAAGGGCAGGGGGGGGGGGGGGGGGNTGAGGAGAACACGTACAACAGGCTTGGGACCGAGCGTGAACTCAATCTTCTCGCGCCAAGGGCCGCTGAGGCGGGCAACGATGTCGGCCTCGGGCACGTCTTTGATGTTCACCTTGTCGTCGCTCTCAGGGTCGTACTTAAAGATGATGCCCTCGACGCGGTTCGTGGAGCGGCCGAGCCAGCCAGCCTCGACGTAGTGCAGGATTGTCTTGAGCTTGGTCTGCGGACACGTGATGTACGCCATCTCGCTGACGCTGACGCTCAAGCTTCCCCTAAGGATACCGCCGAGGTGAGCGGCGGGGTGGGTCAGACGATACGTCTCGCCGCCGCGCTTCTCGAGCGTGACGAAGATGCCGAGGTTGTGCTCGCCGGGCAGGACGCGGACGCTGGTGCCGGTGAACTTGGCCGTAATCTGGTCATAGCCGCGGGCGGAGAGGCCCTTCTCGGGACAGCCGATATGGAAGGCGCTGACGGGCGGGTGGTGGGAGGTCTGCTCGGTGAGGTAGGAGATGCGGAGGAGCTTGCTATCGGGGGTCGAGGTTCCGTGTTGTGGGACGGACAACGAAGCGACCGATGCGTTCTTGTCGCCCTTGGCAGACTTGAAGCTGGACGAGCTGCTGGCCGTGCCGCTGCCGGCGCCCTTGAGGGCGGTGGTGTTGATCTTGGGAGCATTGTCCTCGGTCTCCCAATTGCACTTTTGTACCATCGAGCATCAGCATGACGAGTCACGGAGAGGCTAGGCAGGCAATTGCGCCGTTGGAGGGCGCAGGAGACTTCACTCACCCTAAAGAACTCTCCCAGGCACGAGTTGTAGGGCTTGCACGGCTTGCCCTTGACGTACTTCAGATCCTTTGTGAACCAGAAGCGGCAGACCTCGAGCATGCGGTCGAGAGGCTCGTCCGAGGTGCCAATGGCGACGAAGGCGTTGGGGGCATCGAGGTAGTTCCAGTATTCGAGGTTGGGCGTCGGCTCGAGCAATTGGGATGGCAGAGAGAAGCGCACGGCGGCGAGGTCAGCGACACCAATGAACCTGGGACGGAAGACGCAGTCGGTTAGCCAGGAGCTCGTCTGGTGGAAGGCTGCCTCTGTCTGATTCTGCTTGCGGGCGAGGGCGAGGGCGTGTTCTTCGCTGACGATGAGATGGTGGCTCGTCGGCCGTCACGCCGTGACCGCGAGGCAGAGGAGTTTATCTTGCCCGTCCGTGCTGTCGCTGTCCCCTTGCCACTCTTCGCGGCGTGCAGCGTGCGGCAGATGGATGCAAGGCAAGGCAGGCAGACCGCCCAAAGGGAACCAGCAGGGGGTGTAGCAAACTCACTTCTTCAGGATACCGATAAAGGTCTTGAGCTTGGAGCCATCGCTCTGGGGCTCCTCGGGCGTATCGTGCGCAGCTGCAGCAGTCATGGTCGAGGAGGCTGTTTGGTAACAGGGAACAATCGAACAGTTAGTTGGTTGGTCGGTCGGTCGGTCGGTCGGAGGTTGGTTGGACGATGATGACGACGACGACGACGACGACGACGGTCTCTTTGTCTACTCGCTGCTCCAAGAAATGCCCAGGCACGAAAAAAGCGGCTTCCTGCGATAAGGTGGGGGTGCCGAGAACGGGCTGGCGGGGTCGAGAAGCCGGGTTGTTGCGGGAAAAGAGCAACTACAGCCCAGGCTGAGGTAACGCGGACGAGGTCGCAACAGAGATTTAAAAAGATACTGTGCTCTGTGAGGTAGCGAGTGGGTGATGGAGCGGGAGGGGAGGCCAGATTTGCGTCGACGCCAGGTCGAAAATGCGGTGCGGTGAGCGGGTTGAGTTTGAGTGTGCGTGTGCGTTGAGCGCGCGTGTCCGTTTCGTTTCAGTCGTTCCGACTCGTGCGTGCGACAGCGGGGACGGATGTGAGCCTTCTCGGTGTGGTGTGTCTACGGGACTCTGTCTCTCTTGTCGCCGTGTCCTTGGGATGCAGAGATGTGATCGGGAACGCCGTAGGGGATTCGGACCCGGGGCGGGCGAGAGACTTCAGCTGGAGATGCTTTGCGTATTTGGTTTACAAGCAAGGAGGAGGGAAGGGGGACTTTGAGGGATGGCGGTGGCGATGGGACAGAAAACGAGGGGGGGGGGGGGAGAAAGNAAAAAGACGTGGAAATCCAGGCCCGAGAGGGTACGTAAAAAATGTCATGCACGGCACCTGAGTGGACTGGAAATGGCGAAAGCAGCCAGACGAGGCAGACAGGCACGCACAGCGCGGACAGAGAGGAAAAGCTCCATGCACCATGGTGACACCGCACAGAGAGCGCTAAACCCGCAAAGCGTGGAGCGGGATGGGAGCGCTAATCCGCACCCCACGCAGCCGTCACTCAGCCGATACTTTATGATACAGTGCCATAGACTGCTGCACTTGGGCCCGCTAGTGATGTCGAGCGGTGAAGGCTAGTCTGATAAGGTTCTGCACTGTCCATGAAGGTACCTTGCATGTGTCCCCCCCCAGAGCGCCGCTGGACTCCGAGCGGCACTACCGTCTACGGCACTGACGGCCCTCAACCTCGAGCTGTCAACTGACCTTGGCGATAAGAGCTGCGATAAGATACTGACTGCTGCTATCCTTTTATCTGGAAGCGGGGACGTCGCACCTCGGGCTTTGAGCAACCTGCTGCTGGATTTAAGGACTTGGAGAGCATCTCATGTTGGGTAGCCGTCACTTTAACAAAGCCTTCAGATGTCAGGTAATATTATCCCCTCTGCTCCTCGTTTCTCATTCCATCCTTTTGCAGTTCCCAAGCGAGAATGAAGACGAAAGGATCTCCCCGACCAACAGCATGGCCCGTCCAGGTTCAGCATGTGCCAACCCAACCCGCAGACCAAATCGCAAGCCCACAGAACAGCCTCGCCCGCATCGGCCAATCATCCGTGCACATGTCGAATCCGACCGCCATCACAAGCCTC
>NWBT01000049.1:746161-762551 GCA_003386485.1 Colletotrichum lentis | reverse complement strand
GGGGGGCGGGGGGGCGGACATGATTCCGGTACCTCTCCGCCGCCGCCGCCGCCGCAACTCATCGGCGCATCCACTACTATGTAAAGAGGTTCGGCATGACGGGCCTCAGTAAACATTCGTAATGTGCTGCAGGCTGACTTGTGATTCTGCTGGTGATCATGCCCAAGAACACTCGAGCCAGTCCCCTGCGTGCCTGCGCAGATGGCAGCGAGGACCCTTGAGGGACCAAACTAGCAGACCAGGGAGCCAGCCGACCGACCGACTGTTTATACGGGATATCGATCGCTGCGTAGGGCTTGTCCGTCGTTAGTCTCTCTGCACCCCAGGGTCTCTGGTGCGGGATGGCCCAAGATGGGCTTCGACGATGAGCCCAGATTGGGAAGCATACCATCAGTTGTCGCAATCTGGAGCGGATAATTGACAGCGCGTGACAACCGACACCACCACCCCCCTAAGAGCGTACCTGTATGCCGCTCCGACACCACACTGCCTGCGTCTTCTTGGGCCGCCCCATAAACATGCATGCGCGACCCCCCCCTCCCCTCATCCTATCCTCGCTCGCGCATACCAAACCAGCCAAAGACGTTGCATTTGCAAAGCTTGGCGAAATATATGGCCCTTCCCTTGGATCAAAACATCTTCGAGCTCGTCTACGATGCGGGGGTATCATTCCATGTACTTTGTCCTCGGCTCGTTGCCGTCCAGAGTGAGTACTACGGCTCTTCGCTATACCATCGCCTATGGTCGTCTCTTACCTTGACGGTATTGTTGCCGGTCGTATTGCTCTTGCGGTTTCAATGTTTCGTGCTGGCGGCGGCGGCGGCGGCGGCGGCGACGGCGGCGCATCTCAACTGAGCATGGCATCCTGGTCTGGACGGAGGGAGAGAGCTTGAGATCCCGGGGTAAGCTCAGGGAACACACTGTTGGGACGGACCCGGGGTTCAGTGACCCGTCAGTGGTGGGCAAAGTACTCTGCCATCTCGCTCTGGCAGCACCACCTCTGTACCCATCCGGCGGCGAATTATCCGGCCAAGCAACCGAGTTGAGCGTGTTTCTGCTGCGGCGGATGGGATGTAGTCTGTCGCAGAGCCGGGATGAAATGGGTACATCGTACATCAAATGTGACTGCTGACTGCTCAGGCAGACTTCAGCATCGAGCCCACCCCTCCATGCTGCTCCATCAGTTGAAGCCACATCATCCATGTGTGCCGCGTCCCGAACAGTGTAAGGCGCCGAGACAGAGAGCCCCATGGCCCGCTGTATCGTCGAGCCGAAAAGAGAATGGAAACTGACCTTGTGCAGCCAGTATGACGTTGTTCCGACCATTCGTACCATCCCGATTCGGACCGCCTGAAGTGTGTCCGCGCAGTAGGAAAGATCCCATGGGCATCGAGCACCATCAGGCGGAAGGGTTCTTGTTTCGAAGCCGTTCCCGCGGAAACTTTGTAAGTAGCCGTTGGGGAACCTGAGAGTACCGGTCGTCTACTTCGGGCGCCTGTTCCTTTTTTTTTTTTTTGTTAAGCCGGCGGATGGTACTAGTTCTCTTTTGTTGTGTGTTGCTCTTTGGCGCTGACCAATGCTAGCTAACCAATCTGTGTGGCGTCTGGCGTATCTAAGTAGAGTTCTTTTCGCACGCGGAACTTTGTTAATGGTGGTGTGTCATTCAACTCATACGATGTAGTGGACCGCCGGGTGAGGCCCTAAGTGAGGGTCGCTTCGGCCGCCTATTGGAGGTAAAGACGGATGGAGCGAGAGACACCAATCGTATGAGGCCAGTGGAGCCGAGAGACATTTCCGGCCAGGACGCCCTTACCAAAAGAGAGGGAAAAAGAGGGAGAGATGGAGAAGAAGAAGGAAAAAAAAAAAAAAAGTGTTTCGCCCGAATCACCACATGACATCATCTTTCCGTGGCGGTGCGTTCTGTCCAGCATCAACACGACATGCATCCCCCAGTCCTTGCCCAAAGTGAAAATGGACATAAGATGGATGGAGCTTAGGCCGGGTCCCCGAGCTCCGTGTGTGAAAAGCTTCGGTATCCGGGACTCGGGAAAGTGAGAAGACGGATCGCAATGCAGGCCTCCCCATCGCCATACACTCGACGGTAAAATTGGGCGAACAAATAAAACTCAACGTTGATCTCCATCCGTGTGGGACACAACAGGAAAAAAAAAAAGAAAGAAAAGGAAAGGAAGGAAAATAGAAAAGCATAGCCGTCAGAGTTACAGCCCATGCTGCGAGTCCCATTTTGGCTGGTCACCAATGTCGTCAGTGATGCACTTGACTTTGACCATCGGGCTTTGGGAGGAGTGAATTCTGGATTCAACTCTGCCGACCCTTGCTTGCCCTTGCCCCATTGTTGTCTGTTCAGCAACTGATCACGAGGTCGATCCGATGGCAGAAACATCGTACAACTACCGACACTTCGTGGGTTTTTTGGGCCTGGGACAAATGCCCACCAGCCCACTATTCATCCATGCTGACGCCGGCGAAAATTTGCCTGGAAACAACAGCGTGGTCAGGTCCATCCCTGCAATAAAACACCGCGGGCATCGATCAGTATTCCGTACATACATCGTACCGAGTAGTAGACAGTTCCAATGCCAAGCTCACCCTGGGCTGGGATTCAACATGTCTCCTTGGCTGTGGTGCCGCTGCTGATTTCTGCGCTGCAAATGGGGCACTGCTGGAATCTTTGTCATGCTTGACATGTTCTGCTGTGTCGTGTGTTTGCAGTTTGATGCCTCGTGGTATCCGTAGTATAGGTAGGTTTCTATCGCTTGGTGCCCCAACCCCACCAGCACTTCACCAGTGTTGAAGCACTTGTTGTTTGCTGCCTAAGGTTGCAGCTTCATGCTGCCATCCGATTCGCTGCTCAGCTCCGGATGAACGTCCGACAAGGCGTCATCGTCCAGAAGCGACCGTTGGAGGTTGATGACGAGAAGACTGCTGCGATTGCTCTGATTGGCCTGCGCGTCTCCTGTCAAGATGGGAGCCGAGTCCTGGGATGAACTGGCACTCCATCTCCTTCCCCCCGAGTCCTTCCCGGTGTTCTATTTCGATCCCGCCCTGGTCGGTCTCATCTTTTGTCACGCACTCGCGGCCCAGGAATCAGAACCCCGCAAAGCCCTCAGAGGAGCATGGTGTTCGCTACCTGCTAATCAAACCGTCTCGTGCGGGTTTTGCAGTCTGTTGACGAAGCTTCGAATTTTCAACATTAGTCAGGGGGTAAGGAGGTTCGTCGAGGTCGGCATGACGTCAGACCTTCTCCTCTACGGTCTACCACCCCCGCCTCATCCTGAGCAATTTAGTAACAATCTCGGCCACGCGAAACGCGAGCCCAGCCATGGGGTCCGAATTGATTTGAGACGGTCTGGACCCCTATGTCCAAGTCGAGATCGTCAGGAGGCTGCTGCTGATAGTGCTTGAGCCTCGCGGCCCTGCTGGGGGGTTTTTTTTTTCCCTTTCTTTAGCGTGCGGCGCACTGGAAGAGTCTCGTCAGGCTGGCTTCCGCCGGCGTCCATAACGAACCTTCAGCTCGGCGGTTCCATTCTGCAGGGGCACCTGTCATGATTCAAGTCGGACCCAGTGCCTCCACCGAACCATTGGAACGTGCTAGGGAAGGCCGTGGCCAGCTGTCGCTTAAGCCCGCTTCGACAGGAGATCCTCCTCTTGACGCGGATGCAAGCAGGGCCAGTTGAACTCCCTAATGACCATGAGAGTGAGTGAACCCGCTGGCTCGGATAACCGAGCGAACACCTTCTGTCTCCCTTGCTGCAAGGCGTCTTAGCACCATTAGACTCCTCGCGCGAAGCATGGAGCAGCTTGCACCTTTTTACTACAGAGAATTTCGAGAACACATCGGTCATCTCCCTGTGCATAAGAGCATCCCACACAGTCCAAGGCGGAGATGGCGGTTGAGCGGTTCTCTACGGGACGGGATGCAAGCGCCCTGACAATCGATACCGCGGAGATTGCACCCCCTTCAAGCATGGACTAGCCGAAAAAGAGGCGCGGAGAAAACCACGTTGCCGTGGACTGCTCGTCGTTTTGGGAATTTAGTTGTGCCACCTAAGATCTATGGGGTCTGGATTGATGGACTGACTGCCTTTGGCGACGCCAATGGGTGGGCGTCTGGTCGAGACGGGTAGTTACGCCACGTGCCAACACCGGTGCGGATAGGAATGACAGTGACAATAGCAACAACGGCGCGTCAGACTAAGAGAAACGTTTTCGACACACTGATAGCGCCATTTGGAGTACGCAATGTTGCTGTTTAACATGGTCGGTTTGGTCTGTCCTGAACCAGAATAGTAGCAGAATGACCAAGTTGTAGATGATTGAGGCCGGCACATCTAGAAGAGGTGGGGTTGAAATGTCGAGTACTTGACTGACAGCCGCGATGATAAATTGCACTATGTGCAACTTTGAATGTAGGTTGAAAGAGTGCGAATGCGCGCAAGTTAGCCAAAATCGCGGTCGACATCGAGAAAGGGACATGGTTGTCAATTCCTCGGGATTGGGACGATACAAGGAGCAGCGATCTGCGATGACTGCCCGCGAGCCCAGTGTTGCGAGATATAAGATCAATCAGTCATCGACGACATTGGGCTGCAGTCGTCGGCTGACCTAGCCGTTGATGCGATGATTGAGCATGGATATTCCCACTGTTGGCCCGCCTGGGTAGGTCCCTATTGGCATTCACCATGTAATCGGGCATGACCGTCTCGGTGTATCCTCAAATCCGTCAAATGACCCAGATGACTCTGCCCTCGGACACTGGCCGTTCGGGCGGATCCATACACGGCTTGACTTTAGGTAGCTTCTACACTTCCGTTCAGGGCGTTTCGAGGTTCGACGAGGGGGCAAAACGGAGATTGCACAGCCACACGGTCCAAGGGTCCAGGGGTCTTTCCTGCCGCATGCAGATCGGGGTTGTGTAGAATTGCAAGTCGCGATGCAGAGTACATGCTCGGATCGTAACCGTGGAAAAGCTGCTGTTCTTTTTGTGCCAATCGTCGGACACGTTTTTCTTCTTCTTGTAATGCTCGCTGTCTCGGTCCCTTCGTTGCGGAAAGGCACCAGAGCTGCTCGGCACAGGGTAGGTTGCTGGCGGGCGCCATCGGAGCCATTGTGGGCTTTGGTAGTGCGCAAACGAGACATTGTCAATGCAGTGAAAGCAGGTCGAAGATCGGCGGCTTGCTGGCTGTTGGTTGTCTCGGTGCAGTTTTGACAGTAGCAGGGCCGAGCCCCGGTTTGGGGGGGCAGAAAAAAAAAGGCATCGTGCTCTCATTAGCGGGTGTAAGCAAATGTACAAGGCTTCTTCTTGACATGTGTCGTAAACATCGGCCGATGAAGAACAGGGGCTAATGA
The DNA here is from genome assembly GCA_003386485.1 of Colletotrichum lentis. Taxonomy (NCBI): domain Eukaryota; kingdom Fungi; phylum Ascomycota; class Sordariomycetes; order Glomerellales; family Glomerellaceae; genus Colletotrichum; species Colletotrichum lentis. Next base: position 757,181 of record NWBT01000049.1, on the reverse strand, counting down.
ATCATCTCGGGCGGCGTGGAAGACGGAGGGAAAAGCAAAGAAAGGTGATTGGTTGCAAGTATGGTATCCGTAGAGTAGCTGGTAGTTGATTGGCAGGACGCGGCTTCAATCCAAGTGAAGCTTATGCCGAACATCAGGGGGAGGGGGGCTGAAGGTTTTAGGGAACAACCATTGTTATGCAAAAAAAGAAAGGAAAAACAGACTGCGTGCACAAAAAAACAAAAAGCGTGAGATGAAGTTGTACAATGCTCCGGCGGCTAGCTTTGAGGTCGATGAGTCTTCTCTCGAGGTGGCGCCGGGGCAAGGAATATCTGCCTACCAGAAGCGCGATGGGGTAAGAAAGAACCGATCCAGGACGCAGCAGCTTTAATCAGACGTTACCCACCCAACCCACATCGCGCGGTGCCGGTTAGAGGATTGGTGGACTGAGGACAGCAGTCTAGAGAACATAGCAATGCCCGGGCAGTGGGCAAGGGATTCGGGAGAGATGGGAGAGGTGGGAGCACGGTAGAAATGCCAAAGAGAAGATGGGGAAACCGCAGAGATGCATGGCGCGGAACTGAAATCAGATCGACAAGGGTGGACGGGCAGTGAAGAAAAGGATAACAAAACTGGCGGAGGGAGTGAAGGGCCCTAGGGCAGACGAAGCATGATGTGAGTCGAGGACGGGACGGATATAGACGATGGCAAGGCCAGGCCAGGCCAGGCTAGACAGGCAGGTAGGTACGACAGGCAAGGTAACGTGGCCCAACCATTACCTTCCATTCCACTCCAGGCGTGATGAAGACGCCGTTACGAGGGTTTCGCACGCCGTGATGGGTTATTCCATATCTCCATTAGAGTTTCGGCAACATGTCTTTCATCGTGCACCTGCCATGTCGTAGCAGTATGCAGGTACGAAGTCGAAGCAGAGGATGCGACAGGAGCAGGAGCAGGTGGGAAGGACGAGACAAACCAGTGACTGGTGCGCTACGAGCCGACTGACAAGCCAGACAGCGACATAGAGCCCCTTCTTGTCCAATTCCGTCGTCGAAACTCGAACGGTGGGGCACAGATGGCAGAGCACGGACAGCAACTCGGCGCCGTACGGATACTTGACACCAATTAATGATGATGGGAAGGGGCGGATTGCACAATCCAATTGAGGCAGGCATGCCGACTTACAGCTCACAACCAACCCAACTCTTCGGCGGCCACTATTCATCCGTGTCTGCCTCTTCGCCTCCGTTCCCCCTCTCCGATTTTTGTCATCTGCCACCATCTGCCCAATTCGGGGAAAGCTACGCTGCAAGCGTGCAGATGCCTACATACCTACCTACCTACCTACCTACCTACCTAGCTAGGTAGGGAGGTAGGCAGGCAGGCAGGCAGTGCACTATCGTCTCGCTTACCGGCCAAGAGCGGGCGGGACACACGGCAACGACGTCGAGCTTCGGTCTCAAAGATGATGCAGCGCACAACTGGCAGAAGAGACGAGGAGAGAAGGGAGAGCCAGGCCTGAGCAGTTCCGTTTGCTGGAGGTCGGAAGGGAATAGATCCCGAGCACCAGGTAGTAAGTAGTGTTAGTGCAGCTTCAGAGAGACGAGGCATGGGTATGGTATGCGGAGTCATCTCGCGAGCGGGTTTGCTTTCACCTTTCTTACGCAGCGATTATCTGACACTTTCTCGCAACCCCTCCGAGTCCGCAGCCCGCCTCCTCCCGTCCCGCTCTGTCAGAACGTTGTCAGCCGAAGGGCACCGCCGCCACAGCCAGCTACGTCGCCATGGAATAGGTAGTGTGCCCCTATTCCCCTGTGTGTCCCCCCCACTCTCCGAATCTCTGTGCCCCGAGCCTACTGAAGTTGGCGTCGGGTGTCCGTGCAGGGAAGGGCAGAGTATTCGTTTACGCGTAGGGCGGCTGGGTAGAGAAGAGCGACGGCACGATATGCCCACTCGTCTTGGGAAAAAGAAAGCAGTACACTGGAGGATGCAAAGTGCGAGCCATGATTGAGGTTACCACACTCGACTCGCGCCGGGCTGGGCCGGGCTTTGACTGGCGGCGATGTGTTGCCGTCCCTGCCTTACACCGGGACACCAATGACCTCTACAGCAGACCACGAACGTCCAGTACACAGGCATCGACGACGTAGAGCAAGAAGCCCAGTCGAACTGACCTCACCGACGGATTGTGATGCAAACGATGGATTGCGAGTCGTGGAGAGAAGGTTTGGCGGCGTCGCCTCGCCTCCCTCTTCCCGTCTTCTCACGTATGGATATGAGTACGGCGTACGGATAGTGTAAATGATGCTCGGTACGTATCCATGCTTTGGTACTCTGCGCGAGGGGTGGGTGGACGGTTGCCGTCTTCTTTCTTGGTGTGGTAGTTGTGCACGGAGGGCGTTTGTATAAAACAGCCCTGTCAACACATCTCACCCTGGTGGGGAAGGGAGGGGGGGTGCAAGGGAGGATCGGGGGGTGGAGTGTGACAAAGTTCATGGTCGCGCACTAACAATTATTTCTCGAGGAAGTCGGCCTGAGAAGGGAGAGGAGGAGGAGAGAGACGATGTCGAGGGCAAGAGCGAGTGGAGGAAGCCGCCGAGGAGCAAGGCCTGTCCCTGTCCACACGCACACACGACAGCAGCAGTCACAGTACAGACCACCGCACCGCTAGCAGAGAAGCAGAGGGAACAACAGCCCTCGTGTGCATGCAGTCCAGTCCCGGCCTCGCAAGTACCTGAGTACAAGTACCTCAGACGCCTGGCAATTCACGCTGTTGGCCCAGGTATTCGAGACCTCCCCTTCCACTTGACCTGACTTCGTTTTCCTTTGCCTAGATGCGCGGCAGCACCAGAAGAAGCACCAGCAGAACGACCTCACACATTCATTCACACACATTGTGTTCCTGTTCGCTTTCTTCACCTCACGGTATAGATACCCGTCACCCAGGGCGAAGAACCATCTTCAACATCCGCCCAACTCTACCGACTCTACGTCGTACTTGTATCTTCTTGCCAGACTCGACTCAGTTGGCCTTCGATCACCCTTTTTTGATTTATTTTGTTTTTTACCGCCCTCTGCCTCCCGGCGCTCTCTCCTCTTCACAGCGCCGCGTGCTCGCCCAGCTCTGTCTGCATTACTTTGCTGCGCAGCTCTCTCGCTCCCCCCTCCGCCTGCCTACTTACTCGAAACCCCTTTACGAAATCTTTCCCATATTTGCCGACACATTTCTCCTCATTCTCCTTCTTCTTCCACTCCTCCTCCTCCTCTCTTGCTCCCATCTTCTCCAACTCGATCCGTTCGGCCAGCTAGCCAGCCGGCCAAACAACTGTTCATCATCTCCTTCAGTGCGGGTGTCTCTCGGCCCAGCTACCCTTCCTTAGCTTACACACCACACCATCACACCTCACCTCACTCCCACCGCCCTGTGAAGAGCGAGAAACACAGAGAGAAAGAGTACGTACCTCAGCTACCCGGCTGCGTTCCCCCAGGTAGCGAAGCACATCGTAAGGTACCCCAACCCCGAGCATCCTCGTGTACGAGTACACCAAGACCGACCCCCGTTGCCCATCTCCAACAAACCCAACACCCATAGCCATATCCCACACACCCTTGCCCATATCGTCGCAACCCAAGGCCCCATCCGTCTCTCCAAGGAGGTCCCAGACCCAATACCACGACCCATCAGAGGTACCCATACCCACGACCCAGCCCAAAGGGCACCGCCGCACCTCACCCGCGCGCGCGCGCACACACATACACACCATCCTTACCTTACCTTCTGTCTCCAAGCTACAAGCGCGCAAGCACACGCACGCACGCACTCATTCATACATTAGATACCGCTCATCCCATTCATTCCCTCTTCCCTTGGAATCTTCTCTACGCCTCGCCTGGATTATCTGTCCCGACCTCCAGCCACCCTCCTCTCTACTCTTGCCTCATAATTCCTTGGGTTTACAAATCGCTCATTCTCCCGCGCCTTCTCCACCGTTGACCGCTCAGCTCACACTCAGGACAGTCCACCAGAAGCGACCACGCGCACTCGGATCGCACAACGGGATCCCGAGGCCGCCGGCGAATCATCCTACACCAGCTGCGTCGCTATCTCGGTCGTGCGCATATGACTCTTGCCAACCGTTGTCTTCGCATTCCCACGCGCGACTCTTGACCAAAGCCGCTACACACGCAGGCTCTTGTCTTTTTAGCAGACTCGACATCGACAGAAACGCTTACGGCGCATCTAGGCCATCGTTGCTCCGCTGCATCCTGGTCTGCCCACTTTGCTTCACACAAGTACATATCACGTCCCCACTGCGCCCTCTAATATACCGCTCTCTCCCCCACGGACGTCATACCGGACCAGGCCTTCTCTCTTCAACCTGCAGTATTTGACTCTTTATGCTAGCAGCCATCTGACGCTGCCCATCACCACTCGAGGCGCAGATTTCCCACGAGAGCTCGCTTGCAACCGTTGTGCTACGCCTTTCCGACCTATTCATTCGTTCTTTATCCCGCCCCTCTATGAGGCGCCAACCCGGCTTTCCCCCACCTGACCTACGCTCGTTAAGAAAGGCCGAGACCTAAACAGCTGGGGACCACGACGAGCAACCCACCAGAGGCGCTGCAAGTGAGCAACAAAAGACGGCGAGGATTTTGAGTTTGCACTCGCTCAGAAAACTGGAATCAGCTAGGGGACTGCCCACCCACCACTGCTGAACACTATCCCGGAACCGCTGTCGTCTGGCAGCACGCATATTTTGCTGTCGTCCAAAAAAATGTTTCGCCAAAGGTAAGTCCATGCCACGCCCCTTTCCTCAATGCGCCGACAAAAATAGCTGGTGCGACCCGTCTCCCCGCACAAAATGCGCGTCGTTGCGCCATCTCGAAACCTTTTTGCGCCTGCCTCGGGACTTGTGCTGACTCGTATGCCCCTTTATAGAACGAGCGCCCAAAAACCCGGCGATGAACTGCTGGCCACCTTTCGAAGGCAGTTCCCCGAGGTAGCTGTTACGACCACCGGGCCGGCCGACGTTCAAAGCGCTGCTGTAGAACATACCGCCATTGTTCCGTCCATTCCGGGAGTCCAAGAAAGGTCAGTAGTGATCCCCTCGTGAGGTGTCGGCGGTGTGTGGCTGTGGCTGGCGGTCATCGAGTTTCTACTCTTCTCCGTTGTAGCCATTGTGGCATCGCACCCAGCCACACTCGCCGGGATAGAAACGGGGATTTGCTCTGCTCGCACGTGGGCCGATCAAGAAAGCATGCTCGTTCGCGGGGGCAACCATGACCGAAGCCTCTTTTTTTCCAGTTTCTCTTTTTCACTTGTCCGACTCAAGGTGCTAACGTTAGACTTCCCGCAGAAGCCATAGCCTCAGTCATGAAGCTTTCAGGGACCAAGACCCGACTCCCAGAGCCACGAATGAGCCTTGGAGATTCACACCGTCTCTGCTAGACCCAAACTCTTTCTCCTTTACCAGCTTCGCCAATGCGCCGCCAGGCTACTACACTCCCACCCCGGGAGGCACCAATACCATCTACCACCCGCAAGCCGGCGACCTGCACACGCCCACGCTGGGACTCGGCATGGGCCTTGGGACCCCCTTATCGATGCCCACGTCGGACGGCGCCATGAACTCTGGACAGCCCATGATGGATCTAGCTGGCTACCACCAAGGAATGCATCCTCAGCAGTTCCAACAACCCTTCAACCCGTTCATTCAGCCTCCCGCACCTCAGCAATCGTTTGCGCCTTCCTCTTTTGTGCACCAAGACACTGGCTACGAGACCATGGAGCAGGATGGGTCGCCGATGAACTCCGATCCGTCTGAAGAGCGCATGGCTTCCATTGACAGCGCCTTTCATAACTCACCCATGATGGGTTTCCAGGGACGACAAATTGGAGGAATGCCCATGGCCGCCGTAGCACTTCCATCGTCTGCCGAAAAGTTCCGTTTCCACGCGACTCTCAACGCCCCTACTGCCATGATCAAACACGCGGATGAGATCCCCGTGACATACCTCAACAAGGGCCAAGCGTACTCTCTCTCCATCATCGACACCAACGCAACGATGCCTGTGGCACCAGGCACCAGATTCCGCACCTTTGTCCGAATCTCCTTTGAAGATGAGCAACAACGACAGAAACCTGGTATTTGCTGGGCCTTGTGGAAGGAGGGTAGAGGCACGAATGAAGCCCACCAAAGGGGCGGAAAGTTACAGGCCGTGGAATATGTCGAAGCGGGGCAGCCGACCGAGGGTGATGACAAGAGAACACGCGTCGAGTTGGAGTCAGCCTCCTTTGACGGCTTTTCGGTTGTCTGGACCCCCGGCATCAACGGCGCCGCCGAGTGCAACATCGCCGTTCGCTTCAACTTCCTGTCCACCGACTTCAGCCACTCCAAGGGAGTCAAGGGAATTCCTGTCAGGCTGTGTGCCAAGACCAGCACATTTCCTCCGGATCCCGCGCAGCCAGCCGCGGACGCCAACCCCGAGATCTGCTTCTGTAAGGTCAAACTGTTCCGTGACCACGGTGCCGAACGAAAACTCTCCAACGACGTGGCCCATGTGAAGAAGACGATCGACAAGCTGAAGCAGCAGATTGCGCAAGCGGAGAGCGGCATGAAGGACTTTGGGAAGCGCAAGAGGTCCACTGCCACGGCCCAAGTCAAGGGTGCGGATCAACGGCCCGGCAAGGTGCAGAAACACAAGAGAACATGGTCCATGTCCTCAACTAGCTCAGCCGGCGCAGGAGCTCGCTCTCCTCTCGAAGAGGACTTGCATTTCAAGCTCCAGACCCTGCAAGACATGTTCACCAGCACCCGGCCTGTCAGCATACTCTACTTACGCGGCGAAGACCTTGACGACCCCGATCTCCATCCTGTTTCACTTCCTGGAGAGCAGACGGACCTCACCAAAGCCGAGTCCCGTGAAGGTCCCGCTTGGCAGGCACGAAGTGGCCGTAGCTCCGTCGCAGGCTCGTCAATGGTGTCGCCTTCTCCGAGCTCCCTGTCTCTGGCTTCTCAAGCTTCGGCAGTACCCAACCGGCAGTGGTCGGGCTTCGACGGCGAAGGCTCGGGAGAGCCTGCTTCCCGGCAAAGCTCGGATCAGCCAACAAAGGTCACCAAGACGGACGATGCCGGTAACTTGAGCGGCTGGATCGAAGCTCTGGGCGTGGACCCATCCTACCGTCCACCTCCTGAGCGCGTGGCGAGGCCTGCCGCCTGCTTTTATATCATGCGGCCCAATGCGTCCGAGCCGGAGAGGCGGGAGTACCACCGTGCGATCTACCTAGCCCAGAGGAGCTTGAAGGACTTCAACTATCGTTTGGCCGTTAAATGGAACCTTGATCCGTCCAGGGTTTTGCGAACTGTTCATGTCCTTGATCGCGGGCTCGAGATCGAAATGGACGACGACGTCATCCAAGAGTTGAGAGAGGGCCAGGACATGATGCTTGAAATCAAGGAGGTCATGAATGACGATCTGGTCCAGCCCAAACGCGAATGGGACATGGCCGTCGACCCCAACGAGGGTGATGCAACGGACCGCTCATCCACGCAAGGCGGCTACGAATTGCGCCTCAAATTTTAATACCACATAATTGGATTCCTCTCTACTTCAAGCAACAAACTTCGATCGGATTCGGATTTAGACGGGGATTTTGATACCTGTTGCCGGGTAGGCCATGGGGATATGGGCCACACACACACACCCATACGCACACGCACACGCACACGCACACGCACACGCACACACGCACACGCATGGTTGGATATCGCTCCGTTGGCGTTGTTGATTTTGAGATACCAAGTCCCTGGATGGGCTGCTTCTTCTTTTCAACGCTTCTGGCCACACACATGACGTGGGGCAGAATTATGATTTGGGCATTTAGATCTGGTCACACTGGGCAATCGTAGCAGCAAAACACACAAGATATCCCGCCCCTTATAAAAAGGACACTAGGCACCCACTCGAAAGGTCCGTTGAAATGGCGAGGCCAAGTGAAGACAATATGATGGTGGAAACAAGGTTGGAAGGGGAAAACCATACTCGGTTCTACTTGGATTCCCATGGCTCTTCGGACCTGTCAATAGTCCACAAGTCGGCTCCCCTATCCTTAGTTCTTTTCTCGCAACAACTACTCTCTCCCTATACAACTTTGGTTGGACATTAACACTTTGTTTTCCTTTTGTCCAACGGACTACCAATACGTACTTTGGCTTCCTCTTTCCGTAGACAGAGGCTGCTGGGGCTGATTGACGAAGCAATGCAAGCAAGAGGTAGGGGAGCACGACCGATAGGCAAAAGGGCCCCCTGCATGGCATTGCACTGCCGCTTATACCGTAGCAACATACCCNCAGAATTCTCACCCCTTTTTTTTTTTTTTTTTTTGCATAACCTTGCTGCGATCCCGCGCTTGCATCGAGTAGATATCAATGACGACAACGGAATCGGACACGGAATCCCGTAAGACAAGTACTTGTAAGGTTGAGCTCTCCGGACGGTTCCACACGGGAATTACATGCAACAGTGATGGATGACCTCAGGCCAGGCCACCAAGGAGCACTATCGATGGCGTCGGGCACGATGATTGGAGGCAGGTCGTGCCGTTGCTAATCTCGCGTGGAGAGTGCTCATTTCGATGACGGGAGCCACTTGGGCAGCGTTGAAACGACTTGCGACAGGCACCTTGACTACCTAGCTCCTGTGGCGGTCTAGACCTCTGTCATCGCGGGTCTATTAAATTTGGGCGTTCTATGTCCAACGACGCAGAAGATGAAGGAACGCACCGCACGCTCAGCACCAAACCGACCCCTTGGGAGAGAGGTTCGACAGGGTTGAAGGATGGCGGCCGTCACTGTCCAGCCACACAGCGTGTCCGTCTGATCTGTCTCACCATGACGGCGCTAGAGGAACCGTTGGAACGCCTTGACGCGGCGCCGGGCCGAAGTAATGGGGCGTCTTCATACCCCCGAAGAGCGTTGGACATGCGATGTTGACTAGAACGGGGGGGCTACAGGGAAGTGGCTCACGAGACGGGATTCGTGCGATTTCCACTCGTGAAAGACGGCGATGGTTCCATCCTCCTCCATCTGGCCCGTTCGGTTGGCAGCCAGCCGGCTGACGAGTGACGGACCGTTGCCGGACTTTGACCCGATCCACTCATCGACAGAGGCACGTACTCGGTAAACGGCCGGATGCCGGCGGTTCCGTACCACTCATGCGGCGGTATCAGTTGTAGTTACCCAAGGAGGCCGCCCGGATAGGTACTGCCCTCGCGATGCCGTACGTCAAGCCACAGCGATCGGCATCCGTCCCACTACAAATCAGCCGGGGCAAGCACGGCAAGCCACTGGCAGTGTGGCGAGTGCTTGCGCGTTCCAGAGTCTGGATGCTCCATGGACTTTGTTGTCTGCTACACGTGGTGCCACAATGGCTGTGCAGCCACTGCACCTCACGGAGTGTGCCTTGGTGATGTGACAAGTACGGATGGATACGTAGAATGATCTGGAGGGACTGTTCGTCGTTTTGGAGAGGGCTGTGTGCGGGGAATTCGGGGTCAGACAGCAGCCGCTATTGCAGAACGTGACCTCGTTCCTTTGCGGCTATGAGGACATCTCCATCTTCATCGAAAGCAACCCTGGCGCCTGTTGGGACAACAAGGACGTGTCACAAATCCCACCGAGAACCAGCCAGTCTACAAGATGAGCCAAATTTCCTTTGCAATATCTATTGCACTACATAACGCGAGAGGAGATCACACCCAGAGCCAGATTGACCACACTACAGGCCGTGGGAGTCGGAACCCTGTGCCTGAGCGTAGCTACAGTACATGGGCATCTTGAGAGTACATACATGTGCATCGCCATCATGCAAAGAGCGGCACGAGGACATGATCGACAAGTCTACCGGGGTGGGGTCATAGGGACAGGGCTTGCAGACTCCCTCATGTACCAATACATAACGGGATTGAGGCGACCAAAGCCGGTAGAGGAGGGGGCACTCGCCACAGCGCAGCAACGACTGACTCCCTGTGTGGCGGAGAGGGGCTTGAATGGCCCAAGATACGAGGAGACTGGAACCGCTTGTCTCTTGTCGGTGGCTCAACTGTCGTTCCCGATACGGAAGTACAGGCGTTGATCACAGGTGACGAGATCGCGGAGACCCAGGGAGCAGCAGAGAGAGACCTCGGTCCTCTTCCTTGAGTGGACGGCCGCATTACTTTCCTCTGATGTGTTCTGCTGCACGCAGAAGTGCTCCGGCAGTGCATCATGCAGAGAAAAGGAGGGCCTCGCCTGTTGGACTCCGAATGACCTCTCCGAGTCTGCGTTAAGACCAGATGTGCCACGATTGCGTTGCTACCAGCCACAGGCTTGGTGCCACCCCCACCCACAGCTTGACAAGATGCTAGCTAATCTTTGCACATACACCCCACCACGAGGAGGAGATCATCACGAGCTACTACGTAACTACTCAAGCTCGCCACATTCTTCAGGGGAAGCAACGAGTTAGAACGTTCCGGACGTCAAGACCTCAGCTGGCCAAGGGTTCAGTCTCTGCTCCCCCCCCTTCGCGTAGGACAATTAAGGTTAGCGAGCCAGCGGGTTGAGGCGATGGTTGGCTTCCATGTCCGGCGCCAAACGGGCGTGTACTGTAGAGAGGACGGTCGATCACTTGTTACGTGAGGGTGGGTGGAAGCGTGCGTGGCTGAAGTGGCTGAGTGAATGCCAAAGCAGATAGTCATTGCCGATCCTGCGGGAGCGTCGGTAAGATGTGTGGGAGAAGTACGAGGTCTGACTGGCTCTACACTAGCCCTCATATGCACTCGCCACAGATCAGGAGAAATACGTGCGTGTGCTCGTGCAGCCCGTCAGCAACATCCGGACCGCCCAGGGGCTTGAATGTTTTTGGGGTCTCCTTAGAGGAAGTCACTTTCTATCAAGCCAGAAACAGGGCCGCTTATTGGGCAGCCATGTTCTTAGACGGATTCCAGACTCCTGGGATCGGTTGCCATGAGGGGACGGGGGGGCATGGAGCCTCGGGAGGG
>NWBT01000049.1:733433-745887 GCA_003386485.1 Colletotrichum lentis | reverse complement strand
CCCATCCTCTCCTCTAGCGCTTCTCCAGCCACGGCGAACGGGAGTCGGGCCCCTTTTGTCTGGTAGCGGAAGGGAAGGCATGGTGGTCTTTCCACTGGGATGTCGACAGTGAGCCAATCGCGATGGCATACACGGCCTATTGGTTTCCTGATATGGCAGTCTCGAGACAGTCACTATATCGGATGGGATCTTGGGGAACAGGAAGGCCGCGAGCGGGATCTTCCTCGGTGCCCCTCCTTTCTGTGACCCTCACGCAGGACCTGTCACCAGGGGTTGAGTAAAGGAGCGAACGAGCAGGGTGGTGAGACTCGTTGGCGAGTCCGCAGGTAGGTGAGGGGCCCTAGGACTGCAGAACTTTCTTTCCCCATTCACAACCCCAACGGCACCGCCCCAGCCAATGTCCTGCTGGGAGAAAGGTCCCCCATTGTCGATCGACCGTCGAGACGGCGATCCTGTGAGAAAGTACCTCATTGGGGGGGTCTTTCGGGTACACGAGCCTCTTGACTCTCGCCCCTTACGCAGCCCTTCCCTGGAGGAGGTGGACATGAGACTTGAGACCACCAAAGAACAGTGGAAGACAGCAGAAACAAGCGTTTTGACTGGTCAATGGAGATGACGGGAGACGGAGGAGAGGCGGTAAATCGTCGCCACGCGTGGGAGAAGCCTGCACGATCCACAGACAACGAACGGGGAGTGGTATCCTTCACCCAGCGGTATGCAACGGCCAGGAACACCTGAAGCTTCCAAAGCCCCTGAAAGGGCTGCCACCGGGGGCGGGGATTGGTTGTTGGATCTTCGCCTGCGCACTCACTTGCTTGGGAAGCGACGGCGGCGATATGGCGGCAGAACCAGCAATGAGTAGTAGAGGATCGGCATGATTTGATGGGAGAGGGAGTCTGCCATGGTGCCGAGTGGTATCTGGCCCAGAGCCGACATGGTGTATATCTGGATCTCCCCTCCCTGGCTCTCGCATCGCTCGCATCTCATCTCGAGGAGAGGCGAGACGACGGGCGGGAGTGGCCACGTTCAGTGGCGGGGATCGGCGGACCCTGAGAGAGCTTGAGTGGGCGCGAGATGGGGTTTCCCATGACCAGGTCTTTAGGGGAGGGATGACGGATGAAGCATGCGAGCGACGGAGCGTTCTCAAAGCCCTTGCTCGGCAATACGTCAATGAAAGATTTCCTTGGGGGAAGGCCGAGAGCTTTTCGCCTCCGCGGGTTTTGACGACGGCAAGCTTGCGGCGAAGGGAACCCAAGATCTGCATATCTTTTTCTCTTTTCTCTACTTTTTAGTGCCGAGAAAGCGGGGAGGTACTTGTCTTTTTCCTTGTCTCCTCTCTCTCTCACTTGCTCGTTGGAGTTTTCTAGGCTGCGCTCTGCTGAACGTGTGTTGGTGTTTGCTGCTCTACACATACCCGATCCACCAATCCTGAACTACAGTTTTTTCCAGCCATTCACATACACCTGCACCCCTTTGGCCATCTTAGACCGTTGGGGGAGAAGTAAAAGATGGAGTCGAGGCAGTTTGGGTGAGTTAAAAAGAAGGGTGATGACCGTTAGGGTTACTTTTCAGGTGAGAGGAGGCGATGGTGATCGGCGGGATCGGCTGTACGTCATTGCCCAGCCCCCCCNGGCAAGCTGGGACTACGATGGGGTCGTTGAGAAAATGATTTAATTCCATGTGTGCCTCCATGTTGCTTTCCCGATCGACCTGTTTTCTCTAGTTTTTCTGTGACGAAGATTCCTACGACGGCCATGCTTAGCGAGTGGCGAGTCTGGTTACCAGAAGCAAGATGATGAGGAGGAAGACGATGGCGACGGCGTCGACGACGACGACGACGACGACGACAATGGTACGGAACACATCACCGATAAACAACTAACATGAGTGGATATGAGGGTTTCGAAAGGCGATGGGAATTGATGGCCTAGATGGATAGATCTGGCGGTTGGGCGTGATGAAATGGCTTCGGTGAAGACGTGGAAAAGACGTGGAAAAGACGTGTGGAAAGGGGGTCAGACTGGACGGAGCAGCACGCCTTATTGACGAAGATTACGGCCAAGAATGCGACCACGAAGTGATACGGGGGAGACGCAACATGAACCCACGACCTACGAAAGGACCCTGGAAATATGCCATGACGGAGACGATCCTTGGAGAGGATGGCTGGTTCGACACGACCGCGGCGGCACTTCTGACCGCGACGATTGCGAACGATTTTCACGGAGAAAGCAACGACCGCACAAACTGGAGTACAAAAGGAGACGACGGTAGTGACGTGGACGTGGACCATGAGAGCCACAGAGGAGCCGTGGGTTTGGAGTCATGATCTCATTTACTGCCCGGCTTCGATTGCCGTTGGCCTACCTACCCGACATCGTAGCTGACCCGTGTCTCGTCCTCCATGCAGCCTTGTGTCAAGTGAAGGGAGGCTTCAAGCGCAAGCCAGCCACCAATATGGAATGATTCCAAAAGGCCCTTGATCCCGTTTTTCCAAGTTCCGGCACGGATCAAGTCCCAGACTCCCGCTGCTACTCATGGACAACCGCAACACGAGGGGCAAGAAACACAGGTGCTGAGGTCGCCGAAGAAACCCGTATCTCCAATACCTGAGCAGACGGGCCCATTCCCCCAACCCCCCTGTCCCTGATCTAGAGACTCGCAGCCTGCGCCAGGAGGATCGGGTTGTTCTCGTCGTAGCAGTGGCAGACCGGGTCAAGAAACCGCATGCGGATACCGTTCTTTGTGTGGAACAGCTCGAGAATGTCCAAGTTGGCCCCTCCGCTACCGCTGTGGGCCAGGATCCTGACGCCTCTGGCCTCGGCCCCTTTCCAGACGGGCTTCATCTCCTTGCCGTGCTGGATCTCCCACATGACCAGCTCGGGGAAGAGCATGGGGTCGAGGGGCATGTCCGCGGCGTGGTCGTGGCGCTTGGCCTTTGGGGTGTTCCTGACGATCACGATCTGCCCCATGTCGATGGAGATTTCCCTGACGTTGGGAAGGCCAAGGAGGACTTGCACGTCCTTGCCGAAGCTGTAGCGGAAGAACTCCGTCTTGAAGACGCGGACGCGCTGGATCGACTGGATGACGGCACGGGACGAGCGGCCGGGATGCAAGAGGGCCGTCTGGAGCTTCGGGACCTTGCCGCGGTCGCCGACAAAGGGGAGGAACATGTCCCGGGCCGGGCAGATCCAGCCCATGCGGAAGAAGTCGGAGCCGGTCTCCATGAAGGCCATCTCGACGGGGCGGAAGCGAGTCTCGAGCATCTTGGCCCGGGTCTTGCGGTCGACGCGCGTGACGTTGCGGAGGAGACGCCACCGTTGGCGCTGCGGCGCCTTGTTGCCGAGGCCGGCGTAGTCGACCTGGTCCATCACCAAAACGTCGTTGGCCGCGGTCGGGTAGCAGGTGAGCCAGAAGAGGACGGGCTCGACCTTTTCCTCGACCTGCTGGGCGAGGGCGTCGACGATTTGGAGAAAGATCTCGTACGGGACGGGCGAGGGTCCCTTGGCAGCAGCAGCAGCAGCAGCAGAAGCAGCAGGGCTTGTTGCGGTCTTGGAGTCCGGAAGTGCGCCGCGGATGGCCGTCATATCGATGGAGGAGGTGGGCGTTGCGTCGACCATTGTGGAAATGATACCGCGTCTGGCTCTTGATGTCTTTCTCGGGGGGGTTTCCCTCGTAAAAGTGAGTGGCTGGAAGTGAAGAGAGGCCGACGTAATTCGGATCGGAAAGACAGAGAAGATGGATGGATGACGGAGGTCTGGGTTGATTTTAGGAAAACCTGGATTAGGGTTGGCAGATCAAGGAAAGGGCTTTTCTCCTCCAAAGCTTTCAACGCAAACGAGCGTCGTCTGCCAATGTGGCTATGGCTATCAGGCAGGTAGGTACCCGAAGGGTCGGTCTGAGGTGAGTTCAGGGTGAGGCCCGTTTGCTGGTGGGAAAGGGGGGCGCATGGATGTTGTCGATATTGTGCTGCATATTCACAATGTCAGGGAGTTGAGTCCCCTTCACACACTGTCTTGGTGGCGTTGAACGTGTTGGAAACACCGTCTTCGTCTGAATGCAATCTGGTCTATTGGTAGGATTGACAATCGGACGGTTGAGTGACCGCGTTGTGAACGATGGACTTCAGTTACTTTGCTAAGCTGGTTTTCGGCTCAACAAACGCAACGTGCTTGTCGGCTCAGTCTTTCGACATGATCAGTATGCCCGACCTTCAGGAGGAAAGGTGGGCTCAACGCCGTTTTGAAGACTTGACGGAGCTTTGTGCCCGGCTAACGAACATCCTCTCACTGTTCTTCTCTTGCATGTTCACCGTCATCCCGTCCTGCAGTTATCTGTCCATCCGGCGAGTCTTCAGGCAATGTGACCCTATCAGTGACCCGCCTGCATGCCCAAATCATGGCCCAGATTGTCATCTGGCCTAGAAAAAGAGGCAGTTGCACCACAAGCGTTGGGATCCTGTAGGAAGTGTAGATGGAAATCATCTGGCCTACGGCTGCTCCAATCCATGAAATGGCCACGGTGCCCAAGGCTTCTGTCCATATCGACGCTTGGAGCACCGCAGTCGCCCAAAGAACTACAGTTCATTGCCGTTAGTCTGATCCAGTGCTTGGACGTATCTCTCGTATAGACTTACGCGGCGACACGACCCCATTCAGTCGCTGGAGAAGCGGGAGAGGGAACAGTGCTCGGCTTTCCGGACGTAAGGCCCCGAGTAGAGTAGCAACGCCCGAGAGCACGGAACACACGACCATTGTGATAGCTAGCCCCGGAAGCGTCAGCATCTCTAGTAATCGGCGGTTGCTTTGGTTCACACTCACGGCACTTTGACGGGAATTTGTACACGACGAGCCCGACAAGAATGGCAACGAGAGCAACGGCTGGTTCG
Source organism: Colletotrichum lentis (assembly GCA_003386485.1). Taxonomy (NCBI): domain Eukaryota; kingdom Fungi; phylum Ascomycota; class Sordariomycetes; order Glomerellales; family Glomerellaceae; genus Colletotrichum; species Colletotrichum lentis. The sequence goes on along the minus strand of NWBT01000049.1, from coordinate 740,999 downwards.
CTTCGAATGTCAGAATACGAAACCCCAAGGCTGAGAGAGCCGGCCAGAGAAACGGCAAAAACCAATAAAGGCCGTGACAGCCTGATGAGCAGTTGCTGTCGAGGAAATGTGTCAGTGCAGGTACAGGCGGTAGTGCGTAACCGTGTAACTTACCCGTTGATCCCGCCACATGATCCTCGCCGAGACTGTTGGAAGACCAGCTGCAGCAGCTCTGCTGGAGTAGTACAGCCTTTGATGTGGATCGAGCCAGGAAACGTCTTCCGGCCCGCCCACGCGATCCATAAACTCCGTCGTCAAGAGGGCGTAGAAGACCAGCATGCCCAGCACAAAGATGCACGGCCTGATGTAAGATACGACGCCCAGGAAGCCGAGCGTGTCGAGGAGCCATGTCCTGGAGACATTCCAGAGGAGAAACCGCAGCGGCAGTTCGTCGGCCGGGTACCAGGATACCATAAGCTTGATTAACGTCAAGGCAAGACATCCCTTCACAAAGGCGTAGACGAAAACGGCATGCTTGGCTACGTGTCCTTCGGTGACAGCGTCGTTGATGATTTTCATAATGACTACAGGTCCCAATCAGCGCCTTTCTCCGTATGCGAGAGGGCTCCGGCTTACCGCTTTCCGCAAAGGTGTACATGGTGGCTTGGTTCAGTGGCAGATATCGCAGCAAAGCAACGGCGAAAAGCAGGCCGGCAATGAAGCAGATGTACCTGGCAGCAATTCCGCGGCCGTGGGATGGCTCCCCGAGTATGGTGAGGCCGACCTGGTAAGAATGAGCTTACTATCTCCTGGGGGTAGGCTGAAAACTCACGAAGCAAATCGCCATAAACAGTATTTCTGTCTTCCACGTGCGGCAGGTAGCCCTGGAGCACGGTGAATGTTGCATGGCACCTCCTGGCTGAACACCCCTCAGGTCTTCGCCAGAGAGCGAACTTGGCTCCGAGGTGCTGGTGTTGCTTGGCGAGTTGGCGTCGGCATCGGGATGCGGCGCCAGCGAGAGTCGGACTCCGTCGACCGGATGGAACTGGTCAAGACCCCGGCGCGCAACCCTGAGGACACCCTGGCGGTGGTACGTCTGCGTCCTCCAGTCGTACGAGCAGAGCAGCGTCCGCTGTCTACCGCCTTCCGAGCCGCAGACGAACATGGCGACCGGGGGCCGACTGCAGTGGAAGTGCGTGACCGTCAACATGCTGGTGTCTACCAGAGTGAAGCCATGCTCCCCTAGTCTGTGAGAAGACGGCGGCAGCGGCGTGGGGGCTTGCAGGCCATCATCGATGTCGCTGTACGACGGAGGGGTGACCGTCGTCAGATCGCCGTGATCGAAACCCCAGAGGTATTTCGAGATGCTGCCAGCGTCCACGATACCCTCGACGCCGAGTAGGCGAGGCTTCTTGGGTTGACCGAGCCGGCGCCGCGAGCCGATGAGCACCATTGGGGACGCTAGAGCGACGAGCCCGACGGCGGGGAGTGTCCACAAGTAGATTACCAGGAACATTTTCAGCTTCGTTATGGAAAGAAGACTGACGGTGTGAGTCATGGCAAGAAGAACCATGGGCGTGCTTAGGCACACCATCTGGACCAACAATAACCAAGCGAAGACGAACTTGGCGTCCTGGCCGAACAGAGGCTCCGGGTCGACCCTGTCCCAGTGGATGGTCGCGCCGTGGACCCCGTCCAGCGTGACGGCTTCGCGGCTGGCCACGCCCGAGACGCTGCAGCTTGGGTAGATGTCGCTGAGCTTCACGCCCCAGCGGTCCCCGGTCTGGTGCCACGGGGCATCCTGTTGCGGAGGGGCCAGACAGACCAGACGGCTCAGGAAAGCGCCGCCGTCGTTGGCGAGGGACAGTTTGGCAAAGGCCTGGAAGCCGGAGTCTTCCTTGTCGACCCGGGGCCTGTGGCGGCTGGGAAAGAGTCCCATCGTGGCATACGCGATGTCTCCCTGGCTGAACTGGTCCGTTTGACGTCTCGAGAAGCAGGAGAGAGCGGCCTCGATGAGGCGCAGCTCCGTGAGGATCGCGGAGCCTTCGAAATGGTCCACAAGCTCTTTGACGGCTTCCGCGTCGTCCCACGCCCTCTCGGCAAAGTTGCGCTTCGCCATGGCCTTAGGCTCCTCCGCGGGGTCTCCTAGAACGTACAGGTTGATGCGGTACTCGGCCGGGCAGAGCAGCAGCTCCGGGAGCGTCCACAGGCGCGAGCCCCATTGCCTCAGCCAGGGGGTCACCTCCTCTCGTCGGTACTCCGGAGTCTCGCGTCCTTGGAGGAGAGCCGAGACCTTGTCGGCAGCCGAGGGGCCGATGGCGATGATCATGGAGTGCGCAGCCCTGACGATGTCGCATATCCGGTATACGTCCTCGCTGCTGCTGGTCGACCTCGCGACGCCGTCGTCGTTGCGGACACACTCGAAGTCGAGCCAGAATGCCCTCTTGCCCACTATCTTGGCCGCGTCTATGCCCCATCGCGCCAGCGTTTGTCGATCTTGCCGTGCAACCTCCCTGTTGGCCTCCCTGGTGGCTTCGTCGGGGTACTGATGCCTGCTGATTTCCTCCTCGGTGGCCACTCTGAACTGCACGCGAGTGTACGAGACGAAGACGAATTCCAGGTCGGTGTCATCTCCGTGCTGTTCCAAATAGTCCGAAACTCTGACTGTCTCATAGCTGCCATCTCCGAAATCCTTCACGAAGCAGAGGTACCTGGGCCGAAGGGAGATTGATGGAGTTGAAGTATTATCAGTGTACCTCGGCCTCGAAGGGAGCAAAGCTTCGTTTAGCCTAATGTTGTCCGTATATGGCTGCTCGGACGAGAGAGCCCTTACACTATTTGAAGGGGCAGCGGCTGTGACTGCATCGTGCTCTTGTTGTTGTGTCGCAGGCTGATACGGATGCGAACATGAATCGCCGTATGTTGTGGTTGGGCTGAGGATGCGAGCAGTGTCATATCTCGAGTGGTCATTAAAGCCGGGAACGGTGTTGAGCTGTATCAGTGCCGTGGTCAAGTTGCCTGTCCAGCATACCTTTGGGAACTCGTTAGTACAGGCCGGCAGACGTAGACTGATCTCATTATCAATACCAGGACGCAGAAGACGGGCCATGCGATGACGAGTTTCGCTGCTGTAATGACGATTGGTCGAATGCGGAGATCGTATGATCGTGTACCGGGAACGAACAGCGAGGACCCGACCCAGTACGAAGCGCGAAGAAGGGGCGAGACCCTCGAGGATGGAGTTCCCAGGCGAGACCATCTCGAGGTCTCGGGCAGATACCACGACTCTTGGCCGCTCTGTAGCACCAGCGGAACCAAACAGCCGTCCGATGGCCGCGGCCACCACTCATGGTTGGGGTTTGCGAACTCAACTGCCATTGCCAAGCTTCTCTCGTCTTGTCCTCCTCATGCTACCCGAGATCTATCATCTGAGGCGTACGAGACAGGCAATGGAGGAACGGGCACAGGTTGAGATGGTTTGAGAGGAGCTGAAAGGAGCGCGAAGCCGACTTCAGCCCCAATGTCCCTCGCGTGGCGCGTCGCTTTTGACCCCCCCTTTGGGCCGCATCTTGCTGCATGTTTCTCTTGAACACAGCCACGGCGGCTATGCCACCACGAGAACCAACCCCTGTCAGCTTTCGGTTAGCATGCAAGTTGTCTCAACGAGCTGATGATCTGCTAACTAAAATCTGACATTAGTGGGGAGCTTCAAGACAGGGAGATTGCCTAACAATCACTGTCGACAATTCAATGTCTGGAACTTCACTTTCCTTCAGTCAGTGTCGTTCTCGGCCAGAAAGGTACTGCTCCCACCGCAGCGAGGGTCTTTGATCATAGCCGGCAACCACTCGTCGACATGAGGGCAGACACAGGCGGTGACGGGCCGTCGTACATGGGACGTCGATGGAGCCGGCGGTGAACCAGCAGTCTTGAAGCGGCTCAAACGCTCGAGAGCTGGCGAGAAGAACCGAAGCAGCTTCTGATGAGTTGCTTCTATTGCTCGACACCGAAGGCATGGTCGATGACTAGAGCGCGGTCGTCTTTGTTCCGTCCATCTTGACAGCCCAGCAGCCGCCAGCTCATGACGCCTGCCGATTCGTAGGCTTCGCTGAGGAGCACATCGAATATCTGGAGCGCGGTTTCCTACGGGGCCGAGTCGCATGGAATTGGGTAGGCCAAGACGGCCAGAGTCCAAGGGCATGCCGCATCGCCAACAACGGGGCGGATCGCAAGAACCCAAGTTTACACTCAAGTATCAGGGGCAGTATCTAAACTTGATGGGTTGGATTTCGCATGCTCTCTGCCTTTCTCTTGTGGACATGTTTGAGTGAGGGAGTGAATGGGCCGTACATGGAGCCCGTTGCTGGGCTGCCTTTGGACTCAGGCAGCAGCATAGCATTCGAGATACGGAGGCTAGGGTGGCCGGAGAGCGGCGCTCATGTGACGTCGTGAGTCTCCTCAAACAAGGGTCCTCCCACGTCCAAGTATCCGTAGAGTTTTGGCGATCGTGTGATTTCAAAGGGCAAGAAGGGGCCGTTGTTGATTCTCCGTAAATCGGAGCCGAAAGCGGAGCTCAAGCCCCGCTTTTCGCCGAGACTCGCCGCAGCATCCTCACGTTTAAACCGGATTGAGACCGAGCGGTCGACGCCCGGACCATCGGTGCCGACACGGCGTATCGGTCATTTGCTTGTTGTGCTCTTTGTTTTGCTTGGCCCAAACCCGGACTCAACACAGAAAGGGTCCATAATCACACCACCATGCAAGCGCCCAGCCAGCAGAACGCGCGAGTTACACAGCATGCACACCGATGGCCGAGTTCAGGAAACCGGCAGCCTCAAAGACCGTAATTGTTTTTATCGCCGGCGCCCAAACAGACGCGCTAAGGGGGGGGGGGGACTTGGCTCTTGTTTTGCAGCCATCGCCCCACCGCCATCGCGAATTCCGTCAAGCAAGCCCCAAGTGGACAAGCGCCGGGAATAACCTACGGATACTCCGTACAGCGCGGGCTTTTTTTTTTTTTTTTTTTTTTTTTTTTTTTTTTTTTTTTTTTTTTTTTTTTTTTTTTTTTTTTTTTTTTTTTTTTTTTTTTTTTTTTTTTTTTTTTTTTTTTTTTTTTTTTTTTTTTTTTTTTTTTTTTTTTTTTTTTTTTTTTTTTTTTTTTTTTTTTTTTTTTTTTTTTTTTTTTTTTTTTTTTTTTTTTTTTTTTTTTTTTTTTTTTTTTTTTTTTTTTTTTTTTTTTTTTTTTTTTTTTTTTTTTTTTTTTTTTTTTTTTTTTTTTTTTTTTTTTTTTTTTTTTTTTTTTTTTTTTTTTTTTTTTTTTTTTTTTTTTTTTTTTTTTTTTTTTTTTTTTTTTTTTTTTTTTTTTTTTTTTTTTTTTTTTTTTTTTTTTTTTTTTTTTTTTTTTTTTTTTTTTTTTTTTTTTTTTTTTTTTTTTTTTTTTTTTTTTTTTTTTTTTTTTTTTTTTTTTTTTTTTTTTTTTTTTTTTTTTTTTTTTTTTTTTTTTTTTTTTTTTTTTTTTTTTTTTTTTTTTTTTTTTTTTTTTTTTTTTTTTTTTTTTTTTTTTTTTTTTTTTTTTTTTTTTTTTTTTTTTTTTTTTTTTTTTTTTTTTTTTTTTTTTTTTTTTGAGGAGACAAGTGGGAGAGGGCGGCGTGGCAACTGAACAAGGTATCCGTACCGTACCGCTGCAGCGGAAAGCTATGGCAATCGGCAAACTCTCACCGTCGCATTCCCTTTTTTCATTCCGACGACATTCTGGGATGGGGGTCAGGAAGGCGGCTGGCCGGGCCACCACCTAATCATGACTTCATTAGCCACTGCGCCAACCGTGCTGTCGCGTGGACACGACTTGTGTTCTCGCGCCATCTTACCTCTCATTGTCTCAAGTGCTTACGGATGGATACTAGTTGTGTACAGAGTATCCGTAGGACCTCGGCTCAGGTCCACTTCTGTCGTTCTTCTCGCCGAACGGAGACGCCCTCTCGGATTACACAACACGGGATCTGGCAGTTGTCCCCGTTTTACGTTCGCGGTTTGGATTGCGGAGAGATGGGAGCTGCAGCAAGAGGCCGAGGAGGGACTCCAGACAGAACAGAAGCTGTGCGTTTCAGTCCCATCACGTCCTCCATCTAGACGCAACGCATGTCCCAAGAGTTCATCACGTCCAGCGACAGCATGCCGGCCCTTCTGCCCTCTCTTGGTCGAGTAGACGCGGCTGTCTTAGCCTAAAGCAATCCGACTCTAGCTCCGCCATCCATCATCCCCCCAAGCCCAGGCAGGGGTGAGATTGATCGCCCAGGTTTTCCCTTCCCATCCTGCACCGATTGCGTGCCTTGATTACCCACACCGCACCGCGCCCACCAACAACCCTTTTTCGCGTCGGTGGAGCGGATGCGGGTTCGCCCACCACCCCCCTTCCGGGCCCCTTTCCCTTCTCGCCCCCTTCGAAGTCGCGCATAAGATAGGAAAAGAAGGGAGGGGGGCTCTGTTGGTTGGTAAATTTCTGACAGTCGGTCGGTCCTCTTGTCGGTGAAGTAATCCAAGATCCCACCTCAAAACTCTTTGTCAACTCTTGCTCGTTACCCGTTAGCTGCGCCTTTCGGTGACATATGCGGAAACGCGAACCATCAGACCGGAATCTGATGCAGTCAGATGATCCCAGCTGTTTTAACAATCTCTTGTTCCAGAGCCTTCTGGGCGCCCCAACTTCCAGTCCACTCGCATCTTATCCCTCCACCCCCCTCCTCCCACAAAAGTCCGTCTCGGGATTCTTCTTTCCCACTTCTCTACCAGCATTGACGGTCAGCCTCGCGTGAAGGTTACGCCACAGCAGCCAGGCTTCTTCCCCGGCGCATGGATCGAACCATGACCGGAGCCCCCGACCCGGAAAAGGGGTCCCCCGCGGCCGCCGCCAAGGCCGCAACGGCGACCTCGTCCGGTTCAAGCCAAGACTCGCCGCCTCTTCGCCCGCTGAAAGGGGGAATCGAGTCGCGGCACAGCCACCGGAGCCGGAGCCGGGCCACGTCCCACTCGTCCACCGACACCGACCCCCTTGAGCCCCTGGAGCACGCCCTGACCCCCGATCTCGAGACCGAGGCCGAGCATGTCGCTCGGGAGCCCATCACCTACATGCGCACCGGCACCAGCATCGGCAGCACCGCCTCGCGGCCCCCGGATTTCGAAGTCGTCTTCGAGCCGGGCGACCCCGAGAACCCCAAGAACTGGCCGCTGTGGTACCGCGGCTGGACCATCTTCGTCGTCTCGCTCTCCACCTGGATCATCGTCCTGTACAGCACGAGCTACACCGCCTCCATCCCGGGTCTCATTGAGGAGTATCACTCGACCCAGGTCATCGCCACTCTGGGCGTCACCACCTATCTTCTCGGCCTGGCGGCCGGTAGCCTGATCGTGGCGCCCATGAGTGAGCTGTACGGCCGGCAGTATGTCTATATCGGCTGCTTCACCGTCTCGTCTCTCTTGATCATCCCCTGTGCCCTAGCCAAGTCCTTGACCACGCTCATTGTCGTCCGCTTCTTCGGGTAAGCTCCCAGTCCTCGACGACGCTCGCTCTCGCCCCGGTGTCCTCCCCCC
>NWBT01000049.1:705909-733418 GCA_003386485.1 Colletotrichum lentis | reverse complement strand
CCCCCCCTCCTTTTCGTTCTAACCCTGATTTCTAGCGCATTGTTCGGAGCCGCCTTGATCGCAAACAGCCCGGGGACCGTGGTCGATATTTCCGATGAAGAATATCGCGCCCTCGCCATGTCCTTCTACAGCATTGCGCCCTTGAACGGCCCCGTGACGGGTCCGCTCATCGGCGGCTTCGTCTTCCAGTACATGGGCTGGAGGTGGACCAACTGGATCGTTCTCATTCTCGCCGGTGTCGGCATCGCCCTCATGTTCACCCTCCGCGAGACGTACGCGCCGACCATCCTGCAGCGCAAGGCGGCACGCATGCGCAAGGAGACGGACGATCCGCGCTGGTGGTGCCGCTACGACGAGAAGGTCTCCAAGTTCCACCTCATCAAGCTGAACCTCAGCCGCCCCTTCGTCCTGAGCTTCACGGAGCCTATCTTGTGGTTCTTCAACCTCTGGTGAGGGAACACTCCCAGACGCACGCCCCTGAAATCGCAAGAGAAAGGCTAACCATGCATGCCCCAGGATTTCCCTCATCTACGGTATCCTCTATCTGTGCTTCGTCGCCTACCCGATCGTCTTCTCCCAGTACCGCGGCTGGGGACCCGGCGTCTCCGGTCTCGCCTTTGTTGGCATCGGCATCGGCACCCTCCTGGCCATCTGTTGCGAGCCCATCTTCCGCCGCATCATCAACGCGCACCCCAAGGACCCCGTCACCGGCCGTGTCCCGCCCGAGGCCACCGCTCGCGTCATGACCATTGGCGCCGTCCTCACGCCCATCGGCCAGCTTGTCTTCTCTTGGACTTGCCTGCCCGCCACCATCCACTGGGCGATCCCCATCGCCTTCGGCATCCCCTTCGGCGCCGGGAACACGATATCCTTCATCTACGGCTCCAACTACCTGGCCGGGTCCTATGGCATCTACGCAGCCTCCGCTCTGGCGGGCAACGCCGTCATGCGGTCCATGTTCGGCGGCACGCTGCCCCTCGCCGGGCCCTCCATGTACAGGGCCCTGACGCCCCAGTGGGCCGGCACGCTCTGCGGCCTGCTCGAGCTCGCGCTCATCCCCATCCCCATCATCTTCTGGCGGTACGGCGAGAGGATTCGCGCCAAGAGCCCCGTCATCCGACAGATGAGGGAGGACCAGGAGAAGAACGACAGCAAACGCGCCAAGCAACAGGCGCGTCTTGAGAGGAGGAGGGAGAGAGAAGCCGCTGCCGCTGAGACTAGCGCCGGCGCCAGCGAGAAGTCTGGCGGCGTGCTGACGAACGAGGAACTGGCCAGGCCAAGGGGCATTGAGAAGAGCGCCTGAATTTGCGTCGTGCGGTCTCTCTCTTGTGGCCTTTGATGGAGTGTATTTGTTGTATGGTGAGCGAGTTGTGTTACATATGGACGACGATTGCATACCCGGGTTGTCATATAGTAGCCTAACGAAGTATACACCGAGTAGCATATTTTGACGCCGAATTTTGCAAGGCAGCTCTAATGCGGGTGCGTCGAGCATTCGCATCTTTACACCCTCTCTCAACTTTGGTCATTCTGGAACACATTGTGTTCTGACCCAGAGAACAGAGATCAGATGAATCCATTAGGTATGAAGAGGCGAAATACTCTCAGATAGAAAGATTGGAAGAGTGGACTCATAGCTCTTCATCCGAAAACCATAGTCCCCATTCTCTACGATTGTTTGAAGAAGCTGAACCAAGACACAGAGTCGGCGAGATTGAAAACCCGTTGAGCACTAGCCACCACACATGCCCCTGATCAAAGATGGAATGACGCCTGGGTTGACTACGGCTCGTATACTCTACCTCAAGAGAGTCTTGTCGGTCATGGAGTATCTTGCTAGCAATGAGAGTCCAACCACGAACTCCCTGGTGCGGCGTGGAGCCCAAACAGCCAACGTCAAACGGTAGCTCTTGGACGAAGACATTGTGCCGTCTCTTTCGAGCTCCGAGACCGAGGTCAACAGACTTGCGTCTTCCAACCCAAACAGGTTCAAATGCAACCAGCAACCCTCGCCGTCCTGTCTCCGCGAGTTCTACAACATTCCAACGGCTGACGAACCACGCTCGGACAAATTGTTTGCCATCTAAAATCACGTCATTCGACCTCAAGGCCAATCTGGACTTCCAGAAGGCCACGTTCATGAGCGGGGAGGGGGTCAACGGCATCAATCTCCAGGTTGGCGATATGTACATCGGGGGCAACCTCAACACCATGCTCGCCGACTTCGACAGGTGTTACTGCGACGCAATCGACCCGGCCGTGAATCTGATCTATCCTAACCCGCTGCTGTGGGGTAACAGCGCGTCTGACTGTGGCACCGTCATGTCGCCCAACGTCATTTCGATCTCATTTTCCTGGGTCGAGGCAGACCACTCCCGCGAGTATCTTGAGAGACAGTGCCCTGAGATACCGGAGCTGGGCCTCATGGGTGTGACAGTTGGTCATTTCCAGTGGATATTGTGGGACACAGGCCGGCGTCGTCCCTAGGGGTTGCCACGGACCGGCCACAGGAGATACAGGCTCTACAACGGGGGCTTTCAACCCGACGTGACCGGCGTCGTGCCCATGGACAAGAATTGTGGGCGAGATGTCTCGTAGTAAGAGCACTAGTTCTTTGACGCACTGGGAGCAAGCTTGGAGCTACAACTCAGGCGGCAGGTGGCTCAACGAGGGAACTGAGTTGCAGTGTCAGAAAAAGGCAATCGCTTCATACAAGGGGCTTAAGGTAGAACACTTGGACGGCCTAGAGGCAGAGGTACACTACTCGTTGAACTGCCAGCTTCCTAACGTATCAGTTCTGGCAGAGACATGCATCATCTGCCTCCACAGCCAGTTGCGCTTTTTGTATGGGACATCTGCATCTGCACCAGTCCCTACGTCCATGGCCGCCTTGATCAATAGTGGGAGGCTATCAGCAGGGAAAGGGTCTGTGGGGTTTCTTAAATCAGCAGCGTCTGCGCATTCTGAGGCGTTTAATGATGTTGCAGAAGGCAATGAAGGATACGGTGCCGGCCTGGCGTACAAAGCGATCAAGGGATGGAACCTGTTCATTAGGTCGGACAATCCGGACTTTGAGAGACTGAGAGTTCTGTTTTTTGGGCTTCCTTGAAATGAATGCGAGGTATTCTTTAGCAACAAGAGAATAGCAGCCATTGTGAACAATAGCCTTACAAAAGGAAGAAAGAAAGAAAGAAACAGCGCATAGGAACATCGTTAAGAGTAACCTAAAGAAAGCAGCTGTGCACACAGTCTTTCTTCAGGTAGTCCATATAACATTTTCACAATGGGGGCCTAACAGACCTATAACTTTGAATTATTTGCCCTGTTCGCACAAGCATCAAATCCTGGTGATTGCTATTTGTACGCAAACAAAACAACAAGATTGTCTAGTAGTATCAGAAGTATATGTTTAGATGGGTTTCAGGAGTTGATTAAACAATGTTGAACCTCAGTCACCTTTCCCCTCGATATGTACAGTTAGCAATACCTGTAGACTCCCTACCAGACCTTGCGATGGATACGATACAACCACAAACTCTGGACTCCATGTACAAGCGATTGGATTGGCATTTCTACCACATTGCCTTTACAAACCAAGAGCGACGATCAAAAATTCGCAGTAAGAGCGAGATGTCCCAAGGCCTCTTTAGCGACATTTGCGAACTCAAGGCTCAATTCGCAGAATTTCCGCCGTTACCGCCACGGCTCCCTCGACCGGACTACGCTATTGAAGATGGCCTGCTAAACCCTCAGGATACGGCTGAACTCAACTTCTATTGTGCCTGCAGAATGGGCTATTTGGATGACGTCGAGGCGTATGTTCGGGAGGTGATGCCAAGCCACGCTGTCTGTCAGTTCGGCCTCCAGATGGCTTCTTTCGGCAACCAGCCTTCAATCGCCCGTTACTTGCTCCAGATAGGTACAAAACTGCACGGCTACGTCTTTGAAGGCACAGAACCGGGATCGAAACGGAGACAGATCCTCAAGGGCGCCTGTATCTTCCAGATTTATCCCAACGGGGACGTGTTGATACCATTGCTGCAGACATTCGTTGAAGCGGGCTGGCATCCAAACCAAGCTTGGGAGACTACGCAGGACACTTGGCCTGTCTGGCCATTCTTCTATCCTTCTTGCGTATGGAACACGTCCTTGGTCAGGTTTCTCCTCTCGCATGGCGCAGACCCCAACATCGGATCTTGCTGGCCTGATCTCCAAGCTCTGTACGGAATCCAAGAGAGATTCGACTACTCTTTGGAGATTCCTCTCCATCGTCAGAGCACCCGGACTTTTGAGCTGGCAATAGAGGGTTGCGATCCTGCAGCGTTTGAGATGCTCAGAGCCAGCAGCAGCTTGCCTGTCAAGGTCGCCAATCTGAGCCCGTTGTTTATCCTTGCACTGTCTACGGAGAACCACGAATTGGAGAGGGACGTCGACCAGTCGGTATCGTCGAACTTTTCGCCGTTCGTCGGGCGTCGTGCTATAGCGGAGCACATACTGACCTTCGACAACGTCGAGATCGACAGAATCAGGATTATGGGGAATGGAGAAAAACAGACAGCCCTGACATGCGCGTGCTCGATAGGGAATTGGGACTTCGTGCAGTGGCTTCTGGAGAAGGGAGCTGATCCGTTCTTACTTGATGAAAAGGTGTTTTCCTACAATCGCGAACACCTGACAGGGCTGATGGAAGATATGGCGGCTGCGAACCCGGCAAGAGCCATACAGTTCGGGAATCAAAAGGCCATGTCGAATTTGCAAATCCAACTGGAAGGATACCGACAAAACTTTGATGCTGCTGGTTGACACCCATCGATTTGAGCGTCATGCTTCACGACCCAGGAATATCGTTTCCGAGTTGAGAACCAGAAGCTGATTTACGATGAACGTCTTCTCCAAGATTTTGTTGGGTAATTAGCCACTGAGATGCTCGGGAACTTTCGACTCAGCAGCCAGGCGCACATTGGTAAAGTTGTTGGAAATTACAGAATATTATCTATCAACCCTAAGTCACTGTGATTTGTGGTGTCTGGACTGTTTTTCTTGTGGCGGATAGAGCTCTGTGTCATTTATAGATCAAAGCAACCCCATAACCAAAATACACTCTCCACAACCAGGGAATTAGATTTATCTACCTGATCTCTTCACAGTGTTGACTAACAAGTCGAAGGGTAGGGGCCTTACTTTTTGCCGAGTTATTCTTCAAAATTCATCTAGATTCTGCAGCTAACGTAAATGCACGTTTTTATGTTAGTATCTGTCGCAGAGGCAATGTACGGTTGGGAATTGACATGAGAAAACGGCTTGAATTGCCTACGTGTAAGAAGGCCCCTCCTAGGGCAACTATATACTACTAATGTAGTAGGGCTAGTCTGATCTAGGCTAGAATAACAGTTATTCTAGGCTCTAGACCTATAAGGCTGCATAATGCCTATAAGGGTATTATAACATACCCCCCTAGGCAGACTAGACGTCTGCTAGACGTTGTTTACCTATAAGGAGCTATATATAAATAATATTATTATAAATAGAGTAAATTAAAGTAATAAAGTTACTTATAAAGTAATAGATATAAAAGAAAACATTATGTAATACTATAACTAGTATGTAAATATATACTCCCTTTATATTATTATAAGAAGACTTAAGACTAAATAAAGAGCTCTAATTAGCCTAGTTATTTAGCTAGTTTAGTACCTACCTTAAGGGATAATATCCCCTGTTTTAGCCTATAAAAAAAGTTATTATTTTTCTTCCTCTTATAATAATAATAATAATAACTATATATATTTAAATACCCTCTTTATTACTTATATATATATGTAATAAAGGGCTACTACAGTATGTAAGTTATGCTATTTCTATATAAGACTAACGTTTAAAATAGATACCTCCTATTAACAAAAGAGAGGCTATATATACTTAAACTACTGTAGTATATATAGCGTAAGCTATAGCCTATACTAAGGTATATAAGAGGAATAGAGAGAGTAGTAGCTTCCTTACTCCCTCTAATAACCTACCTATAGTCCCTCCTACTAATATATATTACTTTAGTTATATAGTTCTTAAGTAAAGCTAATAATTAGAAATAGTAAGATATAGGTAAAAGTAATAAAGGTAATAGAAGTAATAAAGAGATAGGTAATTTATAGTCCTCTCCCTCTTATAACTTTATTATAGGCACTAAGGATAAGAATAAGAAGGATTTAAGGCTCCCTCTCTCTCTTAGTACTCTAGCCTAACGTTAAGCAGCCTTAGATAAGGCTATCTAAGCCTTTATAGAGGGTATATTATTAGTTACTTATTACTACCTAAAGCCTGTTTTAATCTAGTTATTTAGAGTTAGTAGCTATAGTTACTAAAGAAGAGAGGGTGTAAACCTACATTAGGACCCTAAAGCCTACCTTAAAGAATAAGTTTAAGTGCCTTTAGTGCGTTTAGAGTATACTATATAGTAATTCTTTAGGGTAGTATATATTAGCTAGTAGAAGCTAGTTCTTTAAGTGCTAGTAATATACACTTAGTAAAACCTCTTATGTTAAGATTATTAAGGGTTCTAAGCTTTACTATCTAGTCTAGAAGTTCCTAGTTATAAAGTGTAGTAATTTAGCTCTAAGCGTAAGTTCCTAAATAGCATTATTTCTAATAGTATGCTAATAATTACTTAGGTCTTTAGCTAAGTAACTAGCGTATTATAAAGCTGTATTATATTTAAGAACACCCTTCTTTAAGGGGATATTTATTATAGTATATAGAAGTATAGTAAGGTAGTATTAGTACTACTAACTTTAGAGCAGTCTATAAGCCCTCTTAGTAGTTTTAGTGTAAACCTACTTATCTTTTTAGGCTTATTTAGTAGTTACCTCTTTAGTATAGCTGTTACTATTATAAATAAGGCTTAGGTAACTGCTATTTAGTCTATAATTAACAGCCTTATTAGTTAGTTAATACCTATATTAGCTATACCTATATATAAGATTCTTATAGATTAGTATGTAGCACTTCTAGGAGGTTAGTAGCGTTAATTAAAATTTTCTTTTTAGCTCCTAAGGGGAGTAGTAGCCTTTAGGCTAGAATAGTAAATATAAATAGGCCTATAGGTAATTCTTCTTTTAGTAATAGTTATTTTAAGTGTATATAATCCTTATTTATATATCTTAAAGGTTAAGAAGCGCCTTAAAGCGCTTAAATTTTAACCTTATAAGGCTCTTAGTAAGACTGTCTGCTAGTATGTTATCTATTAGTATATATATAACGTTAAACATACTTTTAGTATATTCTTACTAAAGCTATATATTCTAGATGTTAATATAACATAGGTAGGTTAAAATCTACTTATGTTTACCTACTATAAGGTAAATTATCTAGTTATTATTATAATTAATCTTCTAGATATTACTAAGGTTAAGTTAGACGTCTTAGAAAAGGCGTTTAAAGGTAATAGTTTCTTTTATAATATACTTAAGGCTAAGGAGTTTAGCCTTAGTTATTAACATTATTATAGTGTCTTACTAAGCAGCCTTCTATTAGATAGGGCCTCTAAAAAGCAAAATAATATACCCTTAGGATAACCTTTATATCTCTTTATTATCTATAAATAACGTATTACTTATAATTACTAGGGCCTAAGCACCTCCTAAGGTGCTATAGTATATTACTAGGTATTAAGTATTTAAGAACGCTAATTAAACTAGCGTAGAACTAATTAGATCCTGCAGTTAAGATTAATTACATAATACAAAAAAAACAACAGCAGTTAGCCTAATATAAGCATTATACCCTATTCTTATGCTATTAACTTAGTAAGGTAGCTTATTTAAGAACATATAGTACTATAGGGGTTAGTATAGTCTACTAGAGATAGCTTTACTCTTAAGGTCTATACTACTAAGGTTAAGAACTCTTAACTATAGAGGTATTTAACCTTAAGAGGCAGGCTTATTAGGTATATATAGTCAGTTAGAATAGAATCTCCTAGGATTCTCCTATTAACTATACCTATAACCTACTAAACCTACAGTTTAGATAAATCATCCTAAAACCTACTAAAGCAACTAAATTAAATCCTCCTTTCTAATCTTATTAAGTCTAATCTTATTAACTCCTTATCCTTAGTTATACCTACGCTTAACCTAAATAACCCTTTTAAACTAGGCACCCCTCTTAATTATAACCCCTTAGAGGTTATAAAACAGTTTATAACAGCTTAGATAAGCTTTATTATTAAGCAGTATAAAAGAAACTCTCTATATAACATTATTACTATTAATAGTAGAATAGATAACTATATAGTAATTAATATTACTAGCGTTAGATTAGCAATCTTACTTCTTAACAGCCTAGCAGCTAATATAGGCCTAATTATTAAGGTAAGGTAGGCCCTATAGCAGTAGCTCTACTCTTTTGTTAGCAGGATAGCCTAGAAGCAGGATAACATATCTAAAATTATAATAATAAAGAAGCACTTAGGCTAGCTGTAGGCAGTAATCTACGCTATCTAGTAGGTGCAGTATAATTAAGGCTAGATAGAAGTAGAGATTTTACTAGAAGCTCTAAGGATACTGTTAGTTAGAAACTTAATGTAATAGTTATACTTAATATATGTCACTAGACCCCTAGAAAATAAAACACATTTACATAATACATAGCCTAGAAGGGCCTAGGTATTAAGTATAAAAGAGGTATTAGATAACTTAGTTAGCTACCTAGTAATAAGTAAGTAAAGGGTTTATTAGGAATTATAATAGTAAAGCGTATATAAAAGCAATATTAGGTTAAATTATAATTATAGTGTAGAGGATAGATTTAATCTTCTCTTAGAAGCGTCTTACCTTAGCTAGGGTTACTTAGTCCTTATTCTTCTCTAGTAGCGTTATTAGTAATAGGATAGCTAGCACTCTTAAGTAAATAAGGTTAAATTTCTTAGCTATATACTTAATGTATTAGTTATAGGTAAGGAAGATCTTACGCTCTACCTAGTTATATAGGATTTAAATACCTAAGTACTATTTAGCTAGGCCTTAGTCTTTTACTTTATATGTTACTTTAATCTTATTAGTTACCTTCTTTACTTTATTTATATAAGACTTATAGTAAAGTATAAGGATGTTATTAATATAGAAGAGGATAAGTACCTTCTTATCTAGAGTCTAAAAAAGATATAGGTCTTTAGCTATTAGCTTTAGTCCTAAGCGTTAGAGGGTTATTAAGAATTCCTTATACTAAAGGAGTAGTGTATCTCTAAGGCTGTATAGCATATAGTGTAGTTCTACTACTTTACTAGGTATCTTAAAGCTGTCTAGTAGGTAGTAGATAATAGATAGTTTGTCTAGTCCTTACACTACATTTAGGAACATATTAACTACATTAAATTAGTGTATTTTAAGGTTAAATTTAGCTATAATAGCTATTATAATATAAAAAGTTTATACTGTAAGAGTTATTATACCTATGTGACGCAGTAGTATACATCTAGCAGCGTCTATATGCTCTGTATGCAGACAGTTAGTTTAATTCTAACTGCAGGAAGCTACTTTTGCAGAAGTCTAATTAGCTACTAGAGCCCTATAAAAGTAGAGCCTTAGGCCCTATATGCATAATAGGGCTCTAATAATAGTGCACCCTACCTACGTATTATGTTTTCCCTTTATAATAATCCTATATTATGTTAGGTAAAAATAAGCTAACCTTCTAATATTTAATAATAAGGTAGTTTTCCTTCTATATAAATTACAGAAGGTTTTTCTCTCTATATATAGATTAACTATATTATGTATATAGTATAGTGTAAAGAAATACCTTACTTATTCCTACTTAGATAGTAAATAATATAAGACTCCTCTTACTGTAAGAGTTATTATATATATCTACTCTAAGGGGTGCTTTTTCTATATATTACCCTAGATGTAGATATAAGCTTTATATTATTTAAGAAGGCTATTCTAATCTACCTTATATATCTAGACCTACTTAAGGAGGATAGGTTTCTAGGTAACTTTACTTTAGTTTACTACTCTCTATATACCTATTTCTTTAAGCTTCTATATCTTTATAACTATTACTTATATAAATTTATTACGTTTAGATTATAGAAGACTTTAGAACCCTTTCTAATTAAGTAGTAGTAAGATAAGATTATCTATATACTTCTTGTTTTGTAGTTTTAGCACTTTCTAGATATACTTTAGTTAGATAATAGATATATAGATGTAGCTATATATTATTAGGTAGCTTATAGCCTCCTTATTAATTACCTTCTGCTAGTCTAGTAAGAAGGTATTAAAGAGATTAGCTTAGCTTTACTCTATAAAGATTAATATAGAGAGGAAGCTAGTAATCTTTATTATATTAGGGTAGGCGTCTCTTACTGCTTTAGGTAGGAGGCTCTATTAGCGTTAGCTTTACTAAGTTAGGGTAATATAGACTAGGCTGTTCTAGTTACTAGTATCTACTTCTTATCTTTAGGTAGTGCAGCTTATAGGTGTAGTTTCTAGATATATTAGTTTGTTAGTTAATAATAGTTATTAGGGTAGTATAGTCTAGGCTGTCCTAGTTAATTAAATTTAAGCTTTACCTCTAGCTAGTTTATCTTATAGATACTAGTCCTAAACGTATAAAGTCCTTTTCTATTCTACCCCCCTTATTTAGAGGTATATTAGTTTAGACTACTATCTTATCCTTAATTACTTTATCTATATAATTAGCTTCCTTAAGGCTAGCCTTACCTTTATCTATAGATTATTAGTCTTAAGTAGTTATTACCTCTATTATCTAGCTTTAGATATCTTTAGGTTTAAGTAATAGGTTAGGGGTTAATAGCTACCCTCCCTACTAGATTTAGTTTACCTTATTATTCTTTAATGTTAATTTATCTAGAGATACTATTTATAGTATAGAAGTTAGTAGTAGGGGCTATTATAATAGGTATACTTCTTATAGGATTAGAGTTATATTACTCTCCTTTATAATCTCTAGAACGTGTAGTTTAGGTTTATCTAAGGTGCTTAGGTGCTAGATGTTATCTATAACTTCCCTTATAACCTTAGCTAGAAGTGCTTCTTTTATATTATCCTTTATATAGAATTAACTCTTATTAAATATAATGTTTTATATAATAATAACCTACTAAAGTAAAGGAATCTATATGTAGTATAGGTTATAGGCATTCTAAATATATTCTATAAGGTACCTAATATATTCTCTTAGTTCTACCTTAAAGTAATATCTTCTTATATCTCTCTCTTTATCTCTCTAGATAGGGTATACTTAGTAGCTATAAGTATAGAGCTATCCCTACTAAGGATGTAAGTCCTAGCTAAGGGTTACTTAGTATTATAGTGCCTACTAGTAGAAATATTATCTAAACTATCTCTCTTCTTTCTTAATTAGACTAAGCTATATATTATACTGCTTAAGGCTAATATTATAAAGGTAAATACTAGCTATTATAGCTTCTACCTAAAGGTTATATAGGAGGTTTGCTTCTATAAGAAGTATAATACCTTAGAGGATAGCTTCCTAGCTAGCTTATTTAGCTTTACTATTTAGTTCCTTTATATATAGAGGGGTTATTTTAATCTTAATGCTTTTGTTTTACGCCTAGCGTTAAAATTCTATATTACTATTAATTACTATTATAGAGCAGTCTACATCCTAGTAGATCTTATATAGAGTAAGGCTATACTATCTAGCTACTTACTACTTAAATATTTAAAGGACCTTAAAAACTTAGTTATAGGTTTTATATACTTATAGGAAGCTAAAGAGCTAACTAGTATATTTATTTTTAATTACTATAAGCTAGGAGTTCTTATTATAGCCTTTAGGGTAGTTAAATAGGTCTTATAAGATCCTATAGTATAGGTAAGGTAACCTTTATTCTAAACGCTATTTTAAAACTACCTTTTTAGTAAAAGCTATCTAGTAGTATAGGTAGTTAAGCCTCTTAAACGCTTTTATCTTAACCTCTTATATATTAATTAAGAGGTGTTTAAGAGTATTATATCTAAAGTAGCTGCCTTAAAGGTGTTAGAGCTAGGTAGAGTCCTTATGTTCCTTCTTTTTATAGTATAAGGGTTATTTTAGAGGCCTCTTATAAAGCAGCAGACTTTAATTTAATATAGTAATATTAACTATTACTATATAGCTTATAGGAATTCTTATAGGAGTATAGTAATTAGAAAGAAGCTTATATTTAAGGAAAGTAATATTTACCTTCCTTATAAGCTGCTTAACTATAAAGCCCTCTATATATCCCCTATAGTAAAGTATATAATCTAGACTAAAGTACTAAATACCTGTTTTTTAGAGAAGCGCTTCTAAAATAATATTAATATAGAAGTTCTCTATATATACTACATTCTAAAGCGTAAAGTCTTTAGTTATTTTATCTTAGTCTTTAAGGGCGTTTTTAATAACTTATACCCCTTTTATAAGAATAGGATATAAAGTAGTGCTAGATTCTACCTGCTTTATACCTTCTTTTAATACTATAATTAAGCCTAGCTCTAAGAGGGTAATATTATTTATTAGGTATATAGCACTATAGTTATTTAATACTATACTACATAAAAGGATATATAGGCTTAAGTGTAAAGTAATAAATACGCTATAGGATAATATTTCTAAAGTAGTGTCTTTTAGCTTTAGCTAGAGTAGGCTAGGGCTAATAATATAGGTAACTACGTTTAATAGTAAGTCCTTATTAGGGGACTTCTTACTGCAGTTAGATTAGTTACTAGAGGTTATCTAAGGCGTAAGGATAGCTTAAAGCTAGCCTTTCTAAGTAAGTTTAACTTAGAGGTTTTTATTCTTTAGTTAGTTAAGGTTATTATAAATCTATTAGGCTAACTAGTTAGTAACTCCTGCTAGGTATACTAAGGAGCTTATAAGGGCTTTTTTAATATAGTTATATTTAAGTATAGACTAGTTATAAGAATAGCTATAGATATAGAATTTATTTAAGCCTCTTATTATAAGGTGTAGTAAGTTATTTTTAGATAAAGGTGTAAGGCAGCTAGTAAGAGTTATATAGACTTTATTACCTTAGCCCCTATGTTTTGCTATAAAAGAATCTTTCTATAAGACTCTACTTAGGATTATTATATATATATCTAGATCTTTTATCTTAAGCCTTATAGCCTTACTTTAGATAATCTCTATAAGCTTATAGGTTACTTAGGATAGGGTAATCCTATATAATACTGCTTTAAGAAAGGTCCTTAAGGTAAGGGCCCCTTTAACCTTAGGTAGGTTATTAACTTTTATATAGAGATAGGTATTATGCTATTCTAAAAGCTAGGTGTTTAGGTTAATACTTAAGACTGTATGTTCTAGAACAGCCTAGTATTCTTTCTAAATAATAGTCTAAGTAGATAAGTTACTTAAGGCGTATTATTATCTAAGAATACTAAGTATTAACTAAAGTAATATTTAGTTTTATAAAAGGGCCTCTATTTAGATAGGTATAAGGATAGATTCTACTACTGTAGACTTAACCTATATATCTATAGCGTTAAAGGCCTTTTCTCTTTATTTCTAAACAGCCTTATATATACTTACATCTAAGAGGTAGGCCTAGTAAGCAGCTTTAATATCTAAGTCTACTGTTATTATAGGAGGTTATCTAGCATACTTAAAGTTATATTAAATAACAAACTCTTTAGGTGTTATAAAACGTATTACTAGGAATAAGAGTCTTATATTATTTACTATCTAGGTAGGAACTAGTAAGGTATTCCCTTACACTATTCTATATACATAGTACTTATTAATCTATACAGGTAGAGAGAAAAACCTCCTGTAATTTATATAAGAGGAAAACTACTCTATCTTATTAAACATTAGAAGGTTAGCTTATTTTTACCTAATATAATATAGGATTATTATAAAGGGAAAATATAATACATAGGTGTAGTGCACTATTATTAGAGCCCTATTATGTATGTAGGGCCTAGGGCTCTACTTTTATAGGGCTCTAGTAGCTAATTAGACTTCTGCAAAAGTAGCTTCCTGCAGTTAGAATTAAACTAACTATCTGCGCGCAGAGCGCATAGACGCTGCTAGACGCATACTACTGCGTCACATAGGTATAAAACGTATTACATTAGGTATTTTATCTAAGAAGTTAGTTCTATCTAAGGCCTTCTTATATACTATTAGGTTAATAAAGTCTTAGATATACTTTAATTTAGCTTTAAGCTAAAGGGTTATATACTATATAGGCTAATTACTTTATAAAGTAAGCTTCTTTATAGTTAGTATTATTAATAATTATAAGGATATCTTAAAAAAGAGATAGTTTATTTAAGAGAGGTTATTCTTATATATTTAGCGCTTTAGATATAATAATTTAGGGTTGTAGTATAAGCTAGGCTTATAACTGTTATAAAGGTAATATATAGTTAGGAATTAATATAAGAAAACAGCTTAAATTACCTACGTGTAAGAAGGCCCCTCCTAGGGCAACTATATACTACTAATATAGTAGGGCTAGTCTGATCTAGGCTAGAATAACAGTTATTCTAGGCTCTAGACCCACGAGGCTGCACGATGCCTATGAGGGCATCGCGACAGTATCACTACATATTCACGGGGTTTAGATCGCAGCAAAAGTACGACGGTACAACCTTATAGGCACGGTTTTCGAGTCTAGGAGCAGAGAGGTTTTGAGCCAGCCATGGAGCACTCAAATGTTTTTACCATCACCGAGACAGACATCAACAGCCAGTAAGAGACGAAGCTAAGAACAGAAGACGTCGAAGCGGCTAGAATGGAACTGGAGGATTTGGAAAAGAGGGCATGTTGTGTAAAAAGCTTAAGCCTAAGACATAGCCTGTGAGATCCGGTCGAGGTGATGTAATGAGTTATATGTGTGCATGTCTCTTTATGTATTCCATCGAGGCAAGGTGATGCAAAGACCGTTGCCAACGAAAATTTCAGCAAGTCATCCTTTCAGTCTCTTACTGTTTCAGTGCCAGCTGCAGAAAAGATCTAACCACTCGTTTGAGAAGTTAGACGAAAAAACAACAGCAACCCACTGGAAGAAACCTAACTCAGTGCATACAAGACGGGACCCCATGTGGTCGATGACCGTACGATCAACTGGAGGTTTGTTTCATGCCGATTTGCTACACAGGCTGCATGAATTCTATTGGGGCAGCGGCCAAGCTCGGACGCCCGCCTGGATGGCCTTGATGAGGCTGAAGTCGTGAGAGTCCTCACCCAAACTCCAGACGGCAACGCCGCCGATACCGCGAGCTTTGACGATCTCATCAAACTTGCGGGAGACAAGGGCCGGGGTGTCCCAGGTCCAGAAGAAAGGACCAGCGGGGTCCCAGTACCATTGCCCACCACGGACCTCGTCGGTCTTACCATTGGCCATGGCGGTTTTGAACGAGGTAGTGGTTGAGGTGCCGTTGCAAGTGCCGTAGCCTGACTGGCAACCGCTGTTGCAGTGAGCCGCAGTGTTGCCGCTAGAGCATCGTTAATCCTGAGCATAATTTGAATTCATCGACGCAACATACCAAAATCCGTATTGACTACAGCAGTTACCGGCGGAACACTTGTAGAACGTTCCGGAACCGCAAGAAGCATCGGGAGAAGTCGTCAAGTTCGTGGGAGCAGCCATAAAGTTGGCAGCCTCGAATGTGACAGCGCCTGACTTTCCGGTATCGGATCCATCAGCAGCCTCAAGCAACTCTGTGGGACATCCAAGACCCTCGGAGCAAGTGTGACCGGCGGCAGTGGTGAACCACTTGGCGTACAGGGCGAAGCCCAAGTTGATCTTTGCCGGCTCGACGCCAAGGGCGATGTAGGTGTCGATGGCTTCGAGAGAGCCCTTGACGTCTGTGTGGTGAGCAGTGAGGTTGTCGCGGCGGTTCATCAGATCGTAGGTCATGACCTGTACTCAAAGTTAGTTGAGCCTTTGTTGGAGTTGCCCGACCAAAGTCAGACTTACAGTGAAGTGGTCTACGGCTGCGTTGATTTTGGGGGTCTGCTTCTGGGTGAAAGCAATCATGTCACGCTTGAGGCCCGGGGCGGTAACGGAAAGCTCCATCTTGTGGTGCTTCAGCTGAGTCTTGAGCGCGGAGAGGAGCAGGGGGAAGGTGTCAATCTCGTGGGCCTTGTTCGCGTTTGGAATCTGCTTATAGTCGGCACCGTTGCCCGCGGGGTACTCCCAATCGACGTCTTGTTGTTTGGTTGCATTAGTCGTCATCTTGGCTGGGCAGTCGATGGAGTTGGGCTCACTCACCAACGCAGTCGTATCCAAGCTTGACAGCAGAGTCCACGACATTTTTGGCAAACTTGTTGCGGTTGGCATCTGTCGAAGCGGCTCGACTGAAACCATCGGTATCAGCCCATCCGCCAATGGCCATGCAGATCTTTGTTCCATTGTCGAACAGAGCTCGAATCTCATCAAGAGGCTTGAATGGCTTGTACTCGCCAGCCGGCTCAGAGGCGAATAAAGAGGAGTTGGCGAAGGCTGTGATGACGTGGGTTACGCCAGCGGTGGTGGATTTGTCTGGTATTCCGGTTGTGTGGTACCTATACGCGGATGGTCAGATTATGAGGTACTAGGGTATCTTGTTTGATGAGGTTTCCGTACTGATCGAAGTACATGACATAACGAGGGTCCGATGTAGCCTCGACGGCTAAGGCGGTCACAGCCGCGAGACCAAGGGATCGGAATAGCATTGCAAGTCAGGAGTTGTCCAATATGCCTGCCAATAGTGAGAATGAATGAGATGGTCAGGTGTTGCAGCAACTAAATGAGCGATTGTTGAAGCATTGGGGGCGCGGAAGACAACCACAGCAAGAACTCGATCAAGAATGAACGGGACAGCTGCTTTTTAAATACAATTATTCGACTTTCCGCCAACTTAGAATCTAACTTTTGCTTGTCTTGACAAACGTAGTTGCCGACAATCCGAGCTAGATCCACAAGCCGCTGGGCATAACTTCGGGTCTGTCCCGTAAACGGCAGATGTCGATCTGATGTTCCTCTAACCTATCACGGCCATTGCAAATGCCAGCGGAGACCAAACAAGGCAGTCAATTGGGTCGAAAAAACAATTCATCGCAAGCCAATTCGCGGCAATGCGGCAGTGCGCGGCGCCTGACCAAATGGCAAATGATGAGACGAGATTGACAACAGTCAAAAGGGGTTTTGCATTGACGGGGACGTGGCCTTATGGGGCGGCCAATATATCTGAAAGTTAAAACGCTGCTTCTCATCCCCAGTGAAATTGGTGAACTGACTCGCTGGGATGAACATGTGGGCAGCTAAAATAGCTCGTGTACGGATCACCGGAGTCAAAACAACAAAAACATACAACACCAGGTATTCGCTGGTCGTCACCGACCCAACTACTAATCCGGCCCTCATTGGCTTATCTATGGGAGAGCGGACGGGATCCCGAGTTTTCCAATGGGTATGGTCGTATGTGGTGTTTGGGGCAAGGTTGAGCACTCTAATACGTTTGCCTCTCTAGGACGGTTCGTGACAGAAACTCCAAACGACATCCATCCTCTTTGATTTTCGGCGTTGCCGTTGATAATGAGCGAGCGGACAACGTACGCTTGTACTTGCGCTCCAAGCCGGATGCATCAAGGATAAACACAATTATTCACCGTATTTTGTGACGCTCTCAACTCCGGGGGAAGGGGGTTTCGTTTGGCCGGCCATAGTCCTTGTGATTGATTGCCTTGAAGGAATGCGTAAAAGCCATCCGGATTCCCCGCATCACATCAAAAACAGCAGAGACTGATATGATGCGTCTACGTCTTCAATAGTATGCGTCATTTCTCATGGTCTACGTGTCTTGGCACCATTGCTCACAGAAAAGTCAGAGTTTCTCGGACTCCAGTTTGGATTTGACAGTTATACCAAACTGTAGAGCGAAGCTGCCCAAACAGGCGTGCGTGCTGATCAAGTATAGGCCCGCTTGGGACGGAGACGGGCCGGTTGTTTCAGGGCCGCAATGACCCATTGTTACGGGCCCATGCCGGCTAACCGGCCTGAATAGATGGCCCCACTCACGTAAGGTCATCACGACAGAAAGACCCTGATACCAATGGAAAATTGTTTCCTACATGTATCACTCCATCTTAGACAGGTATAGTAACTAATGTTCAAGAGATTTGAAATCGCGACCTAACGCACCCAGGAATCTTTCATGCCACGCTATTTGGCATATTGCCTTCTCGGGCATACAGTAGCAAAGCTACTGTACCTGATTCGAGTGCCTCGGCTTTCCATAGAACTCGTAAATACTATCCAGATCGGTCATTCTGCGAGGCCTGTTACATTGCCTACCCATCCGTTTTCTAGTATTCGGCCATTTTCTGCGATAGGCTGTTCTGCCCACAAGTCGAAAACGTTACGTCTGCAAATGGTCAATCAGCTTTCTCATGAAAGACGTCCAAGTGAGCGTCGATTGCAATCTTAAAAGAAGAGGACACCCAAGTCAAGCGATAACCTCGATTTTTCTGGCTGGGTGAGGGGGTATGGTCCTTCAGAGGCTAAACAATGGTCAGAACAGATCTGTCATGTCCAAACCGGACGCGAGAGGACCGAAACCTGCTTCCGAGAACGACAGTATTGGTCGTCGGTTTGCGTTTCATTTCGGCTTTTTCTTCGCATATTCCGCGACGTGCAGCAAGGGACAAGAAGCAAATAATCATGATTCCCACAGCTTCTGGTCAAAACGATCGTCGATCCTCCCACCGGGCGCCAAGCGACAAGTATCCGTGATGTTTTCCGTTCATGAGCAGCCTTCAACAGTATGCGCTTAGGCCTTTTCTTCTCCGCCGATTGTCGCGATGCAACTTTCCTGCACAGTGGCGGCTGTCTGACTTGAGACTCGAACTAGGACACCAAACTTTGACTGCTACATGACAGTTCTGAGCAGAAGAGGAAACCCGATGACCGGGCTCTCATTGGCATGGAGCCGAGTTTCTCCCCCAATGGTTTTTAGTTTTGTTGGGGTTTTATTTATCAATTCAGAAAATGCAGCTTCAGGATCATGCCCCTCGAGGTATAAATTCAAGTACAGAAACGAAATCATTGCCGTGTAAAGGAAACGTCAACACTTCGCTATCTGGTAGGGAACCAACTTGGGCTCAGCTTCATAAGAATTCACCGCCGAGAAATTCTCCACATAGTCTTACGAGGCATCGTATGATGTAGTTGTGTCAACGAACCAGGGCAATGAATGCACTTGGGCGCCGCCGGTTGGCCGATCAGTCCCGCAGGTTGGTTGGTTTGTGGTGCCATTTCCAAACTTTCAGCTGGACTGCTACCCAATTCCCATTTACTTTTTTTTTTTCGAAACGTCATAAGCGATATCTGAGACGTGATGAACAATAGCCCGGATGGTTCGGCTGTCCAGACTCGTTCCGAAGCAACAAAGCCACCCACTGGCTTCTGCGCATAAGTGCTCTACGGATGTACTGATGACGTGATAGAAAATCACCCTATTTACAGTATTCTCATATGCGGATGTACTGATGATGTGATAGAAGATCACCCCATTTACCCCATTCATAGTCAATGGTGATACAAATAGTATTTACGTTATGGCCTTCTGTGAAACACAGCTTCGATCTGTCGACTCGTCCAGCCACTGT
Source organism: Colletotrichum lentis (assembly GCA_003386485.1). Lineage (NCBI taxonomy): Eukaryota > Fungi > Ascomycota > Sordariomycetes > Glomerellales > Glomerellaceae > Colletotrichum > Colletotrichum lentis. Next base: position 713,789 of record NWBT01000049.1, on the reverse strand, counting down.
TACGCAGAGTAAAGACCAAGAACATGGAGATACTTTTGCCTTGCAGCAAGCGACTGGCGTGCATCACCTGGGACACTTCGTCCTTGGCTTTGCACAACACATTTTCCACTGCGGCGGTGTCTGCGTTTACTTTTAGCTTACAGCGAGTCCTTCAGAGTAACGTTAGTGTGCCCTCCAGCACGTCACTAGGCACCCGAACGACACGCGTTATGGGCGAAGCTATCCCGCTGCCAGTTCCTATACAAACAAGTGTCTCTCAACCACCTTTCTCTACTAACATCTATTCTTCTCCCTCTAAGTCTAGAAAATCTTGGAAAAAGAAGACGAAAAAAAAAAAAGATACACTCTTCAAAACGCGCTTTAACAGCTGGGTAGGGTTAGAGGTTAGGGTTCAGGTTAGGTTTAGGGTTATAGTTAGCATACAGAATGTGAAATTAGTTAGGGTTAGATGCTTAGGACTGGCAGCAGGATAGCCAGAGGTGGAAGTAGGATAGCTTCGCCCTCGTTTACCTGTCCAGCGGTGGTTTTTCTTTCTTTCTTGTTTCTTCTTCCTAAATGCTTTTACTTGCAGCTTGTTTGTTTGAACACACAGCCTCGGTTGTAGACAGCTTTATCGCTAAATTGAGTTTGGTTGGGACTGATGTGAGGCCTGAAACTCCGCCAGCTCTCATGTACTATGTAACTAGTGCAGTATCCGACGGTTGAGCCGCGATTTAAGGTTTGCCGTAAGATTTGGAAATTATTTTTTCTTCGTCGGGCTCGGCGGAAGTAACCAGTGATCCTCCTTGATGACCGTTTCTTGGGCTCAAACGGTGACCCTGAACACAATCCGAAGGCGGCAATGCTTGAAGTAACAGCCCGTTTCTCGCCTTCCATTATTCAATACGTTTTGGCATCAGACTTTTGTCAAAAATTGCTGCAAATTTACAGACTTGGGAAGTATACTCGCTTTACGGTAGTCAAACCCTAGGTTTCTGAGCCAGCAATGCTACTTCGTTTCTAGAAAGGGGTTTATCCGTTGGAACGGAATCGCAAAAGATGTGTGATTGAGCACTTGGACACTTATCCGTGTCCGGTGTACGATGTAAACGGAGCCCCGGATGTCGAGACTCAAAGTGCGGCGCTTCCTTCCTGCTTTTAGAGAGAGAACTGCCGGTCCCGGTCCAGGGAGACACTGAGACTTCTAATTTCACGAGCTTAACTGAGCTATTATTTCTCCGGTAGCTGAAGTGAAGAGTTGAGATGGTAGGGCATTATGCGAACCTGACTAGTGCCGAACCGGTTAGCGCATTCAAAGTGCGCATGTGCCATCTCATTTCTGTATCCAATGAGACTGGCCCCTGGAAAGTCTTTCTCAAACCTGTCCCAGCATATTCCCGAGAGGGATCAGCCCCTTTTGGAGAACTCAAAAAACTACGGATACATACGACCCTTACACCCGAACTCGCTTCCCATACTTCCACCCAGGAAGCATCAGGAAGCTTGAGGAAGCCCAACCTCGGGTATTTCTTTCTTTAAGGGGAATTGACTTTCAGCTTCAACCGTTTTGCCAAGTTGTATTGTTTTTGAACAGAGATCGTTCCATGATTACGTCCGGTACTCCGTACCGATGCTTGGCACCACGCCGTGGAAGCTATGCATGCTTCGCCGCGGTAGGAATGGGTTGAACAGGCTTTATCCGTACTGGGATTTCCACGAATAGTCCTTTCGTAGCCGGCTCGCACTTTGGAACAACAGATCTACGTAGAACGAATGACTCGAGCCGTGTCCGCGGTATCTCCGGACGTAACCAAGAAGCTTGCGCGTTGGTCTACCCGGTGCCGGTTAGCATTCATGCCGACAATGACTCATGTCTCTTGACCAAAAATCATTTGAGCCTCGGTCTTTTCGCCAGTTCTCTCCGCATTGAACAGTGACTTTGATGCGAGGATCGTACGTTCGCGGGCTCCTTCATTTATTAGGGTTCCGAATCCAGCCAGGGTAGCCGCCAGCAGGCAGCAAACTCTAGGACTGCCTAGTGTGCTGCTATTAGATTAGGGAGTGACGCATCAGCCAGCATTTGCCCCAGGCCCTGTCGGCTACACGTGCTTGGCAATTCATCTTAGAAGTCCGGAGTAATGTAACCAAAGCTCGGATCGCATCTGGTTCGGACGGTTTGAGCCCCTAATTGGCTCTTGAACCAGTTCAACTTCAGACTTTGCAACTGTCTCTTTGCTCACACACAGGCAAAGTGACCACCCACTCCTATTATTACTGTTGTTGTTATCCAAAATGACAACTTTCCATTGCTTAGAGACAGCGGACATCTTTACAGTGATCTCTCTCAGCTCTGTTAAACAGGTACCATCCTTGAAGAGCTCCAATGAGGAACAGGATGGAGCTGTCCATTCTCTTGACTCGGTGGACCTTCCTCGCAGCAACACAGGGGCGGGGGACCTCTTGGTGACTCCCCCGGACATCAGTTCCACTTCTATATACAGCGAACACGTTGAGCCCTGGCCCTTGACGATGGCAAGCGTCGTGGGTGCCCTTCGTTGAGGAGTCGGCGATGCCTTGGCCAAACCAACACATCCCCGTCCCGAGTAGTCTCGGATAGAGACGTCGGGAACAAGGACATTGTGTGTTTGACCAAGAAGTTGCAAAGATTTTGACTTTACGTATAAGATAGTAAGTACACTGCCTCGTCAAGTCCGAGAAAACCTAGACGTGAACTGCGATGGCCCCGAGACGGTGGCCACGTATCGATGTCATCATTTTCATGTGAATTGTATCCCGGCTGCCGGCGCTGTTTGATGCCCATGGCGAAGAGGTTGGGAATGATTTTCTGGCGGATATAAAGGGGGTGAGGGCCAGGAGCAAGATGAGATTTTAAAAACGACGGCAGCTGGCGGACAACAGCAAAATCAACTCCAATACCTTCTTCATCTCTTTTCGCCTTTGCACACCTCAACAGCTCATAGCGAGAGCCTCAACACAATCATGTCGGCCATCTCCAAGTCTTTGAACGCACTGGTCCGCCACGGGGCGCGGAAGCCGGCTCTCAACCAGGCTCGTCCCATGGCCACAGTCACCGACTACAATTTCGCCAAGCTAGGCGCCACAATGCCCCCAGGCTACAAAGCCACAGTTGCCCAGCTCGAGACCTTCACGTTGCCTGAGCGCGTCACTGGCAGCAAGGGTGACCGCGCCATGGGAAAGGCCCTCGTTGACGCTTGGCGCCGTGACGGTATCCTCCAGGTGTCCATGAACGACAAGCAGCAAGCCATCTTCAACGAGGCTACAGCCGCCAGCAAGGCTTTCTTCGCCAAGCCCCATGAGGAAAAGGCCGCGTGCGTCGACTCTCAAAGTTACTCTGGCTACATCGCTTCCGGCGAGGAGATCACCGATGGCATTGCCGACTACTCGGAAATCTTCACTGTTACCAAGGACTTGGACATGTCCGAGCCTCGTGTTCGCGCGAAGTGGCCTTGCCACGGACCTACGCCTTGGCCCGACTATGATATGAAGCAGCCCATGACTACATACATAGACTACCTCGGCGAGAGCGGAGAGAAGCTGCTCCAGCTGGTGGAACTCGGTCTCAACGTTCCTGCCGGCTCCCTCACAAACCTGACTGAGGACGGCTGGCACCATATGCGCATCCTTAGGTGAGTGTTTTTTTTGCGTCATCAAGCTCGCACATGGCTGCCAAACGATCCCATGCTGACAAAAAGAACAGGTTTCCCCCTACTCACAACACGAACGGCAAGGGCAAGGAGGGCCGTGGCATTGGCTCCCACACTGACTACGGTTTGTTGGTGATTGCTGCGCAGGATGATGTTGGCGGTAAGTTTAATTCGGTCTCATCTCGTCATCACATCCACTAAGGCTTGGTCACAGGACTTTTCATTCGCCCTCCCTACGATGGTGAGAATTATGCCAACTGGGAGAAGAGCTCGGCGGGTTTGAAGGAGGACGACGAGGGCTGGCACTACGTGCCTCCTGTTCCCAACGTCTTCACCGTCTTCCCCGGTGACATTATGCAATACATCACCAACTCCTACCTGCCCTCTACCCCCCACAAGGTCGGCTTGAACACCCGCGACCGCTTCGCCTTTGCCTACTTCCACGAGCCTAGCTTCCAGGCCGTCGCCAAGCCCCTGCCCGGCTACGACGTCGGCCAGTCTCCGCAGGAGGGCATCCACTACGGCACCCACTTCACTAACATGTTCCTGAGGAACTACCCGGAGAGGATCACCACTAAGAGAATTCATGCCGAGAACCGTCTCGCCCTCTTGGAGAAGGACGAGCTCCGAACCTTGGGTTCCAAGCCCTCCGGCGTGAACAGAGTTCTGCCAACCGCTGGACAACAGACTCAGTACGCTTCTTTGTAAGGGAAGATGACTGGGTTTTTTTTTGGGTCTTCTTTTTTTGGGGGGTGGTTTTTTTTTTTTTTTTTTTGAGCAACAGAAATCAGGTCGGAATAAGCGAAATTGTTAAAGCGAAAGGACAGCGACGAGAATACCAGATTGCACCATACAGTTAGAGAGCGAGCTAGGTTGTTATATCAAATTGAAAGCTTCTTTATTACTTTAATACCCGATCTATCAACATCCGTCCAAGCTTCCCTGTGCGCGCTTATGTGTTTAGCACATGTCTAATTAGTCTTGCTAGTTTAAGGTTGGTTGGGTTGAGTTTCTGCTTTGGGGGTATTACTGTATTAGTAGAAAGACCCAAAGTCAACAGTCAAGGTTAGTTTTGAGTTTACGTTGGACAACACCCAATGACATTCATTACCAGGACCCTGCGTTGTGCTTCCGTCATCTGGAACACAATCTCCCCACATGTCTACCCACCTGGCCACTCTCAAACTTCAAGCCAGTTCTCACCTTCTCCCCCTCACCACCGCGCGCCAACCATGATGGCGTCAGCATCGGTCCGGTTCGTCGCAGGCACTAAGAAAGCTCCTTTGGGAACTCTGTATCTCCAATGCCACATAAAACCCGGCGCGTCAAGGGTTCGCGAGGGGATCACGGCTGTGACTGAGGGAGCCGTGGAGATGTGCGTCGCGGCGCAAGCACGAGAAGGCGAGGCGAACAAAGCCGTCATCAAGCTGCTGAGCGAGGTAAAAAGCCCCTTGCCGACTACATCACCACCCCGGATCATTTTGTTCCAAGTGCACTGCCCCTAGACAATGCTGAAATTCAGGCACAGGTTCTAGGACTTCCGAAGTCTGATTTGACCATCACCCAGGGACTCAAGTCTCGTGACAAGACCGTGGCTGTCAGCATCGTTCAAAATTCGACAGGCATTATGGCAAGGGTGATTGAACAGCTCCACAAAGCTGCAAATGGTGGATAGCTCTCCAAGCTTGGGAACAAGCGGAGGATACCTACCTACATCAACAAGGATGATAAGTCACGACATGACCAAGGTGTTGGAACAGAATCGGCAACCACGGGGCTCGGGATAAATCTGGCCCCGGGCAGAGTGGGGCGGTCGGCCTACGGATACTAGGTACGTACGGATACGTCTTGGCGCCCAGCCTACCCACCTACTTTATCCTTTAAGGCAGTCAACCCCCGAAGCAGCGTCACGAGATACTTGTGAATAGCTTCACCCGACTGTACCTTCCCTCCCTGTGAATTGTACCAACACAAGGTGTCGTACGATGCTCCAACCCCATCATGATTCTGGACCATCCCTAATGGATCCAGTCATTTAAACGACTTGCCAAATTTGTTTGCCTGCGTATTTGCTTGAGGACGTGTGAAATTCCTTTGATCCCCCGACATTCATCAATCGCTTGTGGTCGCATAGTCATAAGTTATGTGCAATACGCCTAGGTCATCGGAACACCCTGCGACAAGCATGGCTTAGCGACGCCTCGCGACATGGAGTCTCATAACTTGGATTGAATGCGCCGAGGGCACACGGTCAATAGGAAATTATGGGGGGTTCTCAGCGTGGCCAGGCTCGTCATCCGGGACCCAGGTTATAGCGTCTCGTTCAACACGGCAGGTGCAAGAAGAACAGTACTATCATCGATGCAAAGATCATCCGTTCTAACTTTTAGCGAAACAAACAACGCCAGGCACGCATAGCTGAAGAGAAAAGATAGATCACAGTGAGCCAGCGGGCCGTAGACGTGAAGCTGTTCGAGCTTGGTTTTCTATGGAGGCTTAGCTACGTGGCTAGCCATAGCTGTGGCCTTCGGCGCCCAGGCGATCAACTACCTCGTCCTCTGTGGACAGACTGTGGACAGACTACATGAACAGACTATTCACTAGGATTAAGAAGGGCGACGTGAAAGCCTCGCATGATGCGGTGGAATGCGGTCGATGTTGACTTTGGCATCGGTATTCGGTGCATCAATCTGGCTCGACTGGAATCTAAGCCTAGCGGAAGTTTGAGTCCGACCAAGCGCTACGAGGTTGCTACCATTTCTTATCTCCAGAATCGGGCTTCAAATTGTTGGACCCGAAGAGAAGTGGCAGACAGGCTTACAGCGGGTTTTCACTGAACAGAAGGTGTATTTTGTCACTTGAGGCGAAGAACTTATGCTTCGGACAGAGGGGAAGGAATCGGGCGATCAAGCGCACACGAGCTTGTTGTTATGAACAATCCGCATCGTGTCGGGTTTGAATGTCCTGTACTACCACGGAATCACTACAATAAAAGAATGGCCCGCGATTATAAACTGTCATCCTAGGGCGAAGCGACGAACGTGCCGTTGGCGCACTCGAACCCCAGCTTGGGGTTCAGATCAGGCATCGCGTTCAGGCAGATGACTTTCGGCGCCGTCTTGCTTTGGGGCTCGACCTTGATGTCCGTCGTGCGGAAGTTCTTGCACGACTTCTCCGTGTTACACTCGATGATGATGGCTTCCGAGTGCGTGAGGCCGGCAAGCCCGGCGTTGTACCAGCAAGGCTACCAAGTAATCATCAGCACGCTTTTCTTTCGGTAAGTAAGACTCTAGAGAGATGAGGCTCACGTTGGTGGTGCACGACCCGTCCCCGGGGTTGTAGGAGTTGATGTTGCCCGAGAAGTGCTCCCAGGTGAAGTCCTCCATCATGACGGACGAGTTGTTGGGTCTTGCGCCGCCGGCGCTGGCCTGATTGTAGTAGGTCTGCGTGACGAATATGGGAAACGTGACGTTGTCGAGGCGGATGTTACTCCAGGTGATGTTCCTCGCCAGGCCCTTTGCCGCAAATGAACGTCAGCAAACAACAACAACAACAACAACAACAACACTCACTACACGTTCTCAAGTGAGCTGGGGGGGTCCTTCCTTACCTGCCCTCCGATCCAGCTCTTGAATCGGGCGGCGTACAGACCGCCCTGTACGGTAACGTCCTCGAAGCGGATGTTCTGCACGTCGGCCGGGGACGCGGGCTTGGAGCCCAGAGAACCGACGCTCATGCCGTGCGTCTCGAACCCGATGGTCGCGCCCCGGAAGAGCACGTTCTTGGCGCCGTCGTTAATGGCAATGGCGTCGTCGCCGTTGAAGATGTTGCTGTTGGTGATGGTGACATCGGTGGCGCCGACGTCGAACCCGTCCGTGTTGAAGGGGAAGTTGCTGCTGTCGGACCGCGCGTCGATGACCGTGTCGGCGATGGTGATGTTCTTGCCCTTGATCGAGAAGTTCCAGCCGATGGGCTTCAGCGACTTCATGTTCCTCATCTCGCCGTTCGTGACGCTGAACTGCATCAGGTGAGGCCGGTTGGGCGTCCCGGTCTCACCGGGCTTGTTGAGGTCCCACCAGGCCTGCCCATGCGACTTGATCCAGCCGGCGTCGGGCTGCGCACAATTCAGCGTGTGCAAACAAAGCACTCACGGCCAAAGAAAAAAAAGAAAGCAACTGGCCGATTCGGAGTTCGAAAACCAATGCAAAGATGGGG